>JAFIDM010012231.1:82974644-83058806 GCA_023159025.1 Thereuonema tuberculata
GAGGCGGTGGGAGTGGGCGAGGGGGATTAGGAAAAGACCGTCCAATCAGAGACAGCTGCCGCAATATTTTTCTCGCGGACTGTCACTCGCAGAAATGCATAGCCATGCTGCGGCGGTTGAATAAACAGACAGCGCACGATTTGTCCATATTTGAATTGCTGAACGAGGCGAGACACAAGAGCGCATACACCCCCGTCGAAGACGCGAGCGGGCGCAGGTCGCAGCGGGGCGGCCGACTCGACGGTCCCGTCCGCCGACCGCCAGTGATTGTCACCAGAGAAGTTTTGCCATCGCCTCCTGCCAAGAGCTGGCGAACTATGACTTTCTTTTCGAGTTGGAAGGAGCTCTCACCGGGGGATTTTGTGGGGTGTATGTTTGTCTTTACAAACACAGAACTTATTTATATATATAGACCTCACGATTTGTTGTTCCAAAATATACCGAGTCGTAAATAGGATTGAGATATGAGTCTTCCAAAAGCACTTAAAGAAAAAAAAAAGGAAAAAGAAAATGCAAAGTTATTCAAATAGAGTAAAGATGTTTGAAAAGAAAAAAAATAAATAAAAAGAAAAACCCACAAACTTATATCTATCCTACAAACATTTGGCGAACTAGAAAATCAGTTTGAAGAACTTTAAACAAACAATATTTAAAAGAAAAATTATTTGACTTCTAAAAGCAACTAACTCCACCAATTTTAGCGTTCATATTGAAACTAAAAATAATTATTTCGAAAAAAATCAAATAATTTCAGATATTAGAGTTGAAAACCGTAAATATTTATTACAATAACTAAATATTAAAATTAATAAAATTAAGAATTAACTTTAATTTGAATGAGACAACGGTAAAATCCTTGAAATGACTTAAAATTATTTTTTAAAAAATTAAAAAAAAAAAAAAAAAAAAAATCTTCAGATAACAATAAATTGACTGTAAATTTTGAAAAATAAATCAAACTAAGGTTATGTTTAATAGATACCGCATTAACTGAACGAGTTTCTTATTTTTTTTTTTTTTTACTAAAATTCTTGACTTTGAAAAGGTTTTTTAGAAAGATGCGAATATTGAAAACTTTTTTCAAAGGCTTAATTTAGGATACCAACAACGAATTGAATAGAACAGATTCTTTTAAGTCACGCAAACTTAATAATAGTAAAATAGCTTCGACTTAAATCAAAATCCAATCAAATTACTTAGGAACTTTTAAAATAAATTTTATTAGACTACTACCGTATAAATTTTGTTAAAAAAATTTTGCTTCAGAGCTCAGTAACATGTTACATGTTAGTGGAGGGCTGCAAAACCGTGCTTCCATATATAGAATAAATTTCAGAAAATACAAATTCATAAATTCTGTATGGATATGCATTCAAAATGAAAAAACGGTTAGGAAGACAAATTTAATATTTTTAGTTCTGTAAACATTGCGTTTTACGTCTAACTTTTAAAAGTACCTGAAAAACAGTTATCTCGACTTGTATTAATCAATAAAGAGAAACTCTTTTCTTAAGCGCTTTAAGCGTTTATGTATCCGCTTAGCAAACATTTGTCCTTTTCGGCTTTGATATTCTTTCAGCTGTAGTGGTGTTCAGAGATTCTTTGTTAGTTGAATTTAGAGACAGAATAAAAGATAAATGATACGAAAGCCGACTTATTTTATGATCAGGAACAACGTGACTTCACTGAGGCTCGGCACTGATTACGACCGTGTCTTCCTCTTGTATGTTAGATGGACAGGCACGAAGTTCGTGAAAAATGCATGGAGTTAGAAGTATCAATATAGCACATATGGAATGGGAATTTAAAAATAACGGTGGCAGATTTTTACTAATGAATAGAGGGTTTCAAAAACACGCGAAATATGTTATTTCGTCCGTTCCGCCTTTACGGAGAGACAAAAGCAAGCAAATTCATAATTAATTCAGCGAAGATTTCCTGCCCGACGTGTCTCGTCTTCCAGTCCGGTGCGCAACCGGCGGATGACGGCAGACGGTTGGCGGAAGCTCCCTCGGAGCCACGATAGCATGGCTTTGTGAAATACTTCGCAGCTATATTCACGTTCCGCTTGCTTCATGGAGAAACTAAAAATCTTATCACAGCCTTTGTTATCTTTGAATTGAAACGGAAAAAAAATTAAAATAATTTTCTCTTAGCTGTTTGCTTTTTAACGGTTCTTCGAATCATTAACAGTTCTATAATTTTATAAAACAATGTAATTTTGAATATCTGTCGAATGCAAACAGAAATTTTATTTGTTTCATTTTTTGAAAAAAAAATAAATTTCAAGTAGCATACCTATTTCAGTTCCTAAACCGAATTAATTAAAATTACATCAAACTAAACAGATAAGAGTGGATTAAACAAAATATTAAACAACCGAAATTTATTGTTTCGTTTCCAATAGTTTCCCTTTATTATTTCGCTTGCAAATTTCTCGACAGGGAGCCACACAGACAATCAAAATAAAATTCTCAATTTTAGAAATCATAATCCATAAATATACAACCACTTTTCAGGAAGATTTTATTCAAAGGTTCAAACTTATTTGGATATTTACATTACCTGGATTTGTGAGTCTCATCTTCTTAGGGAAATAGAAGCCAATAACTTCCAAATTTAGAAAGTTTGATCTTTTTCCTTAAAGAAGCTAAAAGTACCAATGAAATCCTAAACATTGAAATCATTTCATCAAAAACTTGAAATCTTGATTAATAATGTTTTAGAAAAATCTGATCAAGAATGTTACACTTCCTCTTCAAATAGAACTACTGTTTATTAATTAATTTTGGCTTATTCTAATTTTGATAAAACTTAGCTGGATATGACTGTGGACTATTTGAGAACCGGAATTAATGATTTTAACAGAAGATTTGCGGAGAATCTAAATTTTAAATACACTTCCCACTTATCTTGCATGGATAAAAAAAGATTTAGAAGCTATTTTCTGAGGTCCCACTGTTGAGTTGAGATAACAACCTGCCTTAATTCTTCCTTTCACTTCGTTGACCTGAGAAGGCACAGTCTTTCGACGATCCTACCACCCCCCACTCCCATTTCTCTTCTCTTCGCCAAAGGCTATTAAATAGGTCTCTTCGCATCATTGGATTTTTTTTCCGTCTTTTTTTTTTTTCGCCGAATAAGCCCATCTCGGACTCAGCAGAGCGCTTGTCCAAGAAGGTCTTGATTGATGTCGAAAAACAATGGCTGTTCTCCTCGAGGTTAAATCGAGGGGGAGGAGGAAACTTCGGGGACGGAAAGCACAAAAATTGCGCTGCCTGACGTCCATCAGACTTCAAAGATCGCTTCCAAATTGAAGACAAATTCGAGGCCAAAGGAATAGTTGTCGATCTGACGTCGTCCGCACAATTCTATCGACCGGCCGAGCGACAACAACTATCGATGTCCATTCTATTCCTTCCCGAACCCCACGACCACCCCCACACACATCATTACACACTCAGATGATTCTCCCCATGCCTCCATCATCCTGCTTCTTTTCATCCTCTTCGTTGGATGCCTCAGGTTATGCGCAGCGATAGTGATACAAATAAAGCAAGACGAACGCAGACGACACAGTCGAAATATAGGGGGAAATTTCTCCGCAAGCGACTAGGCCCTGGCGTCGTCGCATAACCGACCGCGCCTCTCCGTATAACCGTCGGCAGCAACTGACAAGTCCATCGGTCGTCTCAGCCAAAGCGCTCCAATGAAAATCCAATCCAATGGAAGATGGGTTTCATAGATTTTTTTGCAGTTCAAAGTAATAACGCCGGTCAAATTGAATTCCGAATTGTGCCTTTTCCCGGTTTAGGCTCATTCTGGATTTGGCAGAGAAGAGCGAAATCTGTAATTAAAAAAGCCCACCTATTATCAATTAAAGTTTAACTAAACTTAAGGCTTTAAGAAAATCTAAAAAATTAAGTAACAGATAACTTTTCGTAGAGTAGTTCAAAAAACGGCAAATAAAATAAAGAAAGAATAATTATTGGAATAATTTAGAGAAATAGATAATAATAAAAGGGAATTCATCAGGTTTTCCATTTGTAAATAAAACTGTTAGCATTCATTTTTCTTTTAGATTTCCAAGAGATTTTATTTGCGTTTAGGCCATTTTTTTTCTTTTCTTTCTTTTTTTCATTTATTTATTTTTTTTTTTTCATTAGCCGAGTTCCTTTTTCAAGGTTATTTCCTTAACCTACAACTTTTAAACTAACATTTGAGATTCTAAAAGCTAAATAACATAGCCTTAGAATCTGAAACTGAATAATAACTTAAAATATTTTTTTTTTTTTTATAATGGATTGAGAAGCATCTTATCTGTATAAATTATATGAATTATATGAAAATTTATATATATAAAAAAAAGAAATAAAAAAAAATGACTTCCAGGAAATACGATTTTGACAATGTAAGATCATATCTTAATCTGTATGTGTTTCAATTTTTGTGAATCAACGGTGTTTCTATTTAACGTCTGAATATAATTTAAATTTTTATCTTCCTAAGATTAGTAGCAAATTATCGTGATTTTTGCACATTGTTATAAAAATGAAGTGAATATCCTGAGACAATACTATTCCTGATAACTAATATTAATCAATTATAACCAATGTTATGAATATTTACAAGAACTGTAATTTATTGTACTAATTTTAATATAGAATTGTTTTTAGACAGAAAAATTTTAAATCGTTATGTTCATATTGGATATGGAAATTAACTTTTTTGTCAGTTATAGAAAGACTGGTTCTTCAGTATTTTATCTACATTTTTCCCTCAACTTCTTTTATAGAAAAAATAATATTTGATGAAAAAGTCCCTTGATGACTCAGGTATTACTGAATGACAATATTTTATATAATCTTATATTTACAAAATTAAAATATCGATTACAATTCTAATTTTTAGTAAAAACATTTTTGAGTTTGAAACTGTTTGAATTAACTGAGATTTTTATGCTTATTTATAGCAGCATTGTTTCATCAATAAATCTTTATGGATTAACTTTCAAAATATTTAGAATAATTAAGAGTTATATGTATAAAATAAATAATAAACAATATTCATCTTTACAAGTAAATCTATTAGACTTCCTATCTTCTGCCAAGCCTTTTCTGCTTAGAATCTACAACAAATTCTGATGTTTTTTACATCAAAATTAAAGTAATTATATTTAAAGTTTTAAGTATTTCATATATAAAACGTTCATTTGATTTTTTTTAAACAAACGATTTTTTCCCCCAGTAATTTTAAACTTACGCGGATATTTCCCGGATTTTAATCGGAATCTTATTTCATTGCTGATGCACATCTATTTATTTTACTAACGATTTCATTTCTTTCTACAAAAAAAAAAAAAAAAAAAAAATTAAATGAAAAAATAAGTAAATAAATTAATGAAAATGTAATTTTATGGCCAGCTGATTATCTAAGTTTTATAGTATGATTAATACATTGGAAGCCTTTTTTGTACAAAAAAAAACAACGAAATTGTTGTGTAAATATTGTATTTATATTGTAAATATTACAAAACCATCAAAAAAAAAAGTTTCAAGTTTGTATAATCTAGTGTAGGATTTTATAGTTTTTGATCAATTGAAGATAACCAAGCAATTACAAAGGAAGCAAAATAAACAAAGGAAAATGATCAAGATTACAATACATTAATCTGTCTAAATATACATGAAGTTTTACGACTGCATGCCTAGGAGTCCTTTGACACAGACCACTAAAATGACGAGATATGAGGTTGTTTTGTGTAGAAGCCTTAGTCAAAAGAGGCCTTGTTGTTATTATTTGTGTCCTTGCAATAATCTCACTTAGCTTTTGTTAAGTAGAATTGTCGAGACTCAATTCGCTGTCCAGGCTTTATTTTTGTATGTTTTAACCCTAAGAGTTTATATCGCAACGCGCCCCAGGATAGCAGCGCCTGGCCACTCACAATCGGGCGCGCGGGGCCCATAAAGTGTGACTGCTGGTGTTTTAATGAGAGCCGAGGATTAAAATAATGACTCGAATCTCCAGCTGGATTAATGCAACAATCTGGCAGCAGAAAAAAAAAATAAAAGAGGTAATGTTTGTCATAAATAGAAGTCCCTGTCTCTGTTTTCGTAGGCGCTGCGAAAAGCCGAGCGTTTATGATATGAAATTAAAACCCCTATCTCAATTAGAAGGAAATGTTAATTTGGCGCTGGTTGGAACGCTGCTCATCAGTCCTCCATAACAGCCACGTCCCTGTAGCCAAAGACGGTATCAAAATATTATGCTAATCGCGGCAACACTTGCGCGAGTCCCACGGTCCTCCCAGAGCGATATCTCACCGGCGCGCGTTTAATAATCGCCGGTCGCTTTGTTCTACTGGCTCGAGGTCAGTCCAACCAGAAGCCAGAAACGCCCACAAGCCGTCCACTCTGCATTCCACGTTAGCAGTAGAGAAAAATCCTCAAACTGTACTAGCATTACGTGAACATCGCATCAAAAAAGACAAAGTATATAAAACAAAATATATACAATAAATAAATAAATAAATAAATAAATAAATAAATAAATAAAATCAATACAGAGCTTAATATTAATAATGCACGAAGTTATACTTAAAATACGATGCTAAGTATTATAGTATGATCTTCAGCTACCAAAACTCTAAATGTTTTAGATTAGCTACTACGAAGAAATCCTGGAAGACAATTTAAGTAATCCTGAAAGATTAGCCTATTTAATAAATTTTTTATAAAGAAATGAGAAATTATGTCATTTTCAAATTTTTCCAAATGTAGGACATTACGAAATGTACGATTTCTTTATTTAGAGAAATTATTATACAAATTTATTGTAAGATTGTTTGTTATTCTAAAACAACATTTTGCAGTTTGTTTTTATTTAGTTTCCTAATTTATAACCTAATTTTGATCATTTAATTTCTTTATGTTTTCTTTTTTATTTCCCTTTGAGACCAATGAACGGTTTTTCAAATTTTAGGAATGTAGTTATGTAGATATCAAATCAAAATAACGCTGCATTATAGGCCTAATTACGTCAAAAGTCAGATTCGGATTTCCTGTGCTTGATCGCAAAGAACTCTCCATTAGACCTAATCGTCCATTAACATGCAAAATAAACGCGTTTGGAGCTTGTGAAAGCAGCTTCCAAAAGGGTTTTTACTATCCCGTTATTTACCGGTTGTTGCTCGCCGATAACCGGAGTAGTCAGTCGGTGCCATGAGTCGGCGTGTCGAGGGGGTAGAACCCCGTCCCTCCTCTCCTTTGTCAGGCTCTGTTGTTGTTGACAGTAGTGGCTCTCAGGCGGGGTCGGGGTCACGACTGGGCAGCACGAGCTGGGCACGAGCGAGAGGGTCTTGTTTTTGTTGGTAAACAAGTAGGTGCGAATAAACAAGAATCAACCGCACTGACTCGCAGGGGAGGAGCATTATGCGTTGAGGTGGCCGCACAACCTGTCCACAATAGTGGCTCAATTGCTCAAGAGGGCAGAGCAAATGAAGTCACTACAGACACAAATAAAATGAGTCGTTTAGAGTTCTCATAGAGCAATAGGACAATTCCAAAGAAATATACCCAGCAGAGAGGGTGTAGCTTACTAAAATAAAAAGAACATTTCTATTAGCTAGATGAAATTAGAGTAAATGAACTAGTTGGAATTACCATAGCTCATTTTACAGTTACCTATTCAGATCTCATAAGAAAAAAAACAAAACTACAAACCAAAGGTTTACAGAACAGCACTAGAAACTTTGTTTAATCTAACAGTAAATGATAAATGTTTCTAAGATTAACATAAATCTCTTATGTAAAATCTCTATATTTCTCTTTGATCAAATAGACAATACATTGATACATTGTAACATATTTCTGAAATTGTAACATATTGGTTGACAAACTGATGTATGAGAAGTAGGAATTCGTTACTTCAAATCTAATCAAATAGTAATTCTTGAAATTTGTGGATATTGCTGGAATTCTAATAATTTTTATTTAATTAAAAAATCAGGAGTTCTCTTCTGTAAGTTTTCAAGTTTGAAGCATCGATCTTATCAACTTGGAAACCTCTTGAACTTAACTCTCTTGCGGTAAAGATCTTTCCATTCTCAAAGTTTGGAAATTTCAATAACAGCGGCGGAATGTTAGTGTGGCTTCCGGCGAAACGTGTATTTGTTTTCATCCATTAATTCATTTACAGAGACCTCACCTGTTCGCGAGGCGAAGCGTGTGGGAATGAACTATACCGGGACCTCGCAAGAAATTTCCTCGGCTACTGCCGCGGGCGATTTGGTATCAGGGAAGCACCGTTCTTCGGTGACGGCTTCACTCCGCTGCTGTGAACTGCGTGGCCGCAGGGACGGTGCAAGCGCGCAGTCCGTCGGCACAGATGAAAAGGTTCTTCTAAATTGCACGTAATCTCCCTTCGCCCGCGTTGCATTGGCGTTACAACGCTGGTGGTTCAGCAATGGCGAGGAAGTTGTTGGTCTATACGCCCTCTTAGCGATAGCAGAACTTAAAATCCATCACTTTTCATTCACCATTCTTATTTCACATTCAGTCTTTGTATTAGAAGTTATTCTCAAGTCAAGAATATAAAAGATATAGTAATTACTTTTCTTAACTTTTACACGCATAAATATAAATCGTCTAATATTTACAAATTTACAGTAAATTTGTAATTTCTGATTATTGCAAATACTTTACTATTAACCACATTTTTATCAGTGGTTAATAAAACTGAATTCAATTCATCAAAGATGTATTTTTATCAATAGTTGTTTAAATTTAATGTTTATAATCAATTAAATCTATCAAGACGTATTTCAGTAAATCTACTGAAAGCGGTCAATGTAGTTTAGACATCTTACTTCTGGAAACTTCCAGAATATTACAGGACATCCGCGGTCCCTGAAATTCACTTGGTTCAATTGATTTTATTTAATTCAAATAAAACCTTCATACAACAATTAAAGAAATAAGCAAACTAATATTTTAAAACTTTTATTACAATAACAAAAAAAAATGTTTGATTTTAAAGCATTAGATATTAAATAGCTAAGAAATAAGATCCAGACCTGACAAAAACCTAATTTGCGGTTTAAATTAAAAATTTAAATTAAGATTTACCTGTATAATGCATCGTTATTCTCCTTTACCTTTGGCATAAAACCTTCTGTGATAATAAAAGCTTTATTGAATTTCATGAAATTATCCAAGCTAATATTTAGAAAACAATTACAAATAACAAACTCTGTTTAGAATACATTAAAGTAAAGAATATATATTTTTGGATAAAAGATAATTTAGAAAACAGATATGCTTTAATAGCATTGATCATGCTAGAAGAAATAAATTGACATCATTATAAAGTATTTTATCTATTTTTTTTTTCTTTCAATTAAACTTGTCTTTAAAGTTAATGATGGAATTTTTGGCTTTTGGATTACCTCACTAATTTAAGAAACAATAATAAAACAAACAAATTTAACAAGTTAATTGATGGTAATTTTTTTTTTGTTTGATCTGTCAATTTCGCAATGTGATATTCGTCCTTTGTTTGCTTTTTTTTCTATTTTAATGTTTCAGATGAATTAAAAAACATGCAATAAAAAATAACTAATTTCTTCTAAACATTACAGAAATAATACGAATCTTGTTCTCTATTGATCATTCAGTCTTATATCTTTAAAAATCTTTTTAGTGAACCTTTAAACCAAATAGAGATGCTATTAAAGTCTGTGATGATGTTTTACAATGAATTTATTATTATTATTATTATTATTATTATTATTAGACTATTATTATTTATTGTTTTTGCATTGTTTATGAAAGTTTACTTCAAAATTACGTGAAGAAATTCCAGTAAATAATTCCAGTAAAATAAATAGTTTTAAGAAAATTATCAATGCTTAAGTTGCTGAAATAATAAATATTTTAAGGCTTTTTCGGGCCAATGTTTCTGGAATGGCTCCAAATAGAAATTAGGAGACATTTAAAAAAAAAAAAAAAAATCTATCACACGATTGGAAGATTTTTTTTGCCCCCTCATCCCTCTTAGATGGATCTTCACTCCCATATAGAGTTGGGAATCCTGGGAAACTGGCGCAGGCAGAGGGTGGTGGGGAGACAGAAGGAGGTGGAGGGGGACGTTATCAGCCTCCACATCTGACAAAATATCACCACATTTACAAGACATCTCCGTGCTGGGTACGAGTCCCACGTCGTCTGCAATCAGTTAAGACAAAAGAGTCCTGTCCATCTCTTCCGATTATGACACCACCACTGTCCCGTTCTCTGCGTCTTCTGAACTCCTTGAGTAGAAGCGAACTTAGAGGGTCTACATTTCGACGAAGACATTTTTTTTTCCCTTCCCTTCCCACCCACCAGTCTCCTTTTTTTTTATCCCTCTTCTCACCCCTACGTCTGCTGTCAGCGAAGGAGTTTGTGACGACGACCCGTCGCTTTTTAGGTAGAATGACAAGACATTCCTCCTCCTTTGTGGGATCCCTCGCGTTCGAACCTGTTTGACCTACGCCAGTCTCAGTCGAGGTCCGTCTCCTGCAGTCGCACACTGTGGTATGCGTCTACTAACTGTCTAGTAGAGCAGCTACTTGGTTTCACTTAAAATAAAGTGGAATAAAGTTGAACACACCGTAACTGGCCTCACTTTGGATTCATGTTTACTACGAACGTAAGAGAAGAATCTTAATTCACATTCTAAATTCAGAAAAGATATAACTTGAAAAGATTGCCGTTATGATTTCGGAAATTATTCTGTTCTTTTCTTTTCTTTTCCAATTGCTAAAGGCCTTGCTAAAGGCCTCATTCATTGTCATTCTAAGTATTTACTTTGTTGACTTCTATTTAAAGCTGCTTTTATTTTTCTGTTTTTTCCTGAGGCTTTCTTAAAGACCATTTTTTATATTTTTTTAACAGCTTCTTGGTAAGTTCTGTCATTTTGTAAACATTGTATCTTTAAGATAAACAAAACATTTGTATCTTTAACTTTCCGTCTTTTTAATATTCTTTGTGCATGTTTAGATTGAAATAATTTCAAATCATTTTCATTAACAGCCTTCATTCTTCAAAATTTTAAATCAGAATCTTCGGTGTTTTTTATTTCTTGGATGTACCAAAAAATACAAAACTGTTTGAAAATGAAAGCTTTCCTTTTTATTTTTTTTAATGGTATCTTTATTTGCAAACAGAATTGCACAAGATTGAAGATTATTAAGTAGAAGATAAAGTAATATGAAGATTAAAACATCAGAAGCTTCTAAATTACAATTAGTTTTTTATAAAGGACTCCTGGTCTAAAAAATATATATTTTTGTTTTCGAATTAGGTATTTAATAACAGGGATTAGCATATGAAAGAGAACGAGAAAACTTACTGTAACTCCTGAAATCTTAACCTTCATTCAAAATAAAATATCAGATAATTTGTTTGAATTTTTTAATTCGTGATTCTTAAAGGATGCTATAACTTTAATTCAAGTAATAAATTTTTGTGAATGCATATGCTTTAACTGAGATAGAGAGTTTCATTACTTTTGGAAGAATAGTACAAAGAACGTTGATTAGGATCTATTGATTTTTACTTATTAGAGAATGAAAGAAAAAAAAAAAAAGATTTTAGATACTGAGACAAGATAACCTAACAATTTTAATTTAGGAAAAAAAAATAATAAAGAATTTTAGCTTCTTCATTAAATGATATTTCGTTAATTTTAACCTATTGTTAAAATATTCAATTTAGGACCAATTAATATTGATTGTCTAGTTAGATATTTACTCTATTTTTTTTAGATTTGTGTTTTATATTGCGAAAAATAGATAATTATGGTTTCTTACTAGACACGAGACATTTCTGTAAATACTTGGATAAAGAAGAGTAAATCTTATTCGTTAAGTTCGAATAGATAAGACATATTTTCTTATAAAGAATCTTTTAGAATTCAAACCATATCTTCGCTTAAGAACATCTACTATTCTACAATTTAAAGTTTATCCTTTTCAAAAATATACGAAATTCTATCTTCAAATTTTTTTGCAGCTGATTAATGTTTATACTAAAAGAAAATTAAATTTAAGTTTGTAAGGATTCATAATTTGGTGAGGATCTTAAGCACTCCAAGAGAAGCAAAGGAAGATATTGCTATCTAACGATTATAATAAACAAAGAATAGCGAAAAGTTTGGGCATGCCGCATTACGTTTGTAAATACAGCATTATGAAAACGGAAGAGGCTTATGTGGAAGAATTCCTGAATGCCTACCGTAGTCACACCATAGAATTTTAAGTCCGGCGGTGGACAGTAATTACCCATGAGGTGGGCTTTTTGTTTCTTCCCGGGGACCCATAGAACGCGGCCGCCACCAACCATAACGACGTGAGGCCGTGGATTGCGTTGTGCAACGGGCATTCAGGGACACCCTATCTATCTACCTGGACAGTCTGAGCTCCCGTTATGACGTGCCAGCCACTGTATTTATACTGAGTGAGGTTTGTCTTTGACATGAACGATTCCCCTCTGATTAGCCTCCCTCCTCCCCCTCTCTTTCTTTATCCCCTTTTGAAAAAAAAAATTCCCCCACTTCCTGACAAACTTGAAATTCTTCTAAGAGACGGTGAGTCCATGAGGTGCTGCCACTGTATGGAAAATATTTCACAAACTCTATAGACTATTACTTGATTACTTCCCTATATCTTTATTTCTTTCCTTTTTATAAGAATTGGGAAATGTTTCGAATTTTCTTTCCAAAGCTGTTATTATGTAGTTCAATCTAAAATTATTTTTTTTTTTTTCAGATTTCTTTTAAAATAAATTTTTATTTTTGTTTTTATGAAATAAAATTAAAGTGGAAACAAAGCTACTATAATAAACATACAACTTCAAAAAATAATAAAGTTTGAAAATAATCAATGTTGTTCTGTTGTTCGTATTTTTTTTTTTTTTTTTCAATATTTTGACTTTTTTTAAATTTTAACAAAGATTATTTATCAAAAATATTTTATTTTTTTATTTCCACCAGAAAAAATGAAACTAATTCTTTAATTCTAATTAATAAAGAATTAGTTGTGAAATTAAGGAGCTTCCCTTGCTTCATTTTTATTTTTTATTTTTCAGGATTATTAAATTAAGATTTTCTTGATTTTAATCACCTGAATATAGATTTTGCGACGAAGTTGATATAATTATTGTAATATTATTGAAGAAGCAAAAGAACGTTCGCTATTTAAATAAATAGCGAAATAATATGATTTTTAATGATTTTTTTAAATTATATGATTTTTTTTTTAAATTTTATTTAACCGTGAGATAACTATAATTTTCGGAACCTGGAATTTTTTTTTTCGAGACACATCAAATAAATTAAATTACAATGACATATTAATAAATAAAAAGCATTTTTACGCATAAAGGAATAACACCACGTCAAAAGTAAGCTATCGATAAAACCAGTAGTTTAATGACTCCTAATCTATAAAATCTCAAGAAAGAAATCACTAGCGAACTGAAAAAAAATTAAGAAGATTAGCATATGGATTCGAAACAGAAATTTCAGTTCCAAGTATTGAATAAAAAGTTTGATCAAATATGAAAATTTAAAATAGATAATTTAAACACAAAATATTCACTATCCTGTGATTCAATATTAATCTGTGATTCAATGAATAATTTCAGAATTAACTATCTAGCTTTACTTGAGATTGGGAAAAACAAACAAACACGAAAAAGTTTTAAAATTTAATATTTATATTTAAAAGGTAAAATTTAAATTTTTAACTAATTATTAAATGTTTTGTTCTTAATTTTTTTATTCTTAATTCCATCTTTTTCTATTTTAACCATCGGAAATCTGCAAGACTCAAAGAAAAAAATTTGAAAAAAAATTTATTCTTTCATTCTATTTCTGCTGATCCCGATTCTCCGGATCCCAGTACAAATACCAATATCAGTTCTTTTCCTATCATTCGATTTTCAATTAAATTCTTTTCTAATTTCCTCTCTAAGCTTTCAAGCAGTAAATATAAAATTCTATTTTTTTTTATTTCGTTTTTTAACTTATGTTTCATTGGTTTATTCAGAAAGTCAAGATAATAAAAATATTTATCAGTTATTTATTTTAAATAATCAAGTTATTTTATTTGTCAGTATTCTTTATATATTTATTTTATATATTAGAAACTTCGAAATAGAGAGTAATCCAGGTAGTCATTGAGACAGAATAGAATCTTTGTTTAAAACGTTCTATGATTCGAAAGAGGCTGCGAAGTGAGCAGGGTTAGCAATCTTGAGAGAACACAATCACCCGCTCAGCAGATCGGAACACAGTAGCAACGGAGCGGATGCAAGTGCCTCATCTACCGCGAATGCTCCTATTGTCTCTGCCGCTGAGACAAGAGACGCTCAGCGGCTGGGAACGAATAGCAAAGGCGGCTCTCGCTCAGCCAATCGCGGCTGGCAAAATCTCTGAGGTCGCGGACTGCTCGGTTGTTCGCCCACGGTGTGTATTGGTAGGACAGTCACGTCTGGGGCCGAGGGACCCTCTCTCGCGCCTCACCTTTTCTTTACTCCCCTTTTCGCCACACGGGGGTCTCGATTTTCCAAATATTGTGACTCTATTTACTTGTCATTAGTGTATACATTTCGGGCGAACACCTCGGTCTGAATGCCAACTTCAGGCCACCAGATACACTGAATTCTTAGAGTTAAAAACATGACAGAACTTTCTAGTTAACTTACGGATTCGATTAAAATTTAAGAGTGATAAAAATTTAATATATATAACTAATAGAAATCCAATATTAAGAAAACTTGTTTAAAAAAGAATGTGTCTAAGAAATACAAAAAGAATGGAGAACAAGTCTGAATAATGTATGATGACATAAAAAAAAAAAACTCATTAAAAAAACTCATAAAAAAACTCATTTTTTTCATTATTGAGAGTATTTCTAAATTTACGAATTTTATTTTGTATATTATGCTACGCAAAAAAGAATTTGTATATTATTATGGGTCTGTTAACATATCTATTTTTGTTGAACCTAATTTTAACACAATAACAATAGGTTTTACTCCGAAATACCACTCCATTTGTCTTCTATTTTTAACTCCTATCTATGATTCATTATTGAACTGAAGATTTTATTATGCAAGTTTTAAAACTAATGCACGTGGGATTCTTCCAGGGACACTCCACGAAAGGAAACAAAATAGACATGATTCCACTTTCGAATTCAAAATCAACTTCTTGACCAAAGAAGGACTGAAGAGATCAAATACCATCAAATATGTAAATAAATAAGAAAAATCTTTAGAATATTAATGTTTTATGAAAGGCTGTCAGATATAACTATGGTCTATGGATTCTAATTTACATATATTGTCAACAATAAGTTATTTATTAGGAAAGAAAAGGAAAAGAAACAAGCACACAAGTTGGAGAACTTTACATTGAATTGCAAATAAAACTTTGCTAATAAACTACCTTCCGAATAATATTTACTATTAAACGAAAAAGATACTCTACTAATAAGGTATAACATTTCTGAGGTAGCAACAAGAGTAGGTAATTAAGCAAAAGTAAAGTGAACTGGAGTTCATTGAAAGGATTTTTGAATAAAACCTTAACTCTTTGAATGAAATAGCTGTTAGATTAGATTAGATTAATTGAAAGTGGGTGGCATGACTGCCGAGCACATCGACCTGAAAGATCTTTTATACTATCCCACGAAAAGAAGGACAGACGGAGAGAAAGACTGAGAAAGGATGGTGTGAGAAATGCAGGGGAAACGAGAGAACCCCGGGAAAACCTGCCCAGCGCGGATCGCTACCATCAACGAATCCCACATGAGAACCGAACCCGGGACTCAGAGGTGAGAGGCCAGTGTCTTAGCGACATCGCCAACCGTACGGCCACAAATAGCTCTTACAAGTTAGTGAAAGAAGAATTTAAGTATACTTAACAAGAATGTGGTTAGCAGAGCTATTTCAATACAACAGCGTTTCTTTAATGGCTTCCAATGAATACTAAACTTCGGCATCCCGCACAACTTCGTCATCTCCTAGTATCTTACTTTGTGTAGAACTTAGAAGATGACAGCAAGGAAGTATCGAAATATACTTTAAAGTAATTTAATCGAAGAATATTGAGTTCATCCAAAATATTTCCGAGGTTTGCCAAACACTCACTCCAAATATCGAAGCTAATAACAATGTAGTCAAAATGATCCAAGAGACTCTGACCAAATGCAATTTCCTTAAGCGAGAAAAAGTATTGGATGTACAAAAATGGCGTACCAGGGGTTGATGAGGGTTCGAATCCCCCCCCTCTCCCGTCTCCATCGCACCTGAAAATGGAAGAAATCTAGGATTTTGGGCGTGGTATTTTGGTTGGAAAGTGCATTGGTAAACTGTAAACCTTTCCCTCCCTTCCCCCCCCCCCCCCCTTCTCGAAAAGGGATACAACTTTTTTGTTTTGTTTTAACATCTTAACCCTTCCCATTCCAAAATCCTGGGTACGCCTACAAATGTACTTGCAAATCAGAACAACACTTATCGTCGTAGAATGATAGCTAAGTTTTATAGTTATACAGTTGTTTTTTTGTTTTGTTTTTTTCAATTAAAAATAAAATAAACAAACTCGAATTTCAAATATTATTGATATCTCTGATGATCAAATTTTCATCACATTGATTGATTAAAAGAGAAAATCACTTCATTTCTCACTACAAAGTATGTCCAGGATCCCAAAAATTACATCTATCAATGGACTGTGTCGTCCTGGGTTGGATACCACTCAAGAAAAGTCTCAACTTGCAAGAATAACACCTGAGCTATTTATTGATTGATTGTTGTAAGTTTTGCTGCATTACAACTATGTGATTAAGAAAAAAATTGCAATTAACGGAAATTACGTATTCAGTTTTGAACTTATTAATGATTTACAAACATATGTTGTTTGTTTTTTATTTTATTTTTTTTTTCTAGACAGGAATGAGTAATTTCGTCCCTTAATTAACATCATGATTATTCCATTCCTAAATAATAAAATTCACTTTTAACGAACTTAGTATTTGAGCGCCCTAAAGATAGGTTCCTTTTGTTTTTCATTGTTTCATTGTCATGGGGGAAATTCTAAAGAAGCCTCTTAAAAATAACTTCCTTATCAGAATAAAGATTACTGCTGATCATTTCTGGGTTTTGTCATTCTTTTACATAGAAAAAGATAAAAAAAGTTTAACTTGCATTTCAGTCTGAAGACATTTTTCGAGGATGTTTTTTGAAGAGTTTTTAGTCTTCATTCGTCTGAAGAACAAGATATCAAATTTCATTTCCAAACACTTCTGTATAGGCATGGTAACTGACATAACTACCAAAGGTAGTTCTAATGTTTGTCTAATGATGTAATACCCTTTATAACTTCGATGAAAAAAAAATAAAATTGAAAAAGAATCATGTGAATATAATTTTGTGCTAAAGCCTAAATTTAAGGTCGACCTACGATAATAAAAAAATTAAAATAATAATAAATAAAGGAAGTACATTACATTTGTAACAAAAAATAAAAATAAAAGTTAGGAAAAAAATAAAAAGAACGTTAGAAAAATAAGAAGAAAAAAAACAAAAAACAAACAAACAAACACGCGGCCATTGAGAAAAAATAACAAAAACAAAGTAGATATACGGAAACCCACCATCTTCAGTACATGAGTCCGAGAAATTAAGCATTAAGCTATAGCTGAAATGAGATAGTTGAAGTTTTAACAGTTAAGCTGATAGCGGAAATGCAATGAAACCAATGCCAAAAATCTCGAACGGGGGGGAGGGCGCTGGCCCCTCAAGATACTCTATTCTACGTTGTTTGGGCCCTCTGAACACGTTGGTAAAGTCGTTCCGACCTTTCGTTCGGGAGTTTTTAGGAGGGGACAATGACAACAATGCCAAATATCACGAACATGGTAGAACGTTCGCCCCTAAAAAATACCCCATTCCTACGATATTTGGGCCTCTGAACCATTTGGATGTTGAAATCCGTTTGTCGATCCGACCTTCCGTTCAGGAGTTATTAGGGGTGGACAGACACGGATGGACGGACAGGACAAACGCCTCTTCATTCGTCTTCATTCGTCTGAAGAACAAGATATCAAATTTCATTTCCAAACACTTCTGTAAGGCATGGTAACTAACATAACTACCAAAGGTAGTTCTAATGTTTGTCTAATGTTGTCTAAAATTAAGCTGAAATGGAGTCTAGGGACCAAAAATCGACAAATTACGTTGCTGTAAAATGCCATATTGCGATTTCTCAAGAACTCTGTCCTAAAAAGCTTAAATCTATAATAGTTAAGTCAAAAAATGAAAGCTACATTTTATTTTTGGTATACTTTAGGCCTGTAGGAAGCAGTTCTGGTTTTATATAAATGTTTTAATTGCTTATATAAATTCCCAACAATACAACATAACATCACACCAAGATTTCCTAAAAGTACGGAAAATACTAGAAAAATGAAATATAAAAGGCACTCGTTTATAAAAGCTTTATATCAGTTTCCTCCAAATTTCCTTACTCAGTACTTACATCAATAATAATCATTCTCTCTCTGTTTTACAAAAGCTCTCAAATCCAGGAATTTTCAGATTTACTCCTCGGTCATTCCTCCACTTTCAGCATCCATTGCACCAGCGTAAAGATGGTTAAGAAGATTCTTATCAGTCATTTGCTTTCATGGTCCAAACCATCTCCAGGTTCACATTCATCCTTACACTTCAATTGGGTGATTTCTCACTTCTACACAATATTAACAACAGCAGCCACTTTCAAACTATTGCATCTTAACTTCTGAAGACTCTTCAATATCTTTCTTATCATATCCAAGCTCATTACATCATCACAGCTATAGGTCTCTTAGCAAATACAAGAGCACAAGCATGCTCTTATAAACAGAAGTTTTATTATACCGACAAAAGTCTTCAGTCATTTACCAAACGCCATTGATGAAACTGGCATGCTGAGGGGAGGATTGTTGGAGTTGTAAGTCCTAACGCACCTGGAAAAAAAAAGGGGGAAATCACCTTTTTCCATTCTTTTTTTTTCTTCCCTAATTTGCTTTTTGATTGGATGGATTCCAATTACTTTATCCTTAACCTTCTCCATTCAAGTCAAAATTTCTGGGCACTATATGATTCATAACATACTCTTTCAACACATTCTGTATGTTATGTATGTTATGAGTGCAATATATGATCGCTTCTATTACACGATCATAAATTTGTAAGGAGGAACATTACAGTAAGGGAATACATAATGATACACAGAATATACACTACATCAAACAGAGATCCTTCGCCGTGATATGAATTACCATAATCTCTTTAATTGAAATCGTTAAGAAAACTGAAATTTTAGTGGTAGATGAATGATACACAATGTGAGTTCTCAATTGACTATTTTTTTATTAAAAAAATTCCATAAATGTGATGAGTAGATAAGGAGCTCGGGATTTAAAAAACGTAAAAATGACTATCAATAAATCACTAGATCACAATAATTAAGCAATTAGACTTCATTTCTTAAGAAATTTGCTCTGTTAACTTTATTCTGTAAATTATCTGCAAATCAGATTTGAGTATTACCATGCGGTTTTTTCCTCCGTACCAGTCCTAGAGTTCACCCAGCTCTGTATAAAGTGACTATCAGGTTTCTTGAATGTTGAAAATGTGCGGGAGTCAGGCTGACCACTTAAACTTGAATTTAATCCAGTTGGTCTAGGAACGAGAGGAGCGACTTCGTGGGACTGGTAAGGCCTGTCATGGGGTCATTTGCCTTTTCACCATGCAGTTATTCTGAAATGACATTGCCAATTATATTTTATTAGAATTCTTATTTATGGTTTATTTTTGCTGCTAATGTTCCTCCTATGTTTGTTCCTCTTCCTTTCACTGTGCGTTTCATTCTTACAGTATTTAAGAAAAATGGTTAACATTAGGATTTAAATAGCGATATGGATTTTATATTCTGTCTACAAAGGACAATAGGCGCAAATTTATGGGAAGTTGCCCATCACCTGTATAGTGATAAGATATACTGTATACTTATAGAAAGACCTCCTTAAATAGAACATATTTTATTATTACGACTCGTCTCAGTTATATAAGTTATCTAGAGTTCGGAGTTATATAATTCTAGATGTGACTATCTAGTTGACATCGTAATTCTCGAATTTATTATTTAATTAACTTATAATAATTAATATACGTAATTAATAATTAATATTATTATTTATTCATGTAAATACTAATTATTTACGTGTAATAAATGAAAATAATATTTATTGTTACTGAAAATAATTATTAAATGATAATTAATTAATACATCCGGGAATTAAGATGTCAACTAGATAAGTCATATCAACGGTCGCGGTGCTCGGCTTCCCTGCAACCCACACTCACCACGTATATAACTCCGAACGAACTAATAACTGAGACAAGTCGTAATAATAAAAATTGTTCTATTTATGGAGGTCTTTCCTTACGTATATATCTTATCGCTAAACAGTGGTGGGGCAGATCTGCCCATTCTCCTTTGATTTCGTATTTCATTAGAAATGATGGTAATATAATCTTTCTGGATTTATTTTCATTTGATTATAATATATGTAAAAAAAATTCAAAATTACTTTCATTATCTTTATTATTAATATTATTTATGTGGAAATTGAGCTTCAGAAAGTATTGCATTAAAATAGCATTTTCTTTTCTTTTTATTTTTATAGTTTCACAAGTAAGAAAAAAAAAAGGACAAATCAACCATGAAACGTGTCCTGTGATCCTTCTACGCTTGGTGCAACTTCCAGGTGAGAAAGTTCAGACTTAATGGTTTTCAATACATCTAACATTCCGCCAAATCAAGATCGCTACAGAAAATCACTGAAGTCTAAGGAAAGAGAGGAGGGGCTCTCAAGGAGAATCTTCTGAAACGCTACTGGAAGAATCTGAGAATTTGAGTCTCTTTTTTTGTTTTTCAAAGGGTATTTTTTTTTTCTTATTAAATATTTGAAACTGTAATAGCACAATTAAAAAAATGAAAATATGAATTTAAATCCAATTTTTTTTTAATAGTGGTTTTACAGTCCAGTTATATATCATAACTTTCCTTAACTATTTAAATATTTATTTTAAAGTAAAAAAATAAAAAAAAAATATATGAATAATAATCATTATTTTAAAATAATCATTTTTATTTAAAAAGAAAAACTACTGCTCGCGAAACATCTGCAGCTTTCCCAAACTATCATTTGGGCTATATTTCATTAGCGTAATGAAGGGGGGGGGGGGGGGGCGGTTGATGGAAGTTATTCACCTCCCGTTGCATTCGAAAATGGAAGAAATTTACGATTTTGGGCCTTTTTTTTTTGGGTTGGAAAGTTCAACGGTATGTCTGCAATCCCCCCCCCTCCATCCTGGAAGGGACTTTTTTGGTTGGTTGAATGATCATAGTCACACCTATGCTGTATTTTATTATTAATGTTATCTTAACAGCTTTTTAGCAGAAGAGTAAACGAAAAACTTTTTGTACAAGTTCATTAACACATTAACAAGTTCATTTAACAAAACACAGAAGTATTTTTGAATAAATAGTGGTCTTTGGGTAGGTTAAGTATTGACTTAGGTTAAGTACAGGTCCTACTGGTCTCAAAAAGCCTTTCGTACTTCTATTTCTTCTGTATTCTGGATAAAATAGACATGGCACACTCAAGGTGCAGTTAGACCAACGGAAAAATTTTTACTGTAATTAAGCATTAATTAGACGCGGATGGCGTAGTAGCTAAGAGCCAGACTATTATTTAAAAAAAAATTCTGCGTTCAAAATAAAAATTAAAATGATTCGTTGCTCAAAAGTACGGTAGGAGAGGGACGAGAAGTGAGATAACAATGCGAGGACTTCTGTCCCAATCTTCTTACTATTATCCACTTCTGATCTACAACACTTAAACAATTTATGATGCCCTTTCAAAGATGAATGCGTCATTGCTTTTTCGTTGTTGTTGTTGTTATTCTTATAAAAAGTTATTGCAGTATTGAATGTAGTTGTAGCCTATTAACTGTTTATCTGTGATACTACATCTTCCGTAGGATGAAGTTATTATTTGAAATTAGTTACTTTTAAATAATTCTGTTACTGGGATTCCAAATATTGGTTAAGAAATTGCGAATTTTACCAAAAATTGATTTTGTAATTCATCTTCTTACTAAATTAAATGCAGCGAATACGTATTTCAGTTAAAAACATCCACTTTTTCGTAATTACAAACACGTTAATTATTCAAACAAGTGTTGATAAGCGTACAACGGAATCATTAGCATTTTTACGCCAACAATATTATCTAATTATAGGTATGATAATCACTTTTCAATAGAAGCTTTCAGTCAACAGTCTACCCAGAAAACTTTCACCTAACTATTTCCCAGAAAACTTTCAGCTTTGGTTTCATATAAACAAGCTATTTTGGCAATTTTTCGACAATTTTCTAGTCAACTTGAAACTGCGCACCTGGTGGCGAAAAAAAAAGCTTCTTTAGAGTTTTGCTCTAAAGACGAGTAGAAATTTTATCAAACTTTATTCTTCTTCACGATATGTTTGCACTGAATCTCTAATGAAACATTGTTTTCTGACGCTTAATTAAAGATGTTTAATTAATCAAAATCATTTTGAAATTACAATTGGTATTTGTTAAGATTTTTAATAAAATAAATTGTGAGAAAAATTTCCAGAAATGAAATAACATTCAACGATGAACAGTTGAATGATTTAATCAGTTGAAAATACTCTCGCATATTCTAGATTAGCAAAATCTAGAATATGCGAGAGGATTCTTCTCAAAATCCTGTACTACAGGGCAGTGTTTATCACACCCAAACACCTAATCAATTGTAGATATCTCTTTTTAATTTGTAATTTTACTTATTTGTCATACTTCAGCAAATACAGATGAAAGGAGACTCACTGTGCTAGACAATGAATAAAAATGCTTAAGTAAAACAAGTATTCTTCTTTCGTAAAAAACTAATAGCAATAACTATGTAAATAAATCTTTTGATGAAACTAGATAAATTGCAATTGAACTTTTATTGCACTGTAATGGCTTTCAATTTCAATTTGTATTTAACCTTCAATAGAAAACTTTTTGGCGTTTTCTGAGCAAAGATAGGTAATGAATGTTTTCGATTTTTTTTTTTTTTTATTATTTTTTTAGAAAAATTGTTGTCCTTAATTTCCCCTTTACTTATTATTCTATATTTATCTTTTTTTTTCTTAATGAGAAAAAGAAAAATGCAAAATGTTTATCTTGAAGTCATGATGCATGACATTTAGCTCATTTCATTTTCGAATTCTCCTTCCTCACTTTTTATGAATGTAAATCTCAGGTTAAAGATTTTTTTTTCATAAGTCTCTTTCCAATTTGAGGAGCTTATAATTATACAAATTAGTTCTTCCAATAAAAGATCATTATAGTTACATCGTATTATCATCATTGCTTATATAACGTATAGAATTACAGAAAGAACAAGGACTGCTAGCTGTAAATTATGTTTTAAATTTGCTTTTTTAAATTATCAAAAAGATTAGGATGTAAAACGTGGATCGTTAAATTGTTGTGGTATCTAACGCTTGGATTATATACTTATATGTACTTATGTCATAATTACAGTCCAAATACTTAGGTTTGGGTTTCATGGATTGTGTTTCGAGTATTCCAGTATTAGTGGAAAAAATAACAGAAAGAAATAGGAATTGCTGGTCTGCTACTAGCATGGGCTCTTTAGCTCATATGGTGAGCATTCGAGCAGATGGTAAACATATGATGGAGAATGGAAGAAAAGGGTTTCTTGCTTAATCAACAAAATCTCTCTAGTGTTTTGGAATGATGTGAGTTTTATTCAAAGCTAAGTCTAAACTATTTTTGTTTTGTTTTGTTTTGTTGATTGCGATTTTGTTGGTTTACATACGTACGTAAACCTCTTATTAAAATTGTTTGACTTGAATTTTGAGTCTTTCATACTAGACAAAAGCAAAGAGAAAGTAAAGAAATACAACTAAAGCGATTTTATCATGTTGGCTTTTAATAACAATGCTGAGCAGAAGCCCTAGGAAAATATTTGACAACGTTTCTCTTGTTTGACTTCTGGAAGTTTTTCAAGACAACTTCGTTCTCCCAACTGCAGTTTCAGAAGAGCTATAATAAGCTTATCAAACGCTCGAAGGAGAAGGGAAGAGAAGGGGGAAAAAAAAATTGACGCTATTCAAATAATTGCTTCTAAACTCCTGTTTTAAGTTAACAACACGTGCGTGTTTCAAGGTATAGGAATGGAGACAGAATGAGTTTTCAATACTTGGGGAGGATGCCGCTGACAACAGATGGCGCTACTACCGTGATAAGAGCTCCTCCTATCGTCCATACGGGGAGTTGAAATTTCTCGATGCACGGGGTCTTGGAAATGGCGGGGGTTGACGAAGGGGCGTTTATTACGAAAGCATGTTCCAGGGCCTATCACTGGAGAACAGGCGACGGTCTCCTTAACCACAAGTTCTACTCCTTTTCCGATTCGAATCTCGGGTGGGGATGCTCCGGAACTGGAACGCAGGAGGTGTGGGTGGAGGGGGAGTAGGGGGAGGTGCATTTATACGGACTTTTAATCTGTCTAATTAATAGGTGCCCGATCATTCCAATGCGAGCCGATAAAATTAGCTTCTTTAATTGTTCGCTTTATGGCTCTTGCTTTGCCTGCTTCACTTCGCCTCCCACCCACCTCTTCCCCAACTCTTTACGCACCCTCTAGTCGCTGGCCGCATCGTCGCAGTCGAAGGCGGCGATCGCACAAGGGAAAGATTTTTCGCTTCCGTGATCTGGAACTTAACAGAGGAATTAGAAAACGAACAAGATAACGACTTCGGGACGCGAAATTAGCAGAGACGAGATCGATGGCTATGTTTCCCTAAATATGACAAGGCGGACCTAACCTCAGGACACGCTTGACGACTTGGAAGGTCCGGAATTAATGCTCAAATAAAGCGTGCATGCTCCGATAAGAATGTTTCGCTATTTTTTTTAGAGACTTTTTCTGGTGTTTTCCTTTCAGATGCCGCATTAAAGATTGTCTCGGGTCGATTCTGTGTTCCATTGCAGTGTTATGTTATTAGAAGTGGAAAATCACAAGAAAGTCATGAATAAATTTAATGGATCGTAAATTGACGATAATGAAATAAATAAACAACTTGCTTCATTACTTTTGAGTCTTGTTCAAGTTTATTTTTTTTTTTTCATTCAACTTTAAAACAACGATTAATTTATAATATTAACAAGCAACTAACCTCTCATCTGTTGCAAAAGTCCTTCAATCCAATTCTAATATTAATTTTGTAAAGAGGATATACGGAAATCATGATTTATTTCTCGATTATCTCATATTTTCTAAAATGTCGCCTTTAAAAAATAAAAAAAAAATTAAATTTGCGTTTATTACAGCTTATGCATTCGAATATTTCTGTAATTTATAAACTAGTTAATTTAACTATGGAATCGCAAGTTATGGCAACGTTTGGTTGTATTTGATAGCCATTTCAATGAAACTATAAATGAAGATTTATACAAATTTACACAAATTTATACAAATTAAATATAAGTTGTGTGTGTTTTTTTTTATATTTATGATTCTTAAAAATAATTTTGAAAACAACTCAATTTCTGAATGTCTTGAGATTTTCTTGAATAAGTGAACTGTATGAACACTTTTTTGGGAAAAAAAAATTGGATGTAAAATATTTTTAGTTTTTCGCCACTTTTCGAAAGAAACGTAGCCTCTGAAATTGATGTCTGTTTTGTTTGTCGATGTGTGTAAAACTCACAACAAACTTTTTGAACGCAGTTGAAGACGAAATTTGTTCAAGAATTCATTGTTTATTTTTCAGAAAGAGTAAAAACTGAACTGAATGAAATTACTTGTAAAACAGGAAGGTAGAGATTTTTGCTTTTGTGCCTTTATTAATTTGATTGTGTTTGGTTTTCTGACAAAAAGCTAAGTCTTGAATTATTATTATAATTAATCGTTACATTTGATGCAAACTTTACATTTTTCTAGAACTAGTTGACCCGTGCGAATAATTCGCAACAAAAAAAACCACTTTTGAGAAATAATAAACAAATGCAACAACTGTCGTGCATGTTAGTTAAACACATGTCAATAAATGGCGTCGCCTTCATTTTTATAAAAAGTTTACCAGTGCGAATAATTCGCATGGTATCTTGATCAGTCACCGAATGGCAATGTGGAAATAAATAAATGAACAGATTGTCAATAGATGGCGCCTTCTACATTGTTATTAAAAGATTTTTAAAATAAAGTTTTTTTTTGATCGAAAACATTAGTTTAAACAATTTGTTTATTTTTCGTCATTAGCGGTTAACGTAGTCTTCAAAATATCTCAATCATTGATTTTGATGAAGTATTAAGTGAGATAAAAAAAACCACCTTTGAGAAATATTAATAATATATGAGATGTTGACAAATTTTTATGTTTTTTATTGTAATAAGTCGTTTATTTTTATTAAAATACAAATCTTTGTTTGTTTTTTTATCTGTTCTTATTAAATAACGATGAAATATCTTTTTAAAGTGCATTTTAATTCAAAAAAGGATATATTTTAAGTTACGACGCTACAGCATTATTTGAAATTTTGTTTCGCTTTCGAAAGATAAGTCGCCTGTGTTAAAGCATGTATACATTTTTATAAAAAGGTTTTTAAAATAAAGTTTTTTAACGAAAACAGTAATTTTAAACAATTTGTTTATTTTTCGTCATTAGCGGGGAATATAATCTTCAAAATGATGTCTCAATCATTGATTTTGATGAAGTATTAAGTGAGATATGGTGTACCGACACAAAAATAGCGTTGAGAAATAATATATAAGGATACTAAAATTTTTTATAGAATACAAAAAATTGAAGCCAGGTGTGAATCAGCGAAGAGCATTCATCAAATTATTTACACTTTTAAGGGGGAAAAAGTGTTTCTCGTATGATTTAAAAATAATAATTATTAAAAAATAATATAGGGAAAAATCTCCATGTCCGTAACGGAGAACAACTTATACTCGTATATTTTGTTCTTTAATATCTTAATGATATTAAATAAACTATTACTGAAATAGGTCATTACGAGCATAGAGAGGGTTATGGTATGACTAATAATCAATCGAATCAATTAGAATTGATGCTTATAGTAAAGGTAAACTATCAAATGTCTAAATATATTTTTATTCCCAAAGCTTTATCTGTAATTTTTTTATGGTTACTAACTTTGATCTTTTTCTTACTCTACTATCAACTAAATTTAATTGTCATTATTCATTTGTATCCTAATTTTCAATTTCTTGTGTAAAACTGCAGTTGGTTATTCTTCCACTTGCCATTATGTTTCCTCTTATTTAGCAGAAGTTTGGTTATATATTGAACTGATACCAAACTTTATATTTCAATTCTGAAGCTCTTTAAATCATAAATATTTTTATCTCTTTTAACCAATATAAAATACCTAGTAGTAGAGAATATATTTACAACAAAGGGGTTGGTAGGAAAACATTGGTATATAAATCTAGTAAAGCTATCCGAGACATTAAGAAATGAGCAATCTCTTGATAATTTCTGACTTTTAACACTGCTAGGAGGATCCTTATATCTACTTGTATTCATTGTAGTAAGAATACAAATAAGTCCCTGACCCAATCTCTCGTTAAGAAAAAAAGTGAATATTCTGAACGATACAGCTTACGAATGGTTGAGTCATTGGTGACACAGATTGTCTTTATTTCGTAAGGCTGTCAATTCATACGTCCGGATAAGTTTCAGGTTTTTTTTTTATTATTACTGTATTATTATTTTAGCTAGCCAATCCGATCAAGTCTGAGGAATCACCTGGAGAGGTCTTCTCCAGTCTTCCAGTTGTCTAGATCCGTTTGGAAGGTAAAGGGAAACCTTATAGAATACACTGCACTTACTGCAGAAGTTGATCAGTTAGAAGATGCGCATACACTAATAAACAATATAAATACTGCAAAAGTTGATCTCTATACACAAACACACACACACACATAAACAAAAGTAATAATGTTCTTCTACTCTAAATCACAGTAAACTTTGATAGTAAAGATGAAGGTGTACAGTTGACGTGCCTAAGAACTGAAAGATTGGGAAAAAAAAGTTTATCCAAAACCAAATATATATATATATATATATATATATATATATATATTTGTTCAGTGACAAAATATAAATTGAGAAAAATAATCTTCGTAAAAAGGTGTTTTAATGGCTAGTAAATATTTAGAAGAAAAAAGAAAAAGTTCGAAGATCAACACCAAACCAACAAGACACAAAAGAAAAAAACAAAAGATTTCGCCTGAGCTATCATCAGTGGAAGTCTGAGACGGCCGTTTCATCCTTTTTATGGACTCATCAGCCAGACAAATCCCTCAATGAAAGCTCAGATCACGAAATTAGGTTTGGGATTCCACTCATGCACCTGCCAGTAGGTTCCAACAAAATAAAACCACAACGAAAAAAATCAAACAAAAGAGAAAGCTCCAATTCATGACCTGCGAATCCGTCAGTCACAGGAAATTGAAGAAAGCAAAGACTGATGGCAAGCCACAGTAATTACAATAAAAACTCCCAACGATGACAGCTCAGAAGCGAAATCTTTTGTTTTCCTGTGGTGCCTTGTTGATTTTTTGTTTATTTTGATAATGGGCACGTTCAATTTTTATTGTAATTATTATTGCTTGTCAACAGCTTCTGCTTTCTTCAATTTCCTCTGTGCCTAAACGGATTCGCAGGTCGGGAATTGGAGCTTTATCTTTTGTTTTGATTTTTTGGTTATTTTGTTGGGAACCACTGGTGGGTGCGTGAGTGGAATCCCTAACCTGGTTTCGCGATCTGATTAATCTGCAAAATCATTAGTTTATCACTAGTTTATATTAAATGATGGCTGATTTTTTTTTTTTAATTTTCATTATATTTCTTCAGTTTTTCCTTGAGATTACGATATTAACGATCCTTATTTTTCATTTTGGTACATAGGATGGATTCCTGTATTTCAAATTCAAATTACATTTTGTTCTAACCCTTTTATTTCTTTCTCAAACTGCAAACCAAATCTACTATAGTCTATGCACTCTGCAGTAGCTGTCTTCCATGCGGGTTGTAGAAATAAGCAAAGCTTGCTGATTTCCAAGAAATAAGATAAGTCAATCATTTAAAAATAATATTTGAAGATTATTGCTCTCTTTAACAACATATTTATTCAATGTAATGCAAGACAAACGTGAATACCGTACAAATGTTGTCGAGAGTGAGCAACGTTCTATGACGATTTGAAGTGTAAAATCTTGTATTATTTATTTATATTTAGCATTCGAGAAGTTAGGCCATCAACTATCATTTCTTCTTTCCCCTTCTTTGTGATTGTTTTTGTTGTCACTGTTTTAAAATTTAAGTAGGTTACTATAAAAATAGTACTTAGGCTACTTTATCTTTTTAAGTTTTCTTTTTACGATCCTAATTGAATTTCTCAGGCAAGATCTAAAAATTTTTAAAATTTAGATATTTTTAAAAAAAATTATTAAATCCTTATTCTTAAACCAATATTTCTAAACCAATATTTATATTTTTTATAAATACGAAATTCTGGGAAAATAAGATATGAATATACTTATGTACATTACACGAATTTTAAGACTCCATTAATATAAAGTTAATTGATAATGTAAGATTCGTCTATGTGTAGGTAGTACACAAAATTAAATGTATCCACTTCAACTGAAACTTAAAAAAAAAAATCTTAAGTTGAATGTTAATTTAGAAGTTAAAAATGTCTTGTACGTAGGCCTACAACTTTATCCTATTACAAGTTTTATGAATTGCTTTTTTTTGTGTTTCCATTTCTTCTATCATATTTAACCAACATATACAAATTACATTTTTAAATTAGACAAATTCGGCAAAATACATTACTGTATCGCTTTAATAATTAAAATTTGTTGCTTTCATTGATGCTGTAAATAGTTCAGCTTTATTTTATTACATTGATATATTAATTATCGATCAAAAATATTTTTTTGCGTTTCTACAATTATTAAAAGTTTTTATTTCATTAAGAACCATTAATTTTCATTAAAAAAAGGTAATCTTCATTAACAATTTCTGAGCAAACAGATAAAAAATTTCAAGTTTGATAGGTAAATAAAAGCAATTCTAAACTAATAAAAATATGACTTTATTTTTTTTTTTTTTTTTTTTTTGGAAGTCTCTTTTCTTGTTTCTTCATCTTGTTTCCCTGTCTGATGACCCGCATGGCATTTCCGGGGAATCGGAAAGACCAATAAACCAGTAACGATTGGCTTGAATCGCTGCATAAATAATGGAATCGTCCGCGTTATTACCGGAGCCCCAGATCTCTGCCTTCTTCCCCAATATTATATATCTTCCACTTACATGGTCTGCTGAAAGCTCGTTCCGATTCGCCATGACAAAACTTGTTTACAATATATAGATGGTTGGCAGTTTAGCTTTTATTGTAGCTAACCCATAACAACCTAACCAATACAGTTTCGCTTTTATACCCATTGCAAGAGTGTTAGAAACAGTCTTCGTGTTGCAATAAGCAAAGTTTTACTAGATTCTGCTTTAAATTTTTCTCCCTCTTTTAATATTAATCTTCACAGCGTTTCTTTATATGTTATTAGGGTAATAGAAATTCGTCATAAATGCACAGATCGTCATCCACAAATTATACATAATCATAAGAAGGGCTTTGTGCGGAACAACAGTAGGAAACAAGTTATCTAAAACCATTAACTGTGTACTTTTCCAGCACGGCTGTTTACAACTATTTGGAGTCTTGCTTTTATTGGGCAACGTATGGCTATGTTCCCATTGCTCCAGCAACTATTAGCAGAAAGTGAATTAATTGGGCTTGTTCTGCCCCGGGAGCAGGATCAATATTTTTCCGACCTGCAACACAATCGCTCGGTTTGGCTGTAAAACTTTGCCATGTAAAACTTCTTTTATTGGGAAGTTGTTGCCTGCGATGGCATCTGAGTCTCGGTGGGATTTCTCACTTTCCGCACACTAGATGGCGTGAGCTTAAACGAGATCACACGTACACGAAAAATAAGAGCAACACTCGCCAACTTTACTCGGTTTTCGCTTCGACGACATTAACAAAATTAGAAAACAAAGTTATGGTCTGCCTTGTTTAAACTAGTAATTTAGAAGGAGGAAATTAGAAGTTTTAGTTTCGTTCATAAATATATTTAATTTCGAATTCACTTCTTAAAATTGGTTAAAAAAAGATTTCAAATATTCCTAATAAAATTAAATGAAGTTACAGGAGAAGAATGGAAATGTATTAATTACAAATTGTTGCATTTAAAAAGCATTTTAAACATTTCAGTTTAAATTTTAAAAAGTTTTAAAGAAGCTTCTTTTAAATTTAAAAACTGCATTTATTCATGAAAATGCAATGTTTTATGAAAATTTCAGAAAGCATTCGAAAGGATGGAATGTGTTTTATTACAATCTATTAAAAAGCCTAATATATATAGCCCATACCTATAATCTGATTTTATTTGTCAAATATGTGGAAGCAAATGAATGAGTTAAGAGTTTAAATTCAAATTTCTATAAATAAATATATTTCGCAAATATTTTCTATATAAATATATTTGGCATATATATTCTGTATAAATATAACTTATTGGTAAATAAAAATAAATAAATAAAATTTTAAAAAAATTTACACAGACTTTAAATTTTACTTCACAGTCGTAATTTTCAGTTTATTTATTTAAATTCTTTAATATTATTTCTGGTGTCAAAAAAAAAAAAAAATGAGAAAAACTAAACTTAACAGTTTAGTAGTTTCATAAATGTAAAATTAAGTGTAATGCTTTTATTCGTAGTTTCTTATTTTGCAGTTCTTTTAACAATAGTGAAAAAAATATTGTTATTATTCATTTCGTTTCTGTATGTAAATCCGAACATTACAATTTTGAAGAAAGTATTTAATTAGCTTATTTTAAGAAGATCTGCAAAGAACTACAGATAATTAGACCCCTTTTTTCATCTTTTTCTTACCTTTATCTGCGTATTGATGAATAAAAAAAAAAAAAAAAGAAAAGAAAAGAATAGATAATAAAGAAATGAAAGAGTTAAGAAGGATGGTTTGCACTTTGGAAAAAAAGAACAGTTTGATTAATCTGTAAAATCTTGAAGAAAATTCAATATTAATTGTACGCTATTGTGATGTAATTGTTACAATTCTTTGCAATTGTTCGCTGACTCTTTATTCTTAAAAATGTGTTTTTCTTTTTCTTTTCTTTTACTTCATTTGTATTTCCCTTATCTAATTAATATTAAAAATGGTAAATTGTATTCATTTACTTTATTTGCCAAGAACAAATGAATGCTTAATTGTGGTCGCACCTCGCCAATGTGTTACCCAAAAATTAGAATTTTATCTTTCCCTTATCTCAGCTATTGATCGCTTGAAAATAAAGGTGAATTTCGCACGTAGAAATGGTTTTCTCTTTTCCCCTTTTTCTCCTCTATTTCCCCCTTCAACTTAATCATTAATCATTGAGTTCCAATTCAAAAGCCAAACAATATGTCGTCAGTCGGTATATGCGGGGGTGACTTCCGCAGAATTGTCATTGGAGGCATTCATTTCTTTTTTCCCGCTATCTAATTGGTTCCTATTTAAAATTCGAACGTCTCGTGCAATGCTAATCCTGTGCGCGGCTTCTAATGTTACGTTTTTCCCCTCCACCCACAGTGAAAGGTACCCCAGACAGTGGCCAGACGGTCCCCTTGGGGGCCTGCTCCGATTTTGTATGGGGTGCCTGGTACCCATGGGGGTAGGGTGGCCCTTTTGCAGACCCCCGCAAGGGAGGGATCCAAGGGTGAGTGTTGGTGAGCCACAAACGAAGGCACTCCTCGTTTCCTAATGGACTTCTTCGTCTCAACACTTGTTCACCGTGGAATCCAACCCATTCTTCCAATAGCACGAGGTGAAATACATTACTGTCAACTTTCTCAATCCAAACTTCTGAAAAGTCTGCCTTTCGAACGACTCGACAAGCGAAGACACTTTACGCCACATTTCCACTTAAAAGGTGTCTCTGTAACTTTCTTAAAGGACACTGCTAGCAAAGAACATTTTGCTGTCTGGTTCCAGCTTCTAGACTACAAAAATATTTATGCTTTGGAAAATTAAGCAAGCTTGCCATATTTTGGACTTTCTAGCTTACTAAGAAAAGTGAGGCTCATGAAAATCAATATTTCTGTGTGTACGTTCATGTGAGCATGTTCCTACTTCTGATAAATTTTGAACCGATGATTGGATCTTCTTGAAACTTGGCATACACGGATAAAGAATAAAAGAACCATTTGTAACTGACAATGTTTCAGGTACAATCCCTGTCGAGAAACTTGAAGGCAGAGGCGACAGAATTTCCAAAGAAAAGCTTTAATCAAAACAATGAATTTCTATTGATCACTAACAATGACCATTAATCCATTTAGCAATCCACAGTCATTTGCATTTACTTTGATGTGCAAAAATGAACTGGATTTTAGAATTAACTGGATTCCGCAACTTAAGTAATTATTTCAGGTTTTAATATTTAAATAAGTATTTCCAGAAAATGAAAAGTTTTCTGGAAAAAAATATATATATATATTCGTCAGAATAACTATTTACGAATACGAGATTTTTTTCCCGTTGTATTTATTCTAAAGGCTTTAAAAGCCAAAGTAAAATAAAGACATTTTATGAAAACTTTTGCAAGAACTTCAGAACCTACTGCTAAACAAGTTACTAGTGAAAGGGGATTGAAAATATAACTTATTTAATTATAAAACTAAATATCTTTTAATTATATCAGAGGTTCTGGATGTACAATGTAACATCAGTGGATAACTTCACTTTGGATATTTAAATTTCCATTTAATAACCACTCTATCAATAGTATCTTGGCGATAGAACGTATATCAGACCTGCCTGAATTACAATCAGCAACAACTATTCAGACGTCTTATTAAAAAAAAAAAAAAATCTGGTGATAAAAGCATTAAAAATATTTTATAAACATGATATATAGAACTGCATTTCTAAATGAAACCTACGATTTTTTTCATTTGGCAAGCAACATATTTCTTATTGTTTCTATAGAATAACATATTTTGATTGTTGTAAATTTCTACTAACGATTTAGGGGATAGCCCGAGAGATTTAGCATATATTAGCCCTCATAATTGGTTTGACTTTCCCCCCAATTTTGAGGACTAATTGATACAAAACAGGAATATCTAGGGAAAAAATATGGTCTCGATATAGTTTCATTTTAAGGTGGTTTTTTTTAAAAAAAAAGCTTAAAATTTCTTATTTATTTTTAAATTGAAAAATATTTAAAGGTAACTCTAATAATGTACTCCAATAATTTGGTACAAAAGCTATGTACCAAAAGCCCCATCAATATGTTTTGGAATCCAACGAACTTATCAGCGATTTTTTTTATTTATTGCTGATGCTAATTTTATTTTTTATCCCAGTACAAGTATCTTGTAATAAATAATTGGATTTCTCTGATATGTTGTCTGAAAAGGTAAAGCTTATCTTAATAGGGAAGATAAATCTAAATTGATTTTATTCACTAATTGATGGTAGACATGATTATTTTTTTTTCTTATAAGAAACCCACACCTCTATTTTTATCCCCCTTTAGGGGAAATCAACCCTCTTCTTTTCAACCAAGAAAATCCTCCCTCCACGTTTAAACTAGACTACATCGGCGAAATATATAAAACTGGTAGTACATAATTCCACCCATCCTAAATCCCAGCCCCAAGTATGCCCTCCCCTCTTCTGCTCTTCTTCCTATTTTTGTGTCATCATTTCCCCCTCTTTTACTGGACTCCTGCAGGTGTGCTATATCGGTCACAGCATCACCAAATCCCTTTAGCCTGAGCAGCTCTTCTAATTTAAGGGCAACTCACTTGTGAACACCAAGTCAGGAATCAGTTGCAGGACCTTAAGGCACTTGTCTTATCATCACTGGGCTAGGCAAGACGTAGACACAGTAGCCTAAAGCTCCATCTACATAAGATTCGACTTCTCATTAATATTTAAATAATATTAGTAAATTCTCATTACTTTTTTTCTTTTCACAGCATATATAATGTTAGGGTAAAGAAACATGACTGTTCTTCTCAAAGAAGAAACAAAATAAAATTATTAAACGTCAACTATCAAATCTAATTCCTATAATGCCACAGCTATAAAGATATTTATGGAAAGAAGAAAACCAAAAGAATAAATCATTTGACAGAAAGAATGAATTGCAAAAATTTTGATGACGATTCAATAACGTGAAATAGATGTCCCATTCACTTTGTAAATTATTTCATTATTATTCAAAAGTAATATTTTTTTTGTAATTATTTTAAAAACAAGGCACCTAGATATTATAGACTAATATCAAATATTGTTATTTTTATCTTCTGCCTTTCTAGGTTTCTATGCTTTTTTAAAAAATGTTTAAACTGCTTAAAATAAGCTTAATTTATTACTGAATTCAAACTTAATCTTATTATTCTTATTCTTATTATTATTATTATTATTATTATTATGTAAAAGTTCCAAACCTTGGGTTTCCCTAGCAAAGACAATATGACGGGTCAAGGACCAAAGCACGTATTGCCAAGTGTAAAGACGTGTGCAAGAATGATTAGGGATGTGTGGTAGTGTCCATAAATTTCCTAACTATGCGTGTTGTTTTGAGTATCACAGCCTTCTGGAGTTGCGCATAACTGTTTTTGTGAAGTCCTAGTGTGCTGAGGCTGTGGTGTAATGTGTGAGGCACCAGATCACTGGCGGACAGGACGATGGGTACAACACGTACTTGGTCCTGCCTCCTTATTATTATTATTATTATTATTATTATTATTATATATCAACAATCATTCATTAACAAAAATTCCCATCTTTATAAAGGTAAAAAGAGTATAGTCTTACCTAAAAGAAAAAGAAATGAAATTGAAATTACTGGACAAATTAAAGGAATCCTAACACTTCTCGTTTTTCTGAAAATATATAACAATTGACTTTCTATCAATCAATAACAATTTTTACTTAATTTGAAAACAACGTATTTAACATAAGCCAATCATAATATTAAAATAACACAAAAAATCTTTATTATTGAATTTCCCTTCAGATGAATTACGACAGTTCCCCAATGAATTACACATTGCTGATTATTTAACAAATTCCTGTTGATAAATATTTATTCAACAGTACGAGTGTAGCATTATATAATATTTGTTTATGCTAGTTTTAAACACCCCTTACGAAGGTTTAGACTAATTTTAATCAATTTTCCTAATAATCTATTATCGAGACATTCCCGAAATTTCACAGTAGAAATTCTTAAGATCAAATTTGGTCTGATATTTCTTTTATTACACGGAAGACAAAATTCTTGCTCGGTTCTATTTCGATAATCCACATCAGTGGCTCTCAATGTGATGGGCGAGATTCAAAGGGACCACGAAATAATTTATTCCGGCATGTGCTTTTCACAAGCATTGTAAAATTTACTATAAAAGTATTTTGTAGTAGATTAATTTGTAATTTTAAAAAATGAAAAATTAATTTAGCCATGCTACAATTACATCAAAGCAACAATAATTTCGATATTATTAGAACGATTCATTTTACAATCACAGTTCTTATTTAATGTTCCGTTTATAATTACAAATTTTACTTTATTTCTTCACATTTAATTGTTACCTTGTTGTACTTGTGTTATTACGTTTCTTAATTCCTTATATTAATAATCACTGCCACATAAATAACTGGCAGAATTCCATATCACATACATGGCATTTCTGTGCTCATATCCTTTAAAATGTTAAATTAGAAAATAACTTTTTTAACTGTAAAGGCACGGGAAGAAGGAATCATTTGCTGACTTTATAATATAAATATTACTTTTTAACAAATAATTTTCCAATAGATCTAAGAATTACAAAAAGAAAGAAGAGAACTTAAATATTGGTTTACAATTTTGCACTCATTCTCAGCTATAAGCTAATGTATTTTATAGATTTGTTGATGACTGCCGTCCATTAATGCAAGCTTTTAAAATTACGTAAAAATTAAACTAATATCCTGTTCTAATCAGTACCCAATTAAGAAAATAAGGAGAAAAAAAGACAAAACACTTCTTAGTGGAGCTCTTAAATAGAGATTAATTTCCGAGTTCATTTGAAGCTTAGGGTCCACGAGTTCTTAATGAGCATTCAATTAATTAAGCAATATGCAAAGACGATGCGAGGGAAGCCGCACCCTCATCTCGTAGCCCCGCCCTTGACCTGTCCACCTGCAAACTCATTAATAACTGCATAATTCATCATCTGCAAGTCATTACGCTGTAGAAAAATAGCGAAGAAATGTCTGACACTGAATCCCAACAGCTAATTCTTCCAGTAGCCTGGATTCGTTAATTAAAGTTCCGTTGTGATATAATGAGCTTTAATTAGAAGTGGTTCTAATATCGAATTGTCAAAACATTGGTAGGGAAGCGAGTTTTCTAGTTTTAATGAGAATTTACTGAAATAACAAAGATTGTTTAGTTTCCATTTATTTAATGCGACTTTATGTAGTAATATGTTAAGTTTCATATTTTTTGAACGGATATAAAAGACTTGGAAGTTCGAATAAATTAACGAAAAGATGTTGGTTTTTTTTGATTAATTGATTCTGTGTTTTTGATGTTTCTTACAAATTAACTCAACAATTTTTAATTTCGTAATAAAATTTCAAAGCAAAAAACTTTTCAAATATCAGAAAAATGAAAACGAGGTAAGGTTTTGTTGTTCTCTGAAAAGTTGCTACAAGGGATTTTATTACTTAAGAATATGTAAACTTTATTCTATTCTGATCCACAAGGAAAGACATGTTTTTCCTGCTTCCAAACTAAAGTCTAAAGTAGATAATGATGCTTACCTTACCAAATAGTTAATAAGAACAATCCCACTTTCAATACTGAACTTTCGAAGAGTATGTTTTATAAATCTAATTCAATAAAACAATTTAGTGTATTTAATTGCCATAATTATCATATTACATCTGAGGTTTTTTAATATAAGAACTGTGAAAAAATGTTTGGAATAGTCCTGTTATATTTGCCATTTCTATTTTACTTTTCGAATAAAATTGAACATCATTAGCAAAGAAAGTCAAAATAAATTTTCCACTTAAGCTGCATTATCTACCATTATCATCTAAATATTCTAAAATTTTGTATTTAAGAAGCGTTCACTGTGTTCATTGCTTTTTGGCAGGATTCCAATCTCACTACTCTCTCCAATTCTTCTTGCATTGCCAGTCCGAAATACATGTTCGCTTAGAACAATGAATTTGAAATCATGATGTAATTATCAATTTCTCCGCTGAATGCTCACTATCACTCATACGACAACACTACCACCATGGATATTCTTATGAAATGGAGAGAAAATGACGCTAGCATTACCTTAAATGAATTTGTTATCGATTATCTGAGCTTGCCAACTGGAATTTTCCTTAATATTATAAGCTGCGCCCTATTTAGTCTCGCTCATTTAATTCGCACTGTAATTGAGAGCATTTATTTCTTTAGGAGTCTCAAAAAAAAAGTTCATTCCTGTTGCTAGAATGTCAGCATCGCTTTTCCACAAAGCCATCATTAGGAAATATATAAATGATGGGACAATAGCAAACTGAAAAAAAAAAAATAAATAAAAAGAAGAAACTGAAATATCAATATTAGTACGAATAATTTTTTGTTCAGTGCTTATACAAAATTTCCCTTAATTATTAAAAAGATCATGTAAACTCTGCTTTAAATTAATATAGCTTTGTTAAACAATTTTAATTGAAATAAAAAAGTATTTCTTTCAATAATCGATGTAGGAAGGCCTGCGATTTCTCATTGATTACCGAACTTTGCAAAACCATGAGTTTATTATTGGATGTGATCTATATCTTGAATGACATTCAACAAAAAGGGGAAATAAACATAAAAGTGAAATTGTTTTAATTACAATATTAATTCCCTGATCAAAGTACCTCTTACAACTTTATAATTAAAGTGCAGGCAAATAAAATTATTAGTATCCTTAATAAATTTGATCTCGTTTTATTAGAGCGAGAAAGGAATTATTTCAATTCTGGCCGGTAACGACGCCAACTGTATTTTATTCTACGAATTGTATTCAAAATTACTTTATTCAAAATTTTCATTTTGATATTGAAGAATAGGACATTACAAAATGTATTATAATAGTTAGTTTACTAATAAATTAACTTGTTAATGTAGAAGATTTTACCACTTTAATTTTGGCATTTTTTAAAAATTATTATATTAGGAAATACAGAGCTATAGAGTCATACATCGAGAACTGTAGAATAACGTGGTATCTTATGAAGAGTAGATCATAGAGAAATCCAATAAATTCAGTTTTGTTTCCATAAAATTGTTAGCATTGATTTACATTACTAGCTTCAAAACTGAAAACTGAACTAACTTGACTAACTTGAAAACTGAACACCGCTAACTTAAAAACTGAATCACGATATTGAAGATTTTTTTTTGATATTTTTTTTGTAGGAAAGCAGTAGATGTGATTAAAAAAAAACTTATATAGAAATTATTTATTGGCAATGAAAGTTAATTATAATTCAAATGTCAATTACAGATATTTAAATACATAAATGTAAAGGTTTCTTAAAATCATTACTCTTGAAAGCTTTTTTTATTAGTGCCATATGGACATTATTTAAAATAAAGTATAAACATGTAATTGTAATACGTTAGTGTTGGCGGAAATGAATGATAACTGTTCCAACTTGGAGAATATTTGAATAATTTTACAATATCCGTTAGCTTAGCTATCTAAATACCGGTATAAGACGATTCGAGCACTACAGTAGTACATCAACAAAATATATCTTAATATATAAATATAAATGTTTCTTTGTTTGTTTGTCCCGTATGCGTTCCTATACCTTCATCAGATTGCGATGAAACTTTGGTGAGTTGGTGTGCGCAAGCCCGCGAAGGTTTCTGAATTAGTAGAACCATTTTATAATATCTGGTGCGCGAGTCATTTCAACAAATGAGTGTATTTTGGTTTCAACGTTTGCAGTTTCCGGTGCGACTCGCATTTGCAATGACCATCAACAAAGCACAGGGACAATCGCTACAAGTGTGTGGACTAAATTTGGAAAATCCATGCTTCACACATGGACAGCTGTGTGTGGCCTGCTCACGCGTAGGAAAACCTTCTGATTTATTCGTGTACGCACCAGACGGAAAAATAAAAAATATTGTATATCCAAAAGCACTTCAATAAACAGAATTAAAACACAAACACTTTCTTTCTTTGAGTGGCATTGCAACGCATGCCGGGTACAGCTAGTGATATACAAAACTCCTAAATTTGTTAATAAACTAATGGCTGTCCTGTGCTGTTTTCTTAGAGTATAACTGCTCTAGTTAAAGAATGTAATGAAGAAACTAAGAAGTAAGAAAGATTTAAAAATTAATAGATGAATAAAATAAACATGAATTGAAATTAGGTGATTCAGAATGAATAGTCAATAAAAAAAAAAAAAAAAAACAATGGTAAGACTTGATTTACTCACTGAAATTTTCCCATATAAATCCCTATTTGACCTTTCTGCTATAACATGTATTTGTAATGAAAATTAACAAATATAAAAGTTTGAAAAGCTTTGCTACACATAGCAGCACTAATAGTTATTATTATCAATATTGTCATTTGCTTTATTTGTTGCTTAAATTACCTGTGTGTAATAATTTTTGAATAATAAAGACTAAAGAATATTTTTCGGTAACTCTATTGGAAACTCAAATATTGAGTTACATCATTCTTGAAATATCAAAGTGGGCTAAGTTCCTGCTTCCAGTCAGATTTGAAGGTATTATTAGTTCGGGTTCATTCCGGGCCCTACCTTTGTGGATGCTCGGGGGGTGAACGCCCTACCTGAAGGAAGGGGGAGGACTACAGGAACTAAGGTTGCACCTTGGCCTTAATATACCTTGAGGGGTGTCCGTAGAGGTCGCTACCATCGTCTTGCTCCCACGTGGTCCTCCTCAGCAGCTGTGCAAATTCCCTGCGGGGGTTATGACCTTCTCATTCTTTGCCTTACTCCCCCTCAATGTCATAAAGCACTATCAGGACAAATAGAAAAGTTTTATATGGCAATAACATTGACTATACAAGTTCATAGACTCGGATGCCGTAACGATCCGTTAATAAATGTTGTCCACATCAAACATAACATTACCTTTGACCAAAAGAAAGGACTTGACAAAAGAAAAGATAAGCAGTTTCGATATCGAAATCATTTCAGCTTAATAATTTTCTCTTTCAATTAATATTTTTAAAGAATAGACATTTTTAAAGGTTCAGTTGAAATTGTATTATTATAATACTGTAATTTAAAAAAAAAAAAAAATTTACCTTTTTTTAATGATTTTTAATAGAACTTATGGTAATTTAGTTACTATATTATGATGCCTGTTAGTTACTAGAAGAAGAAAAAATCATAAATTTATTCTTATTTGGTGTTTACGTAACATTTATAAGAGACAGAAGAGATAGTGATTTCTTATTCTCATACAATTAAATATTAAAAAATTCACAACAATACTCCAAGACTAAATTTCTGGTGGTTCAACAGCATTTTTGGGATATATGTATAAAAGAAAAAGATATATTTATCGCTAATTTTACATAACATGTTCTGAGTGAGAAATGTATCTTTATCTCTAATAAATGAAAACATTTTCAGCTTACCCTAATTAATTTTTAGTAAGACAGTTTTAGTTCTCCTACATCTGCAAGAAAAACATTCCGTAAAATAATAATAAAAAAGTACTAACCTTAAATTTCAGAATACGTTGTTTCTTTACAATAGTTAACAACAAAGTATTTGGTTTTAACTGCAGGAAATTGATTTTAGAAATATCCAAATTTTACAATGATCCTATATTCCCGGTGCAAGCTCCTCGCTTAACGACATAGTCGTCGGAACGGAACTAGGTCGTAAAGTGAGGAGTATCTGTAGTTACTTTTTAACTAATTAATTTTAAGACTATTATTGTGTAGAGCTTTCATTCATCCAATTCTAAGTAACATTCCATTGCCAACTCTCCTGCATTTCTTGCTGTTTATTAATAGAAATGTAGCTGATTTGTCTGTAATTCTCTATTTTAATGTTTAATGTTTTATTAAGTATTTAATTGATACACCAGGCTTTATCGAGCAAAGTAAAAATCATTGAAAGCATTAATTAGTAGACATTTCACTTTCTTAAAGTTATTAAGAGAAATTGAAGACTCTGATCTTTCAGTAGTTCTTGTCCAATGTTGTGCTGGATGATAAAAAGAATTAAGTTACTACAAAAGATAAAAGGAAATCATTTCTAAAAGAAATCCGTATTTATCAGATGTCTGCAGAGTAATAAATTCCTTTATAACTATTCAGAACAGCTTTAATTGTTTAAAATTGTTTTTTTCTTGAGGAAAAGCAGCGTTCAGAAAATAATAACTTCTCAGGTGGTGATGTGAATGTATTGCCGTCTTTTTTTATTATTATTCTTTTTGTTCCTTGCCTTTTCTTGGTGACGAGCCGAGTTATTAATTGCCAGTTTAATTTTATTTTAATTTGGCCTAGATCCAATATAATCGGCCTTGTACATCTTATGTTTCGAAATGAGGAAGGGGATTTTGGGAAAATCATTAGCTACAGCAGGAACCCGACTGCCGAGCTCTAAGCTCATAATCCACGAACTTCGAAGAAAGAGTAGAACTGAAAAGAAAGAAGAAGAAGAGGAAAAAAATGGGTAATCTTCATGGATTTCCGAAGAACTCGCTGGATTTGTTTTGGGATCACTGAACTGCACACGACTTATTGGTTGGCTAAAAGCAATCGGATGAAAAGATGGTGTCCAATCAACGTGAGCGGTCATCTGAAGTTACAAATCGGAACAATGTCCTGGGGAATTTTAAAACTTTGAGTCACTTTCTTTCTTTGTTTCTGGCTTATTTTCTTTTCATCAATATTTATGGTGTATGTTTAGGTACATTCTCTTTCTACCCAGTTTTTAATAGCTTAAATTCTGTTTTCGCATTCTAATATACTTTTTCAACAAATGTTGCAATTTTGTAGGTATGGAATTTTTAGACAATGCTAAAAAGTTAAATAATCCTTCATCCATAGTTTCTGAAAAATTCTATCAAATTTCACTTCCTTAAAAAAATTCTACATTCTGGAATTCTTAAAAGACGTAATCATTGACAGAATTTTTCGAGAAGATTGGATGAGGAATTACATAAAGAAAAGCAATATTTACGATAGAAGCCATAACTTGTTGACATTGTTTAACAAATGGTGCTTCCTTTGCTATTCCTTCATTTACGAATAATAAATCTAAGTAAATAAAAAGATATTAATGAGGTCAAGCTAGCAAATATTATCCAAAGAATATATCGTTGAATCTATCAAGCTAACAAATAATATTCAAAGAATATATCGTTGAATCTCAAATACAAAATTATCTTCATATTTATGACATCGTTTTCTGATGGAGAAGCGGGGGTTTAGAAGATTATTTATGCTTATGGTGCCTGATTCAAATATTGTAAATTTGAACCAGTGACGATCTTCTTGAAACCTAACTTCAAGTGGAGAAAACACTATTTTCCTCCATATTTGATTTTTTTTCCTTTCCAAATATTCAGTTTGGCAGCGAAATTGAAAAGAATAGTGACACCGTGTTTGTGTGATGCTGAAGATTTATGCTTAAACTGTAGCTGAAAATGGAAAATTCAGCAAAACGTACACTTTTAAAATCATTTTTAACTTTTTAAATGTGAACTTTCCTTTTAAAATTAAAATTAAAGTAACTTACCTTTGGATAAATGAAATCATGCTATGATGATGAGAAACATGGATAAATGAAATCATACTATGATGATGAGAAACATGGCGTTTCGATAAACAAAACATTTAACGGGAAGTGGGCTTTAAGTTCTTTGAGGATAAAATTGAATATTTCGAATATTCTTTCAATATTTTGTGTATAGAGAGACCTGGATATATTTAGAACATGCAAATATAATATGTACACAAGTATTTATAGACAGTTGTAGTAGCGCCAATGTTCGTTTCTCTTCCCTTTTTCAGAACTGTTTAGGCAACATCTGCTTGAACTACATCTAGATGGCGTTAGTGGAGCCAATTCCTGGCGTGGATTCTCCGCTCTCGGTTCTCTTGACAATAGTCGTAACTGATGTTTACTGCGAAACAGTCGTAGCAAATATGTTCGTTTGAAAATATTTACTCAACTTATTTTACATCTAGATATGTAATACTTACTGTATCTATTTATTACGGATAAAATACAGATAATAAATTTTATCGCTTCAAGGACAATATATGTGCGCTGGATTTAAAGTGAATTGCAATATAAATTTAAAAAAAAAAAAGGCCAGAAAGCTTTCATTAAAAAAAAAAAAAATTCTTTTTTTAAGAATAAGAAACCTAAAGGCAGGGAAGCAATGAATATGAAACTAATAGAAATTAACAATAGAAATAAATTTTTTAAAAAAAGAGAGAAATTGAAGATGAAACAAAGAAATACAAAAAAAGGAGGTATAATATATTTAATACCAGTACAGATAATTCTGAGTTACTAACGGGCTCCATTCTGACAGCATGGCTTATAAGTCAAAAAATTATGTATGTATATAAATCACGTAACCAGGAAGTGAACAAGTAAATCTACATAAATAAAAATGTAAATGTTCGTTTGTTCAAAATCTTAAATCTCCGAAAGTTCTTCAACGATTGCTTTGAAATTTTGACACAATGTTGCATTCAAATATGCGCATGTTTTTATATATCTATGTTATAGATGTCACACCTGTGACAGGTAAAAATATGCTTTTTTTGACAACCCCAAGTGTTTGGCGCCAACCCGCCATGCACCTGCGTGAAGCGGAGAAGCTACAACTGGCTGGGAAGTCGTATATTCTCCGATCTCCATATTAATTTGCTAAATAAATAAAGTTTTTGTTTTTAATGCTATATAAGCAAGGGTTTCGGGGCGAAGCGACGGTACCCGGCTAGTATTAAATATATTTTCAATAAATAGATACAGTAAGTATTATATATGTAGATGGAAAATAAATTGAGTAAATATTTTCAAACGAACATAAACTACGGCTGTTTCGCAATAAACATCAGTTACGACTCTTGTCAAGAGAACAGAAAGCGGGGAATCCACGCTTGGAATTGGTCTTCACCAACAGCATCGAGATGTAGTTCAAGTAAATTAGATGTTGCCTAAGCAGTTCTGAAATCGTGAAGAGGGAACGAAAGTTGGCATTACTAAAAACGGTTTATAAATACGTGTCAACATATTGTGTTTACATATAGGTTATACATGTTCTAAATACATCCAAGTTTCTCTAAACAGAAAATATTAAAAGAATACTGAAAATATTAATTTCTTTTTAAATTTTCTACTTTTTTTTATTTTTATAAATTTTGGTCGTAAGTACCAATGTTCTTAAGTCGGTTGGTCGTAAGTCGGGGACTACCTGTATTAAAAGTATTAAATTGTTTAACTGTCTGTCGTTAAGAAACAAATTTTCAGCCTTGATACGGATTCAAGATTCGGATTTAAAGTTCATTGTAAATTTACTGTTGTTAATAATTTTAGTTGATTAGTTGTTACATTCCTTACATAATTATTTCTTACGTAATGATTCGTGCCCACCTTTTTCGCAATTCATAACTTTTGTATTTGAATCATGTTTGTCTGTTTCAGGCTTAGACGAAGATTGACTTGAAGAAAAAGATCTAACATAAAAATAAATGCAGACCTGGGGATCACAGGTAATATCCTGAAATAGCTGTTTCGGGTTTATTGGTCCTCGTCAGTCCTCCACCAGTATCTCACTGGTCCTTCTCGTTTATTTTACTTGTAAACACAAGATCTGCATTTATTTTTATATTTGATAAAATTTCCGACTTTTTTCTTAATCTTATGCGCCAACTTAATCCGTTTGTGTCTTACGTGGATACAGATCAGTTATCTCACCTTTATATGAATTTCCTCATAATTTTTTTCTCATATTTTTTGGACATCCCAATGTCCTTTCCAAAATCTAATGTAGTTTATAATACTGAAACAACTATAACTTTTTTAGTTATTATTACTTACTTACTTCTTCGTATATTACCTAATAATGAATGGAAAAATCCCATAAACCACATCCACATAGCTACAGAAGTTTACAACTATCCTTCGAAAATTCATATTAAGTATTAACGACTTTTACAAGCATCGAATCAGTTAAGTAGAATATATCATTTATGTATCTTACTCATTTCATAAGCAAGGTTAATTATAAATTCAAAATTTTCATTACAAAAGCATATTCCAAAATCTCACACCACAAAAGTTTGTTACAATCTTCTATAAAAGTTTCTTACCGAGAGTTGCATTTCGCTGAAGGCCATTTGTGTTTTCAATTTAAGTGTTGCATTGTCCAAAGAGACATTTTTTTTTTGTCTGGATTGTAAATAAAACACAAAAAGAAAGACTTTCTTTTCTCATTTAGAAAGATACTGTGGACAGAAAGCATTGGTGAGATCCTGTTGGTGCTATTAATTGCATGCACTAGCTAGAGGCACAACCTTGTAAATAAATCATATTTCCTTGTGATTTCAACCGTGTATAATATAGTTGAAAGCTTGCTTAGAACAAAAACACTGAGACCATCAGGGAATAAAATTAAGGCGAAAAGAAATAGAATGGCAGAGGAAGTCCCTTGTTCGAATCGAGAAAAATCGATAAAAACAAACGAAAAACAAAATCCTCCCAGTGAATTAGCGAAATCTAAGGAATTCGTTTGCCTGGCGAGGATAAGTTGAATTAGAGTAATTAATTGCCAAGGTACATGGCTGCACGGGCCATTCAGTTTTGGGGGGAGGAATTGAAAGGGATCGAATAAAGAGGAAGAAAAAGAGAGAGAGAGAGAAGTCCCTTGAATGCAAGAACCTGGGGAATAAATAAGCCCATAACGCTCATAGAAGGTTTCGACAAGTGGGTCTCTCCATTTGTTTCTACTTTCTTTTTTCTTTTTGCCTTTTAATGGAAGCTTTTGCAATTGTCTTTGGCCTCTGCAAATTCCACAGTGGTTTTTCCATCTTCAATAAAAACTGTAATTACAGTGGCTTCTATTCTCTCTGTGCCTACCATTCCATAGACCTTCGTAATGATTCGTGGCCATCGTAATGGAAATCCATTGCATTAAAGCAGCCTCTTTGGCTAATCAATCATGCACTCCGGGACGACCATCACGGCATAAGTAGACTGACTGTTGATAACACACAGTTATTTGTTGGATTCACTGATGGACGCACATTATTATCTTGTCGATTGGAATTGAAAATAAAGAAGAACTAAATTATTACTTTTAGAATTACTACTGAATTTCAAATATCTTTTTTTTTTTTTTTGCAATAAATTTACAAAGTAGAATCATCTTTTTGAAGACTGTCAAAAGCAACTGCTTCATTCGCAGAAAAATTATATTTCTATATTAATTGATCTATAATGTTGCTTGAGTTTAATAGCCTGGCTAACGTAATTAGAATTTTTTAAAAATTTAATTTAATATTTATGACTGATTTATCTTTTGCATTGTATTTAAATTGTTCAAGCTTGACAATATTGTATAATTTAATCTTATAAAAACGTTAATTACAAATACTTAAATAAAAAAATAATAGTAAACTTACTAAAAAATCAATAAAATTCGATTCTGATAGCTTAGTATACAGTCGGACCTCTATTTAACGAATCTCTATTTTGCAAATTTCTCTATTTTGCGAACTTTTCTTTGGAACCAAGAACATTTTGCTAATTTCTTCTTAAAATAACCTCCAAATAGCGAAGTGCATTTTCTATTTAACGAACTTTTTCGTGGTGTCTATTTTTTTATTCTCCTTGAAATGTTTTTATTATCAATATTCCCTTAGAGGAAATGAAAGAAATTTGGATAAAGTTGAGGGAAAAAGAAGAAATTAACGATGATGTGCTGATTGATGATTATCTTTCACTTGATTTTGAAGTTCTGAAACACTAACTGAATCGGATATATTGGACAGTGTGAAAAATAAAAACAATACAACTATCAATTGCGATGAAGATGATGAAAATGGAAATGATCATGATGCAGAAATAAAAAAACAGTCGTATGATGAAATGCTAAGATCATTTGAAACAATCCGACATGGATTGCAATTTGAAGAAAATACTGAAGGGGTTTTTGGTGCATTGCAAAGATGCGAGACGTACTATGAGCGAAAACACTTTTTCACAAAAAAAAAAAAAAAAAAAAAAAACTCAGGCAAAATTAACAGACTTTATTTGTAAAATTTAAGTATGCATATGGTAATGTATGCTTTATGTCATTAAAAGTATTAGTTTTTTTAATAATATTAAATAATAAAAGGTGAATCTGTATTTAACGAATTTTCCTCATAACGAATTTTTTTTCGGGATTTAGCGACTTCGTTAAATAGAGGTCCGACTGTATTTACTTTTTCTATCTCTATCCCTTTTTTCTTATCATTTCTAGTTACTTCACAACAATTTAAAAATAAATATTCTAGAATAATTATTATTTACTGTAATTTATATTATTCCTACTTTTGATTACTCAAAAGATTATTAGTAATTAAGGATAAATGAATAATTGAAAATAATTGATATCTAAGAAACATTGGAACACAGTCAAAAATGTTATCTGTCAAACATGATAGCTGTCATTTAGGTAACAAGATGATTGACAGCTGATGATCCCCTCTCTCTCTCCCTCGGATTGAGATAGAAGCATGTCCAGTTTTCTTTGTTTTGTTTTTGTTTGTTTTTTTATCATTTTCTTGCACGCGAATTTAAATATCGGCTCGTTAAGAAGCAATATTGCAACTAAAGAAACGAAAAAATAAATCTGTAACAGTCATACATACCGAATACTATCTTAAATACCAAACAATTGCAGAATATTCACGAATACACATTGTAAAATTTCAACAATCTGTGATAAGAAGTTACGTTGAATTGCTTAAGTTATTAAAAATAAAAAGAAAAAAAATTCATCTAGTTTGTAATTTCTTTTAGTTTATATTTTGTTATTGCTCTGAAGTTTTGACAATAGTTTTGACAATAGTGGAATTTCAAATGGATAGCCGCATTAGATTTTGAAATTGAATAATAGTAAATCACTAGCTAAAACGATATTATTGTTAATAATATGATGCAATTAATTCACATGCTTATTCAGAGCTTGCTAACAAATCAGAGAAAGTTAAGTCATTTCATAAATTGGTAATTAGGGATAGCATAATTAAGTTTATTTTCGATAAAATTTTCCATGTAACCCTAGGTATTAGCCTCTTAGTGGAAACTGATTGGGCAGCAGTGGGTAAGGGTGTGGGGTGAGAGGTCAATTTTCAAGGCTAAGATGGAGGAGCTACTGACATCTATTCATATTTTAAGTTAGGCCATGAATAAGTATTTATCAAATTTTACAGAAATTAAATTTTACTATCCAGTCATTTTAGCGAGTAATTTCACGGATGGGAAGGACGGAGATCAAAGTAAAGGTACTAAATGTGTCTATGTTTTAAGTTGGGCCATAGATAAGCAACGTATTAAATTTTATGAAAATCTGTCCCGCCGTTTGAGTTTGATACAAACATACAAACAAAATAGAAAAATATTCAAGTGAATTGTAAGACAATTGAAAGCAAGTTTAACGTCCGTAATTATTTATAAATGGAGAGAAAATCGCCAACCGGACAATAAATATGCCTTCGCACATTGAGCCAACATCAATGGGAATTCTGTACAGCTGTTTCATCCTTATTATGGAATCATCAGCAGAATGTACCCTTGATGTTTGGCTCGTTGCGCGAAAGCTTTACCCAAAAGCATTCCGGGATCGAGAATGCTTTTAGGTAAAGCTTTCGCGCAACGAGCCAAACATCAAGGGTATATTCTGCTGATGATTCCATAATAAGGATGAAACAGCTGTATAGAATTCTCATTGATGTTGGCTCAATGTGCGAAGGCATATTTATTGTCCGGTTGGCGATTTTCTCTCCATTTATGAATTGTAAGACTCAGTCAAAAAATTAACAAACCTACATTATTTTGTACCAAAATTTATCCAGGCTTGCGGAAAATAATATATATTATACCAATTCATAAAGGAGGTAATACGCAAGGCTTCTTTAATTATAGGCCAATTTTAATTTTTATCAAATGTTTCAAAAATTAATGAAAGTTATTTTACTAAATCAATAAATGGTTTTATTACTAAATCAAATATATTAAAACAAAATCAATAGGCTTATCAGTCAAATAAAGGCACTAAAGATCTATTAAATCATTTAAATAATGAAGTTACACAAAATTTAAATAAAAGACAGGTATCAATAATAGCTTTTATATACTTCAGCAAGGCTTTTGATAATATTGACCATAAAATACTATTAAAAACATTAGAAAATTACGTTATAAGAGGAGATTTTCATGATCTTATCAAAAATTACTTAAAAAAATAGAAAATTTAAAATAAAAATAAATAATTTAATAAGTGCCGTTCCGCCATGGCCGAGCGGTCTAGACGGCGGTCTGCCGTGTGGTCGATGTGTCGGAACCCGGGTTCGAATCCCGGCATGGGCATGGCTGTTTCTTTCTTCTTCTGTGTTTCGTCCGTTTCTCCCTGGAACTTACAATTTCAGGGTTATTTCTGGCTGAGATGTGAATCTCGCCCCCTTCTTCAATTTCCTAGCCTCATCCTGACGTTGTCAGGTAGGGCTAGCTCGTGGTCCACAGTTGGCCGTTGTCGATAAAAGAAAGAAGAAGAATTTAATAAGTAAAACTTACAACATTAAGAGAGGAGTACCACAAGGTTAAAATTTAGGTCCTTTGTTTTTTACTTTATTTACATAAATTCTATTAGTGATATTATTAAAAAGTGCAAGATTTACATTTATGCCGATGTCGTAATACTAATAAGTAGCAACCAAGATCAAACTTTTACTTCAATAAATCTTCAACAAGATTTAAATAGTATCTCAAATTGGGCTTCAGCGAATAAAATGATAATAAACCAAAGAAAAACTAAGATTATGATTATCAAAACAAAAAAATAAAAAAATAAATCTTGATTTACCTTTTAAATTACATATAAATACGTGCCGAAACATAATAAATGATAACAAAGATAATCAAATTGCTTGTAATTGTGAGAGCATTGACGTAATCGTAAGTATTTAGATATAAATATCGATAATCGTTTTTGTTGGTGTAATCAATATAATTATGTAATTAAAAGATTACATTCTGTCACCTTTATGTTTTATTTTTTTAAGAAACAAATACCAATTTAACAGAAACTTATAGTTTATAAAGCTCTTATAAATTCTATCTTGAACTATGGTGTTGGTGTTTCTTAAACAAGAAACAAACAAATAACATAAATAAATTAATCTATAAAATTTTTGATAAGATTTATGTAAATTTTAAAAATCAAAATGAAGAAAATAAAACAAGAATAAGATATAAAATTTTGAATATAGAAGAAAAATTTGTTTATTATGTAGTCTTGAAAAATATATATAAATATAAAAACATCAGAGAAAAATAAACATCTTCTGAAAGCAAAACTGGCTTAGTTGGTTGAAGATTTTCAACATGCCTACTATAAACAATAAGTTTGGATTTAGAGTAAATGAATATACTTACTCAAAAATATTTAGACAAATAAATTGAAATAATTATAATTGTAATTATTTTAGAGAAATCCAAAACCAATTGATGTTTGATACATCCAACAAAAATATAGTAAACTTCTAATCTATACTTAAACATTAATTTTTTTTTTTTTGAAAACATAAACATTAAACTTTCCAGCACCTATAAACAGGAGTAATTCTGTAATTAAATCTAATAGGACAGGTAAACATTAAAAAAAATAATAAAAAAAAATAATCATGTAAATAAATGATTTCTACGGATTTGTCTATATTTTAAAACTGAAATTGCAAAACCAAAAAAAAAAAAAAAGAAACTCTGAGATCTGAAATATGGTAAAGAGATAAATAAATTATTTATTTGTTTACTTGAACAACAGCCTCTAATTCGCGGGCATTTTTAGGAGTGTGCACCGGGTAGATAAACAATCTCACTACGTAATACAGATATTATACTAAGAGACTATGGCAAAAGAATGTCGAGGGAAGATTATTTTATGTAAAATATGTGTGCATTTAGCCAAAAATATAATAATATTAAAGTATAATCCAATTGTGCCCATGTTGTACTTTGTGGGGTTTTTTTAAACAAAGGTAATTTTAAAATTGAAAAAAAAAATTAAATTTACATAACTTAAAAATAAAGAATTAAATCTAACATAAATATTAATGTTAAAATATTGGAAGGCAAGTTGGAATTTTAAAGTTACTGCAAATTTATATATGTTGAGAATTATTTAATAGGAAACTATTACTTAAAATAGACATTATTTAAAATTTTCACATGAACTTTCGTATACAATTTTTATGCAGTTAATATTCAGTAGGATTAACTATCGTTTTTCAAAAATAAAATAAAGTTCATTCACCTTAGGAATAAATGGTGACTGGTTTTTATACAATTATCTCAAGAGCATTTCGAAAATCAACTAGATTGCAGAATTCTTTTATTTCCTTGTAAATCTCAGAGACAGGAACAAAAAGAAACTTTCTGTGAGTTACACGGAGGATCTGGAGGATGGACGTATGCTGTGCAATGTGGCGTTTGTCACCTGAATCGGTGGCGTGCTGGATTTAGAATTTCTTGGACGTGTCAAATGGAGTGACGTTTGCAATCCGCAACTCTCGACAAAGCTGGATTTGTGCCCCAGTCTCTCGAGAAACGGAACCCCAAGGTGATATATTCGAAAAGAACATTAAAGTATTTGCAGAAAAAATCTTGCAGCTTCCGCTCAATACCTGAAGTATTTGCTAAAACATTGGAAGGAACTTAAACAGCGCTCGGACGGTAGTCAAAGATACTGGAAATTTAAACAATTTTTTTTTAAAAAATACATTTCAATTTTGTCAAATTAAAATTAACTTAAAACAGAAAGGGAGAAGCAAATGAAATTGCAAATAAAAATTATCTTTAAGTAGTACAATTTGATACTTGATTTTATTGATTTTAGGCTTTTAAATGCTTTTTTATTAAAAACTTTAATTCCTTGCAACAAATTGTCATTATATTATTAGATTTTTTTATTATTTTGTTTTTATTTACCTAATTATATTACTTTGAATCTATGAATTCCTGTTCTGTTAAAATTCAATATTTTTGAATTTAATTCTTAATTAAAAAGTTGAGAGATTTGCTACAAAAGTATTTTAACAATCACACAAAACAGAAAAGACCGGAAATTTATTCCAAAGACCGAATAATACAATTTACTTGTAGATTTGTAGATTTTTGAAGAGCCGTGTGCCCACCTCATTAGCACTGCGGCCTTTTTTAGGCCTATTGTTATAAATCTTATTAACTTTTAAAGGAAAAGAAACATAAGCCTACATCCAAGTCTTTTCCGGGATTCGACCCGAGATTCAGGCTATCATCCAAACGGCCATGCTATTTGCTTAGTTTTATTCTTGCTCATTTCAAAAGGAACTTATATTAGTCCTTTCCTAACTAATATTAGTTTTTCACAGTATTTGAAGAAATTCAATGTAGCATTGTATTAATATATTTATTATATATCCGAAAATTATTTAACAGGTTTAAGTAAATATAGAGGGGAAAAATACAACAGATTATTAATATGCAGAAAAGCAGGTAGAAAATGATTATGCTGTAATGAGCCATCAACTGAATAATAACATAGTTGTTTGTGAATCGAAATGCCAATACAGGCTCCAAAACAATCAATCACTTGGAGACTCCTGAAATGTTGAAATAGTTTTATATCTCAAATAGACTGGACCTTCAACAATTATAATCATGAGTCTTATTAGTGTTACTGTAAATTTCCAATTGCTAACTCCGTGTTGTAGTTAGCTTAACAGTATGACCCCCCCCCCCCTTTCATCTTATTAACTGTTTATTTAAAGTTCATGGATGAAAGAGCAGTGGAAAGAAGGAAAACGAAAGATCTGTCATAGAGTAGCTGATAAGTTATTGTTAGGATTTGATTCAGAGACCATTCCAGGAAAATTCCAGCTATAGTAAAGAAACGTTTTACATTACTTCTGTGATTTAAGGATTATAGAATTTATGAAAAGAATTGATAACAAATAAATTTCAATAATTAAAGCAATTTTTTCTGTAGACTATTACTTTTGTATTTGGAAGTATGTCAATGATTTCGATGAAATGATGAAATTGTTCGGGTTTTTTTCTTCTTTTTGCTGGTCTGAATAATCGAGAATTTATTGTGGACTGTTTACTTCTGTCAATCCCCCCCCCCCCATAATCCTTCTAGAAATGTAAACTCTATGGGCTAGAAATGTAAATCAATGATTAAAGTGTTATTTTTATAAATCTATGTAAGTTGCTTAAGATATTTTATTCATTCCGTAACATTTCTTCAAAACATTTAACAACTGTTGTAATAATACTGATAGATAGTACTGAAAATTGACAAGCATTTTCTAAATAAGCTTGGTATTTTTTATTTTTCATTTTTTTACTATAGTAGCAAAAGCAGGTCACCTGTTCAATTTTAGATGTTTTAATTTAGATGTTGTCTAATTTCGTATATTTCTTAAAGTATCGAAGACTTCAGACTGTTCGGAAACTACAAAATTGAACAATTTGTCTTGAAAAAAACCAGCTACACAAAATGAATAATGCATGTTAAGAGTGTTTTAATAGTAGGCACGCCTCAACTTAAATATATTTTTGTTCGGAGATAATTTTTCCCTTCTCTTACATTAGGATTGTTACTGTGCATTATTGAGTAAACAGAAGATGACTTTTTTTCTTTTTTTTTCCGTTGAAGCCAGTCAGGCTGTATTCCACGTGCTTTCTGTTTCTCTATTGCTTTAGACTTGGGCTCAGATAATCCTCGTTTCCTTTGCTTGGCCGATCTCATTCTGCTTGAGTGGTGGAGTAAAGAACACAGAGTTGGATTAAGTAGTTCTCTTTATCTCATTATAAGAGATGCAAACTTCTCCTGCAAACATAAGCCTTTCGAAAGTTCTTTTTTTTTTCTCTTCGGAGATAAGACAAATGTGAGCATTCGAAATACACTGGCATTTGGGAAACGAGAGCCGAAACGGGAATAGCTAATTTCTCTGGCAGACTGATAACATCGACATTCCAAACAACCTTATTTAGATGGGATGTCCAGATGTCGGTGGAGAAACCCTTTCATTCCGTAAACGATACACCCCCATTTCGACCAAATAGCTCGGAAATGGTTCCATTTGCACCTCTTTAATTCTTTCCATTTTCCCAGCACTTGAGCAAATCAACTATAAGTATGCAAGAGATCAAGTGCTAAGAAGTTTAAGTACTATTGCACATCTTTCTATACAAATTCATCAAAAGAAGTCATTGTTAAAAAGTTTTAACAAAAGCCATTCTATAAGATAGCGTTAAGCTCAGTCAGTCTTCCATTCAAACGTCTTGAATGACAAAGTTTACGAGTGTAGTGTTATATACTTTTATCTGGAATTGCTTATTATGGCATCTTCAAAAAATTGACATTTCTTAGTGAATCTATTTCATAGATAATATTATCTATTCAAAAATTTTGTAGTAGTAATTTTAACTAATAATCCTAAGACTACTAAATTAGAAAATTAAAAAGTGTACTTCTACACACTCACCCAATTTTTCATTATTATTTTTAAAAGATAGTAGGTCAGTTATTTCTAACTTCTTAGAATTTCTCAATCTTAGCTTATAGGTCCTATGTGAATAATAAATGTATTCAATATAATCGCACTGGTCAAATAATAATGCAGTGACTTTATAAAGGATTAAAAGGGCTATTAGCACAGAATCAGTATAGACAGGATCTATAAAGAAATTCAATTAAAATAATTATTTTAAAAAATATTTTTTTTAATATACCACGTTTTTAAGACTGACTAAAAACTATAAAATAATTTTTCCTAGAACCATACAGATTCCTAACCCCATACAGATAGTCCTCAAACTTTGTGATTGTAAATTTTTAATAGCTATGAAAATACTTGTAAGATTTAAAACGAAAAACGTGGGGCGCATGCAATAGATAATTGAGATGGTATGGATAGAGTGAATATTATCTTGCGCCCCACGTTTTTCGTTTAAAATCTTACCAGTATTTTCATAGCTATTAAAAATTTACAATCACAAAGTTTCAGGACTATCTGTATAGGGTTAGGAATCCGTATGGCGCTAGGAAAAAAATATTTTATACTTTTTAGGCCGTCTTAAAAACTTGGTAGTCTATAATAATTTTTTTTTTTTTTTTTAAATAATTATTTTCTGCTTTTTAGTTTTTTGTGTACGAAATTCAATCGATTTTAAACATTTTGATGAGATTATAATAGAGACATGTGATAAATTTCAGGTTTATTTCAGTTTCTCTTCAGTACCGTAGCTAGAGGATTGGGGCCCCGGGGCAACAAGTGATTATTGTTTCGTAAAAAAAAAATCCCACCGTTCGGGAGCTCCCTTTGCTCGGGGGCCCCGGGGCAGTGCCCCTACTGCCCCGTTGGTAGCTACGACCCTGCTTCTTCTTCTGTAGGTGTCGCTTGCGTGACAGCTCCGGCGCCATGCGGCCATTTGCAAAAACACTAACAGCGTGCGTCGCAACGCAGCGCCGCACCGATCTGTCATCCAAAGAATTAGGGTTCTCTAACGAAAAGACAATGTTAATGTTAAGAAAGCGAGTTAATATTGCATTGTCATCCAGTTCTGAGCTATGTTTAAAGTTTCAAGTCTCTAGCTCATTGGGAAGTTAGTTTAAAATCAATTGCAAAATTTGTACCGAACAAACAGACAGACAAGAAAGCGAGCTAATAAAAACGTGTTAAAAAAAGTACTTAATTTTACTGCCAAAGTTTTAAAACGTAAGGGCAAAGTGTAGTTGATTTTTTTTATTTCTTTTATTTTGAACAACATAGTTACAATACAGTGAGTAGCAGTTGTAATTAGCCGTGAGCATTCATAAAAGTTGAGATGTATTAAATTTGATATAAACTTACATGTGTTTTGGAAATATCAAATAATTTATAATAACTTTCTGATTGGAAGATATTTTATAAATTTGAAAATTTGTATTATCTCTCTCCTTTTTCTTTTTAACATATTAAGAAAATATATCACCACTATTATTAAATCGATGTTGAAAACATTAAATATGAGTAACGACAATAATATAACTGAGCTGAGTCAATCTTAAAATTTATTTAATGAACGACTTTCATTTCTATCATTACACTGATATGCAACCATTTTGCTTCAGATAACCTATTTATATATTTCAGTTCCACACTACGAACAGAGCCGGCGCTAGGAGGGTGCGGGGCCTCGGGCAAGATGAATGTTGCGGGGCCCTTGATAATCCTATTTTAACAACCAAAAAAAAAAAAACAGTGTTATTTTAATAACTAAAAAAAAAAAAAAGACAATCCTATTTTATCCTCTTTCTTCTAACCAGGCGCGGGGCCTGGGGCAACCGCCCCGTTCGCTACCCGGCTCTACTATGAATAAACACAAAAGTAATATTTAGTTTTGTTTCATCAGGTCCAGTTAATGAGAAATTATGATTTTACGGAATTTCTTGAAATGCTTATTGATGACAAAATTCACTACATATATACGTACATAATTAAACTACAATTATAATTTTTGGCAATACAGAACTATAAAATATTATAATAAAATATAAAATTTACAATTCATATAATTGCATGTGCCTTTTTTGTATTTAGTACCCAAAACATGTAAAAATAATATATTTTTATTTTGATATTTTAATTACTGACATTATTACTTTTAAAAAGTCCTTTTACCACCACTTCATATTAAACTTGGAATCATGAAGCTATTTGTTATTAGTTTTGTCAATGAAAGCAATATAATTCTGTATCTAAAACGGAAATCTTCTAAAAAGACCGAGGCAAAAATTAAAGCTTCTATATTCGAAGGACCACTGATACGCGATCTGATGAAAGATTCAAATTTCACGACCATCATGAATGAAACAGAAAAATCTGCATGGTTGTCTTGTGCGTGACTGAAAACTTCCTGGGAAACAAAAAAGATGAAAATAACGAAGAAGTTGTTGATGAAATTTTAACAAACTTCAAAACACTGGATTCCAAAATGAGTGTTAACTTCATTTTCTACACAGCCACATCAATTATTTCCCTGAAAATCTTGGTGCTATGAGTGAGGAGCAGGGTGAAAGGTTTCATCAAGATATCAAAGCGTTGGAAACGAGATATCAGGGCAAGTGGAATGAATCTATGTTGGCGGATTATTTTTGGTACATAAAAAGGGAGTCTTCTGAGAGTCACCGCAGAGCATCAAAACTGCGAAAGATTTCAAGAGACAACTACCAGTCTTATATCAGCAGACTCAATATAAGTTTTTGTTATACTAGTTAGTTAAGGTTTTTCACTTGTCTTGACACTTTCCTAACTCAGATTATCCCATTAATTATTTTTTGTTTTAATTATGAAGTTCGCCAAATTTCTTGTTTTTTGAGTTTAAGGTGTAAATTACAAAAAAAATTAGACCTGATACAAAAATTATGAATACAGATTCGGATTCAGGATAGTTGAATTCACTAAAATCAGTTATTTTTTTTTTTCGTGAAGCAGACTGAAAGGTAAAAATTGCATATCAGTGTTATCAAGATTAAATATATCACTACAAAATTTTCTGTTTTTTTAGACTATGGATAAAACTTTTTTTTAGTCAAAATTACTTGTAAAACTTTTGCTAAATTTTTGATTTTACATTTTGAAATTAAAGAACTGTAAAACAAAGATCTTCAGGGATTTTATAAATTATTATCTATATATAAACCTGGCAAATGATATCTTTTAATGTATGGATTGATTGTTATTTATATGTTTTAAAAATGTCATGAAATTATAAAAATATTTCATTTCCCTATTTTCAATAAACTAATGAACTTATTGCAGATTATTTATTGTAAACTTCATATTTTTTCCCAGCTGCTAAATACTTTACAATTTTCTTTAAAATCTTTAAATAGAAAAAAAATAAATAGTTCACAGATGTGCGATGGACAGACAGACAGAAAAAAGATAATAAACCACAAATTATTAATTTTTGTTATAATTAGAAAAATGAATATTTTACATAAGTTTAATTTTATTTTAGTGGCTAGAATATTTGTTAAGAGTACAATAATTCAGAGAATGCTTAAAGGTTCTGCTAATTAAAAACATGAGTATAACTGAATTTTGTTTTATTGAAATTGAAGATGCTTAACCCAAATATTTTCTTTACAGGTATTTCCTGAGAGACAGTGCCTGGAATATCAGATCTAACTGTAAGTTTCTAATAAGCAAAATTAATTTTAAGTTTGTAATACAATAATACATTATTAGACTTTTAGTTTGTCATTAAGTCATTTTCCATTACATAACGATAACATTTCTTGTGGTGAGTTTATACACGGAAATAAGAAAATCCTTTTTGTAGAAATATTGGAAAAAATTATGACAGTAAAAAAAAAAAATACAGCACATATAAAGCTCATCTTACGGTACAATTCGGCTAAGAATATTTATTTAAAAGTTTTTTACTGAATATTATTTTTTTTTAGTAACCTTTTTTTTTTTTCAGCTTAAGACAAATCACTGAAGATATAGTGCTTTGGGCTAAAGAAACATGTCCACATTTTATTTTCAGTCGACATTGTTCGTAATCTATTTTTCATTGATATTATTTTCGTGTAATCTATAATAATTTCCATTTTGTTTATTAATTGATAAATTTTCTACTTGTCATTATCTGGAAAATACACTTTCGGTCTGAAAAAAAGTTGTAGAATACAGCAGCTATTAATTCATTGTTGTGCAAAGTTTTATATAGTTATATTTGTTGTTAAACTTAGCAACGAATCTTAATTCAAAACAATTAGTTTAATTCAATTTTGTTTTAGTTCTATTTAACTGACATTAATTCACCATTCAATTCTGTTGCTCTACACATAAATTTCTAACTAAATTAAATCTATTTCTGGTCTTAAAATATGAATTATTTATAGAGTAATCAGTGAAAATCCACTCTAAAATTGAAGCAACTATCACTGGCTGCAATTTCCGGTTTTTAAGACGAAACTGTGAAATCAATTTCTTAGTATCTTAGCTGAATTCAGATGTGGGTCTCCACTTTTTCATTATGATTGGCAAGCGTGTCATACATGATTTTTTCCTGTCTATACTTAACTTTTATTCTCACTGCCTCACCCCAACAAAAAACCCAACAAGCACCACCCACTGGAGCTCTACCACTACGTCTTCATCTTCAAAATAGACTTCTAAATCGGTTGCGAAGGTCGTTATTTTAAGTGGCAGTCGATTTACGATCTATTTACCTTTTTAAAAGTAAATAAATAAACAAATATTTTATTTATTTATTTATTGTGATCAAAATTATAGAATAATTTTCCAAAAATATATATAATTTTTATTTGTGATATGTATTCGAAAATTAAAACTTCAAAACTGAAGGTTTATTTAAAATAAAATTACCTACATTTCTGGAGATTTTATTTATTGATTTAAAACTCTAAAGCTTAAATTATAATTAAAATAATAATAAATCCTAAGTAGGTCTCTAGCAACCATCAACCAATGTTTATGTAAAGTTATCCAAAAGACATATATATTGTGAACAAAACCCCCTTTTTAAATATTTTGTAAGCAGTAATCTTCTAAGTTATATCAGAGAGGAAAAGAGTTAGGTTTTAGAACCTTAAGTCGAATTACTTCTCTCCGTCATCTAGTCATCAAAAATATATCTACAAATTTTTTATCCTAAATTGCTTAGTTTCCTTAACTAAAAGTAAAATCCAACATTGATTTTCAAATAAAGCTGATCTGTAATTTAAAGAGGAACAAAAACATCCAATTAAGTTATTATTACGGTCAAGATAACTTAATACGTTAGAAAGTTAATACTGTAGATGAACACTTTGTGTTTTTTTTTTCTGTTGAATTTGGTTCAGAATTATCTCATAAGGGAGTTTCTTTTGTCTAAAAGTAACTCACACAAGTCTCTTTTAATCTTTTTTGCGCAGAAACTGAAAGAAAATTGATGTGTTAAAAATATGTACTACCTCCCTGAACAAAAATTTTTGAGTCCTTTGAAATGGATATCTTATTTTTTATTAAAATGTTATTAAATTTATTTGATTAATTTAGTTTAAAGGTGATCAATCAAAGAAAATGACCACTTTAAATTCCGAAGTTTAAGACTAACAATATTTTTAATTTCCTTATTGTAATGTAATTATGACGCGATGAATTGTGGAAGGTAATAATAAATTAACTGTGATTAATATGTATAATGTTCCAGATTTCATAATTTTATGTTAACTCTTATCAAGCGAAGGTTTTTTGCCTTTTAATAAATAAATTCAATTACAATTTCACTCAGTTGTAATAATCAAAATATAAATAAAAAAATTGATTTTATTTCTTTATTTTTTGCATTTTTTTTAGTTTTCTCTTTTATTCATTTTTAGATTTTTTTTTTTTTATAATATTAAAATACACATAAATTTTAATAGTAATTTTATATATAAAACAGTTGAATTTAGCTAAAACATTTCTAATATTACCTCATTATTTGAAGTGAAAACTAAAATAAATCTAAAAATATGTTTAATTATAAAAAAGAATTGGTTCATTAATTTTGATTAAAATTCAATTTAGAATCAAATAGTACAATTTTAAAGTGAGTTTTTTTTTATTTTGTTTTTTTTCTCTAGTCATTTGCTTTAATATCTGAAACAGATCTTAAATTAAGAATGGACCAAAAGGGACAAATGATTATAACAAGGGAAGGGGGCCTTTCTTTTCATTGGTTTCGAATTGGCATCGTCAATTTTTCAGGGAAAGCTGATGTCCACTTAGGCAGAATGTGAAAGGGTGAATCATCTAGAAAAGGGCAATGAGGTTCGTTTGTTGGCCTAGAGGTGGCGCTGCAGTCTTTAAAAGCAGTTTGTTTTGAAACATTTAGAATTTTTGTTTTTTAAAACGCAAAATTAATAATTTTAATGCAGAATTTTAAAAATCAGTTTTTAACAATCGTAAAAGTAACAATTTTTTTAACTTTTAAATACAGAAATAGTGAAGTTTTATAAATTACATTAATTTCTTATTAAGAATATATTCTCTTTTCATCAAAATAACGTTTTTCCTCAGGAAATATTGAAAAAGTAACAATATGCTATAGTAACTGTTTTAAGAATATTTTAAAAGTTATAGGTAGAACGACTGAATAATGAAAAAAAAAAAGATAATTACTAATTACCGATAAATTTATTGGAATTTGGAATTTCGACAAAAAAAAATGATAAATTTTTTTATATCAAAGTTTTTATAACAACCTAATATTTCTGCAGTAGTTTACAATTTAAATATCACTAATATAAATAAATTTTTCTAAATTTACGCTGTTTATCGTCGGCCGGCGATCAAAACCTCGCAACTCCATTCTACAAGTAAAAACTGCTTTTAACCGGTATCAAATAAAATTGTCCGTGTTTTGTTAAAAGTCTTATAATTCCAAATCAAACAGTTGCTAAGTTGCACATTCATTTTACTTTAAAAGCCTGGTCAAAAAATGATATTTCTTTCACCTGTGAAATTATCAATTTTAGAGTTACGAGGTTTTGATCTCCATCAGACGTTGTTATGTTTTTTTAAAACTCTTTATGACATTTATTATATTTATTTAACTACATTATAGAGACTTGTGTAAAAATAATAATGGCAAATGTTTGTTTATTTTTTCTTTTAATTCTTCTTGTCTAAAATGAAATATATAAAACTTAAAGTTAGTGCCAAAAATTAATTAGTTTTTCTACTCCGAATTTCATTGAGATTTCTTTGAATGCTGCCTTGTGATTCAAAGAGTACAGTATAATTATTATTAGTAATCAGTTTACAGCTTTTAAACATTGTATTTAGATAAAATTGTTGTCGACAAATGTAGTGTGGAAAAGGCAGATTTTTTCTTAAATTTGCTGTGACACTGTGATGTCACGGCCAACTTACACGCCTCTAATATTTATATATATAAATATATAAATCATAAAATTAGACAAATCATAAAATAAAGACCTTGACAAATCATAAAATTAGACAAATCAGCCTGAAAAGCATTACTGTTTTTAATAAAAAAAATAAAAAAAACCAAGTCAAGTCTCCAAGAGTAAAGATTCAGCATTTTCTTAAATATTTCTTTCCCACAATTTGATTCTTTCCCGATTAAGATTTGGGTGCGACCTTTCCACTACGTGATTCCTTCCTAAGAACACGGAATTCCCAGAAGATCTTCATTAACTTCTCTAGAATTCTCCTTTTATTGTCTGCTTAGCTATAGTCTGTAGGTTGATTGCTGGAAATCGTTGAACAGTTATTAGACAATGCAATTAGAGTAAAAAAGAGATTTGCGAAGTTTGATTCATCTACAAAAATAGAAATTTAAGACAATAATCAGGCCACTGATGTAGTCTGACCACATCTTGTGCTTTACATCACTATTTGCTAATATTAGCAGTGAAAGCATTCTGTGCACTCCTCTGCAAATCCTTTGCTGTCCACAATGTGAATTGTTCAGAAAGCTAATTATCTCGACTCCTTCTCACGGATCATCAATGTTCACGGCGACCACCCCTGCATTAATCCGTGGTTCCTTCCTTCTGGGCCGGACCCTGACAAATGCATCTTGCCATCTGCTCTTAATCCTGATGGCCTTTCCAGAGGCATTGAATGGGATCGTCCAGCCCTTACGAAATCAAGGCATTGATTTCCTTTCTCCTCTTTCGATGGTCAAGCATTTTTCCCTACCGTGACTCAGAAATCAAAGATAAAATGGAGAAGAAAAGGATTCCAATTTCCGATAGCCTTCCCCAAACCCATCCACAAGTTCTCAGAATTAATATAAAAAGATAAGACAAGTCTGCTTTATTCTTTATTATTTGTATGAAGTTACATTGAACAAATCAGTGTTTAAAAGTAAAGACAAAGTAATTACAATAACAAAATTACCTTAGAAAACATATTTAAATAAATAAGAGTAAAAGTTTATAGGTTTATTTCATCAGATTAATAACAAAAGTTAATCTCTCTCTAAATGATTTATTTCAATTGTAAGGTAGGAATAAAATTTTAAAATTCAGATTTAAATTTAGGTTTACTATCAATTCGTATTTGCATGATATTCAAAAAACGGAATAGTAATGCTTCAAAACTTAGATAAGTAAAAAACTTTCTTTAATCAGAAGAATCTTATTTAGTTTTTAAGTTTTTAAGTTTTACATTTCCAAATTCGTAATATGCAAGGAATCTTGTCCAGAGCTTTTTCAATTATGTTTTTAAAGCAAATCGGCGTAAGGTATCTGAAGGTAATAAGGACACTTTAATTTGGATAATTTTTGTTCATGATTGTGGTATTCACTAACAAAAAAGCAAATGTATAGGCATGAACTATGACTACTTGGACGTATGTAAATAAATATTTCAAGAATTTTTTTTAAACCAAAGGGTTTCTGTTTTCAATTTTTGATAAAGCTTGCATTCTGCAGGTAATATGGCCAAATTAACAAAAATATTCATTATTTTAGAAAAAATATTTTTTATTGGTGATTAATGAATTTTAGGTTGAAAGTAAGCTGTCTTGGCTCCATTAAAATTCTCACACAGATAATTATTGAATTTCCATTGAAATTATTTCAGTGTTACAATTTAAAATCATATACCCACAGAATTAGAAAAAAAAGTCTTTAAAAGATCAAAGCTTATTAGCACATTAAAAGAAAGAGAAAAATATCAATCATGGATATGTGTGTCGCAAAAGAAAACGTCTTTATCGTCTTTTGTGGGTCCAACACATTCCTGTAATAAACAACGGCTAACATATTACCTGAGTGCGACACATCCTCGAAAAATCCCTTATTTATCAGTTTAATTTGAGTAAATTTTAAAGAAGCATTGTATGTCTGGAAGGAGCATAGAATAAACTACAACATGTGGTACATGAACATTAATCACCAATTGCATGCAAGGAAATAAAAGACAAACTTTTCAACAACAATATTATAACAACGTGTCGATTCGTTGTCACAACTCAAATTTTGGCGTTCCTTGGGTTCACAGTATCTCGCAAACATAAATTTCTTATCTCGTAGTTTGACATGCTAAAGCAATCTTTTGAATGACCTTTAAAATTAATGACAGGACGGCAATGTCGCCATATTACCTGAATTGGCCATCAAGTATCTTATTTTGAGATTGAGGCTAAACCATTTCAATTAAATATATAAAAAAAAAAAAATATAAAATAGGGAATTAAATAATCCATTCATAAACCATATACACATCAAAATATACTTAGAGCCCTGAGTTCATTCCCCTAGGACCTCAAAACTATATTTACATTTAAATTTAAAATTCATAAGACTGAATTAAATAAAGTCGAACTCTAAAGAAAATCGAGTAAACTTATTAAAAACATGCTAAACTGTGGCTGTTACTTGTTGTCGACTTATTTAAATTCGAAGAGATGAACCTGTTACTTTGCAATCAAAGAGAGATCTATTGAATTTTGTATCAGGAAAACAGACAATCTATTTTAAAATATTGTAATAAAGTTTTAGATTTCTCTAGAGTTTTATTTTCCCATTAAAAGAAAATTACATCGAAAGCAGATTTTGACTATAAAAAATGCAGCTTTAAAAACATATTCTTTCACATTCATTTGAAGAGAAGGAACCAATAAATTAATGCTGAAGATTTTTTTTGTCTTTAATAAATTAAGAGAAAGTTAAAAATCGATAAAATTACTAATCGTTTTTATTAGCGAGAGGACTGTAGGTTCGATTAATAATTAGAAAACTTATTAACTTTTAAAGGAGAAGAAAATTAAGGAAAAGTATTTCAACTCATGAAATTTGGTTTATTGATTTAAAAAGCCAGATTCTACATTTCTTTTTTTGCTCTGAAGGACTGTAATAATTACACTAGATCGATGCCAATGATTTCAATAGACTGCATCCAATGCTTTCCCATTGAGACGTCGATCCTTAAATGGTTCTTACGAGTCCTCGGTCATTTCTGATTTACCTGTGACCCTGAGAACGCAAGTGCCATCGGATACCCCTGCAATTAACCCCTCCTACTCCAAAGATTCACACTCCACTGGACATTAGCAGCCCACATTGAGCAATGACAAAAGGAGGAATGCGTTGCCAAAGCAGCCTTGGGCCCTTGGAAAGTAAATAAGGGAGTGCCCACATGAGGGCCATAATTCAGCGTTTTCCATTTCATCCTTTCAGTCTTCCTCAAGCATCAGAGTCGTCTTAATTCAGAGCGAAGTGTTTTCTTACCAAATAATCTAAGAATTTAAAAAAAAAATAAAAAGATAAGCCTTATTAATCAAAATAAGAAATGCAATTCTAACATTTTTATAACAAAATAAGAAAAAAAAAAGCTATCAAATAAAAAATTATTATATAAGAATTGCTTAAAAAATTTTTATTGGAACAAAATTAAGCAAGATAAAGAGAAAAAAATCAAAACTTAATTTCTCGAAGGAAAACATAGGTTTTTCTTAATCTGTGAACGTAAAAAGTTTCTAATACTTTTCTATTGAAATTTTATCACCAATAACATTCCTTTCAGCGACACGAATCCACACAGAAAAATTACATATAGAAGGTAGACATATCTCGTCCAAAAATTGATATGCAAGTCAATTTTCGAGAAGATCCATTTTCAGGTTCAACGTTCTTAGGGGATGCGCAAATGTAGGCCTATTTATACAGTCTGACTGATTTTATGAGCCGACGTTTCTACGAAATTGAAATTGAAGATAACACAAAATTGAATCTTTCCAAACTAAAATAAAACATCCTTGAGTTCCTGAAGCTCTTTATCATGCTCAAACAAGCAAGATAACAAGACGTGGTTCTTTTCTATAAATGTAAGGGATTTGTATCAATTTGCGTTACCGGTATTCATAATTTCAAGATATTTAATTAATTAGAAAAATAGATATCATTGATATCATCCTAATCCTCAAAGTAGAGTCTATTTCGGTCTTTGTAACCCTTTGATGATTCAAAATTCCCTGTATAAATTTTAAAAGTAGGTCAGGAATACAAAAACAAACCGTGATGTGGAACGTATGTCCGCAAACACCACCCGAATTTTCTACAGGGCGCTGTTTGGCAGTTCACTAGTTGGGCAGTGTGAGACATTGTAATTTAGAAGTTGACTTTGTACGAGTAGAATGTTTCGCTTCACTAATGCTGAGGTGGATAGTTACGCACCTAGCCTGTGGGATACCGAATGAAAACGAAAGAGCCGCTATACGATTGTATCGTGAGTGGTTCCCCAACCGACGCGACGTAAGCCAATCATCAAACGTTTGTGCGTTTGCACTAGAGATTGTGTAAAACTGGATGATTTGACGGAAACAGACATGACTGTGGTCGCGCACACCGCCATGGAGGAAAAGGTCGTATAACGAATTGAACACAATCCACGTACCACGCTATTGCGCATCTCTCCCTCATTCCAGCATGCGGCGAGTATTACACGAGGAATGGTTACATCCCTTTCACATGCAGTCCAGTCATATAGCTAATAAACAAGATGTCTATCCTACTTTTGTTATTTCTGAACTAATTAGTATACCTAATAGCACATTCGGGTAGCGTTTGCGAACATACGTTCCACTATGAATGCCGTTTGTTTTTGTCATCCTGACCTACCTTACAGGGAATTTTGAATCATCCTGTATAAGAGATATTCCATTTATTCCTGAAATTTCTCTGAGAAAATAATTACTTACTAAAACAGAGGATATCTATGTGAATAAGTAAAACATTTCTCAAAGAAAAGGAAAAGTGATTCAATAATTTTATAATAAAAAAAGAAATTTTTAAGATAATTAGAAAGCCAATCTATATTAATAGATATAAAATTGACTATACAACTCATTTCTTTATAAAATTGGCAAGAAAACAAACTTACAATAATTGGAAAAAAAAAAAAAGATTACAACTTATTGTATCTCATATAATTTAGTTCCAACTTAAATTTGAAAAAAAAAAAATTCTGAATATTTTGAGTTTTCTACATTAAATTTGGGAGGTCCAGAAATTGAGGATAAGAAAATTCGCTGTGAAAAATTATGGTAGAAATTTTACTGAATTAATTTACATAATTATTTCTAATCTATACGTTTTGCCAAAAAAAAACCACTTTTTTTTTAGAAATGTAGGCCTAGTTGAAGTATTTACAGAATTGTAACTGCTCGATATTACTGACACATTTAGTTTTATAAATACGGCGTCGTAGAGTTCCCCTCAAAAAAATTCATATCTAGTTCAGATTTGAAATGATTGACAAAGATTCAGAAGCTATGTTTATAAACAGAAGGTCAACAATTGCTTCACTTGGGCCTTCCATGCTAATGCAGAATATATAGGCTCAGGAGCTTTAGTATTTAAGCTTTCCTTAATACGGCTGAGAGTCGTAGAACGTTCACACCCCTTACTTTAGGATCTGCAACATCGGAAATTCAGTGATTATAGACCTTGCGTTGGGTAGTGGCGGAGCCGTTGGCTTCCAATTTCTTGCCATTCGGTGGTGGCTCTATTTTTGCGATATCGGCGTTGGTGTTCGATCGGAACCGTGGTGGCCTCGGCGGTGGTGATGATGGTGCGTTCGGCCCGGAGGCCATTACCGGGCTGGTCGTTCCGCTTGATTGGACGCGCGGCCGCCTATTCAGAGGAAGCCCTCCATTATGAATAGATTATTTATGGTCAGCGAAGATAGCAATGGGAACAAATGTGACTTAAAAATTATCCTTATTATGCCATGTCCGTCCACATATTGCAACGGATAGCCTATACTCGCCAATGCAAGGAAAGTAGAGTTCAACTCAGGCGCTGACAAGGCTAGGCTAGATAGAAACAGTGAAAAGATTTTTACATTCTTCTTTAATAAGGAATGGATTTAAGAAATTCATTATTCGATGGGTTTCAACTATTAGAATTATGACAATTAACAAGTTAATTAATTAGTTAGTTATTGATTGACTTAATTAATTTAAAATTTCTTTACCTTCATTTTATAAAATGTAAGTTTGAAATTTTGTAGAATATTAGATAAATGTTACAGCAGACTTTTATTATAATACATAGTAAAACATAATGATTACGTAACAGCGAACTCATCTGCAACATTTGTAGTATTTCTCATTAAATAAGGCGTTGTTTGTGAACTGAAGAACCGGTCCTGGGATTGACCCAGCCCTCTGTCTTTCCCGGGGTTAAAAAGGATGAGAGAGAGAGAGAGAGAGAGAACTATTTTTTTGTATTGTTTCATTTAATTCAAATCTTAATGTTTTTAAGATCTTGGAAACTTACAAACATTGTCTTGGCAAAATGTACTCATGTAAATTTACTTATATCTCTATCCACGTTGAGCCACCAAAGAAAAACTGAACATTAAGGATTCACTCAGTTCGATAATTGCGAACAAATACCTTAAGAAAAAAGTTACAGAAAAAAAAAAATATTTAATTTCTTTCCATAGAAAACTTGCTGAATTTCGCCTTTAAGAAAAAAAAGTAAATCTTAAAATGATTCTAATCTTAGTGTTTAATGTACTGATTCTTGTCTCACCCTCTTTCTATATCTATTTTCCTTATGTATTTTCGCCTCCAACCTCGCAACCACATACAAGCCACTGTTCATTTTGATGTGTTCCTACTCAAACATAATCCTACAATAAGGTCAGAGGTGAAAGAATTATAAATGGATTTCGATCACCTACTAATTCGTTATTCAATTTTTTTGTCGTTGTTTTAAGATTAACATAAAACTTTCATATTACATTACAATTATTCTTTTTGAGAAAGATATTAAACTTAGGAATTAGTTAAATATAATTCCTAAATCTAATTAGCTAGAATCAGAAGTTTAATTGATCCAGCTGACTACTTATTACTAATTCTTCTATCAATTTATTCCATTTGATTAATTTGCATTGATTTCCAGTAAATGAATGAATTAGTGAAAACAAAGCATTAAAACTGGTTTCATAGTGTGTACACGAAACCATAGCGATCCTTCACATGTTTCATTTTCAACAAATAGTGATTTAAAAAATACAAAATATATTTACGAAAACAAGTAGAAGAATTAGAAAATTAAAATGCGATTTAAAAAATGATGTCCTTAACTAGGATTCGAATCTGGGTTATTGCAATCACTACGCAATTGTATTCTTTTTACTAATCATTTACAATCACGAAACTGAATCATTCCGAAAGTTTCCAAGAATACTCTTTCATAAGTATTACCACGAGACCGGAACAGAAAGTAATCAAAAAAAAACAAAAAACAAGAATGAATTGTAATCTATAGAACTAAAATCTGTTATTTCTCTATCTGTCTGTATGTCCTGTGAGAATGGAAAATAAAAATAATTTTTACAATGAAATGTGCGCGACGGGTATCGAACCTGTAACCTTCTTGATCCGAAGTCAGACGTCTTACCCATTAGGCCGCGGGGACTACAAGAAGTCACTTTATATTGTTTTTTGACTTACGTTTCCTTCCCCTTCCCCGAATCAATGCATTCAAAAATTATTTTTTTTAATCTCAAGATTGTTTATTTATTGCTGATCCGTCTATTTATTTGTAATTCGAAAATGACAATTAGAATTATAATTGCCGAAACGTTGCAATATTTTAAATATAATATTCTTACTTAACCAAATTCTATATGATATAGAAAAACAAGCGTGTGTACAAGGGGGTGGCCTAATATAATATAATATAATGTAATATAATATAATAAACAGAAACTGTGTGAAGAAATATGGACATTCTGATAAAAAACTAATGCGAATTTCGACCAACTTCACCAAATTAGAAGGAACACTGAAAAATTCTAAATCTTATATAAGGTTCCGAGATAGCCGAGATAAGGTGCAAACTATTAGACTATGGCTACCGTCTGGACATAATTTGAATTCGATGAATTTTAACTATTGTATGTTTTACTTTATAAATAGGTCTACATCTTAATATCAGAAAGCTTCCTTAACTATGGTATTTTTTTTTTGAACTGCATCAATTAACAACAACTGTTAAAAAAAATTGTTTGTTTTGTTTTGTTTTTTTTCTTTATTTTTTGTTCGGGGAGTTTTGAGAGAAGATGAAATCGCAGTAAATTTATTGTCCCGGGTTTGAACTACACTATTCTTTGGTAAATTACAGAATGTGCTTAATAGAAAAATCTTAGAATAGAATAACAATCACAGTAAATATCAAGATTTATTATCATACACTTCAACTTTCTTAAATTAAGAAAATTTCTATTATATCTCTATTAAAAGATTTATTTATTTACTTATTTATATCAGAAAGCTTTTGAGAAATCCGAAAGACCATTTCGATTGATTTACCAATAAGAAGAGGGGTTAGTGAGGCAAAATTTCCTGAAAAGACATACTAGAAAAGAAAGAGAAAATCAGGGCCAATACATACAAGCAATGCTTTCCCTTTCATGAGCCTGAAAAGCTGACCGTTTTCACTCCTAACGATGTTTGGAGTCCCAAGTGACCGAGACGGACCACTAGATTCAGCAAAAGACCGGTATTGATGGTCACATTGTCGATGGGAGAAATAGAAGGACGAAGAACCCCTTGAAACTGCCTCGTTAGTCCACAATGATTGTTGCATTGATAAAATGGACATGTTTGGCAGAACCCTTCAGAATTCTTCTCATTTCTGCTAATGGTCTCCTGGGGTAACGGGTTTTCAAAAAATTGCCACCTACCTTTCCAATCACTACTCATTGTAACTCTTTTTCAGGGAATTTTTACAATAGCTTCGTAAAATGTCAGAAACTTGACTTTTAGTAATCTTTTCAAAAGTTCCTTTAATTTATCTTAAATTAGTAATAAGGACGAAGCATTTCTTAGCTTAGACAAAGATCAAGATTTTTATAGAGAAAATCAAACATAATAATTAAATAGGTTTCAACATTAAAAGGATATAATAGACAATTAATGCCGAATTAAAAACATTAAAAATACATTTCTGTACAGATAATGCTTTTAATTTTTTTAATTACACTTACTTTTTAATTCAATTGTGTGTTCGGCATTAATTGCCTATTACATCCTTTTAATTATATAAGAGGCATACATTAAAATTTTATATCAGGTTTCAACATTCTTTAAAAATGTTATATTATTGATTGTAAAAATTATATGAAAATTCCTCCTGTTACAATTTTTTTCTATTCTTGTACATTTTTAAAAGTAGAAGCATATGGCGGAAAGTCTCTTATCGGATTTCAAAATATGGGCAACAAAATTTTTATAATTATTACAATTTTACATCAACAATTACAGTAATGAAATTGTTAATTTTAATTTATTAAAATTATAAAAAAAGTAAAGTTTGTCATCACGATATGATAACAAAAGCGAATATAATTACGAAAAATAAAAATACCTTCCAGAAACTAAAATTAATTAAATATTTATTATTTCAAGCAAAATTAAATGACTAAAATGTAATTAAATAGACTAATAATTATCAAACAAGAAAATATTTCCAATATGCAATTCTAAAACAAGTTTGGATTTAGAAAAAAAGGAGGGATTTTAAAAAAAGGAAGAAAAATCATTAATTCTTTATCCAAATATGACAAAAAATTTATTATTAAGAAATGGTAGAATAAAACACAAAATTAATAAGCAACACATGAAATGAAAGATGGAATAACACATAAAACAGAATAGTATAAAATAAGATATAAAAAAAGTCAACACGAATCATTTTAGATTTAGAGAATATAAAGTGATTGTATTAGATACCTGTAAAATCTATTTATTTAACTTAAGGTCTTCGTTCGATAAGTTGAAAAGTAATTTAAAAGTAATTTAGACATTTCGAAATAAGTTCAACTTCCCCGCAAGGCACTCATAGAAAATAAGCTTACTTGTTAAAGATTGTTTTATCTATATTATTAGAAGAATAGCTGATCTGGTCCTATCTCCTCCGAAACCATAACACACAGAAATTGAAATAGGATGGCAAATGTTATGCATAGTATTGAGGATGCTCACATTTCATTTTTGTCTACGTGGGTCAACCGGACGTCCCGAGACATCCCGGATCTCCCAAGACGGCCTCTGAGACGGTCTCCGAGATGCTTACATTTTTATTTTCATTGTTATCTTCATGGGTCAATCTGAAGTCACGTAACTTAAGATCAAAAATGAGGTCTCCAAGACACGTGCTCGCGGGTTGTAAGAAAGCTGTCGTGGTCATGGGTGGTGAAAAAATTATCTCAGAATCCAAGATCATCGTAGATTTGTTAATCTTTATTAAATATTATCCACTTCATTACAAATTTTCCATCTGTAATGATATATTCATATTCAATAATTGTAAATAACATGATTACATCTTCACCTTTTTTCTTAAAGTTTTTTATATATATATATTATGTAATAATTTTATAAGATGTCAAGCTCCTAATTTTTTTTTTTTAGGGGGAGGGGGAACACAGTGAATCTAAAATGCAAAAAATTATTAACACACTCTGCATTGCTGTTACCTAAATTCAATTCGTAAGACTATGAAAATGTTGCATTGTAAATTTTAATATAAAACGTCTCTTGATGTAGACATCATCTGAAATTCCATCAGGTGCAGAAACGTATGAAGCGTTGGTGTATTGTTTTTCTTGAATTAAGGGATTGATTACGTTGACCGATTGTTGCAGGTCCCCACAAAGGATAGCGACATCCGCCCCTTGTGAATGAAAAGACCTTTGAAACGTGTTTATGTGGGTGAAAAGTTGGCAGGGACAAGTGTTCAGTTGAGACACCTGCACACAAGTAGTCGGCATTTATGATCTTTTTATAACTCGAACTTCGACAGTTTTGTCCTTATAGAGATGTCAAAGCTGTCGACAGGAAGACAACGATCTAATAATGATTTAAACTGAAGGAACTACTTCTGATGTTTGGGATGTCTTAAAGTTCCAAGGATGTAAGAAAACCAGAAAACAATTTCCCATTTTACGACTACAAGTCATATTAATCTCGTTATTATGAACAAACCAAAATAAAAATACTAGATTATATTTATTTAATTTATTTATTTATTATCAAACGACATTGAATAAGAATGGTTATTGCTGAAAACTACAACTATTATTATTATTATTATTATTAAAAACAATGGCTTTAAATCTGTAAAATTCCCGTGTGATTTAAACTTGTATTTTTTTATGATGTTAATTTATATAATTTATAAAAATTTTGTATACTGTAATATAATTCAAGTACCTGTTGACAGGATCTCTTTGTGGATTATCCTAACCGGACTTCAAGACTATAACAATGAAAATAAAATTATTTATTATTATTATCTCGAAAAAGTTTCAAACCAGCTAAGTTTGAAGGTTTCCCCAGCTAAGACAATAGGGCGGGTCAAGGACCAAAGCACATATTGCAAAGTGTAAAAAAAAAAAAAAGTTTGGAAGAATAGTTAGGGATGGGTGCTTGTGTCCATAAATTTCCTAACTGTGCGTGTTGTGTTGAGTACCACAACCTTCTGCAGTTGTGTATAAGTGTTTTTATGAAGTCCTAGTGTGCTGAGGCTGTGGTGCAATGTGAGAGGCACCAGACCAGTAGCGGACAGGACGATGGGTACAACACGTACTCGGTCCTGCCTCCACTGCTTCTGGAGCTCGTGTGCTAGGTCTGTATATTTACTTATCTTGTTTGCGTGAGTTTTCTGCATGTTCTTGCTGATAGGCACTGCAATATCAATGAGATAGGTCTGTTTGTTGACCTTATCAACAAGTGTGATGCCAGGTCTGTTGTGATGTATAGTTTTGTCTGTGTGAATGGGGCGGTCCCAGTACAGCTTATGTGAAGTTGACTCTAGTACGCTTTGTGGTGTGTACTTGTAGTATGGGACCGTGTTCTTAATAAGTGAGTGTTTGTGTGCTAGCTGTTGATGAACGATCGACGCTACCTGGTTGTGTCGGTGGAGGTAGTCTGTTTGGGACAGAAGGGGACAGCCTGATATTATGTGGTCGATCGTCTCATGTGTAGTGTGGCATTTCCTGCATCTGTCATCGTGTGTGTTTGCGTCGTGTAGAATGTGTTTCTTGTAGTTGCGTGTGGGGATGACTTGGTCCTGTATTGCGATCATGAACCCTTCGGTCTCCCCAAACAGCTCACCACTCGTCAGCCCTCTGTTCGACGCTTCCATGTCGACATGAGGCTGGCTGAGCCTTATTATTATTATTATTATTATTATTATTATTATTATTGTTATTATTAATTGTACTCGTAGAAAGTAATGCTTTGATTGTTAGTTTTACTTTTCGAAGAATACATTTACAATATCACCGTGTCTGCATCTTCGTTCATCTACATGTTCGTGTATTCCCTAACAACTTTTGTGATAGTGAACAGGCGAGTGTCTTGAAATGTGACAGCTATAGGACAAGAGAAAAAAATGTGTTGTATTTGAAAAACTTTTCCTTTTCTTAAACTTTTCATTTCTTAGAACGAAATGAAATTAGGAGATTATATTGCGATTCTTTTAAAATGAGGTTTTGATTGATACCTTATGATCGATTTATTAAGAGAACACTTAATTAACTAAAGGTCAATGGGTGAGACTAAGTGTTTACGAAGTGACCTCCTTTTTTTTTTCTTTTATTACACTCAGAAAATTCCTTTGTTGCCAGCTAAATGCCCCCACAAGAATTTCTTAATTTATCTTTTATTGTGAATTTATTGTTGTTTATTTTAGTTTTGGAGATGTCACATCGATTCCGACGAAAGGGCTACAGTTGATTTGTGACCTAAGGAAAGTCGATTCGAAGTTTTTTTTTCTTGAGGAACTTCATGTTTTTCCTAACCAAATAGGCAGTTAATAAATCCTTAACTGAATTAAAAAGACTAATAATTTTCGTTTATTAAAATACGAAGGAGTTTGAAATCGTGTCTGAATGTTAGAATCATTGCTTTAGTGTTGTATCTTTTTAAGCTAGTGTTTAAAACTATAAGAAAACTCATTTATGTTGACGATCCAATATTTTCGTGATTTCACGTAATTTACGCGAGAATAGTCTCTATCCATGTCTTCTCACAAAATATTGAAACATTTAAATGAATTATAATACGGGGAAATGCATGAGACTTTTACTACATTTTAAGATAGTTTTAATAAATTGAAATCAGTCAATAAACAAACAATAAATTCATTATGTAGCATTTTCCTCGTGACAAGACATTAAAAATACTAAATTTCTTGAGACCTGCTGAAGAGGCTAATGGCGAGATCTCGAGAATTTCGTAATTCTCGCGCAAACGTGGTCGTCAAAATAAATGTGTTAGACTATAGTGGTTTTTTTCTAGTTTCTGTTTATTTTATTTTTTGCTTTTTTTATAGTTTCCATTAAATTTTAAAGTTTTATTTTTTTTTAATTACTCATTTTATTTTCAATATTAAATTATGGTTTCGATCTATGACTTTTTATTTATTTTTTTTTGTAGAATTTTAATGGATTTGTATTGAAAGCCAAAATGTCATTTATTCGATTTTAATTCTAAAAATCTATTGAGAATTGAGAAAAAAAAAAAAACACAATAAAACAAATGCAAATACCTTCAATTTTTCTGTACTTTATTTGAATAATGCTCTACCGCTCATAATAGGACGTTGCGACGCTAAAAATGCATTGTCATAGTTGAAGAACCACTGTTCTACACCAACATCGCATTTTTAATATCAAATGCCTAATTTTTGTTCAATTAATTCTATTAAAAATCCATAACACAAAAAGACATTTTCTTCAATTAATTTAAAAAATATGAAATAATAATGTTTTCAATAATATTTTTATTAAGTATAAAATAAAATTGCAATCATTTAAGGTCCAGATGCCAACATTTGAATCTTTAAAGTACAATGGAGGAAATTTATTTAATTATTGTGAAATAATTTAAAAATAATTACTGAGTAAAATTATAAACTGAAATAACAATCTAATTATGAATAATTGCGATGTGAAGTATAATTCATAGACAAATACTAAGTAAGGTATTAGTACCACAGGTAGAGAAACGGGGAAGTAGCTTACTGTGGAGGAGTGACATCTGGTGGGAAATCAGTGCAATACTCGTTCATGTTAATTTTTTCGTAGAAAACTTAATACCTTTTTTTTCTGGCACTTAATTTTTATTAGCTCTGCATAAAGAGTAATAAATAAATATGTTAATTCTAAAATAAACAAGTCATTAAAGAGCTGTTAATTTCCAGACATTCCTTAATTATTCATTTTATTTATTTATTTATTTTAAGCTTTATTTTCGTGTTGATAAGCATCGGCCATGAATCGTCCGACATTGAAGGCGCTCCAAATGCCAGCAATATTTACCAATGGAGCCGTGCATGCCCAGTGGACTACAGTTTCGATCGAGAACACAGAGCTACGTGTATATGAAAGCAATGAATCCCCTTCCTTCCTTTCTTCTCTTCATTTCCCCCATCATCCTTTCTGTTCTGTCTCTTTTATCGATTTCCCCCTCTTTTTGCTCGTCTTCTTATGGCTGTCTTATTATTAGGGTTATATGCGGGCTTTGTAGCCCTCCTATTAGCAGCAGCAGCCCAAAGTAGAGGCATAGACCGATGCCGAAAGATTTGCTGGAGTACGTTTTGCTGTAAACAGTTGCCCAACCATGGCCACCCTTATTCTATTTTCGATTCGAATGATAAGAAGCACTCCCAGCCTTCCTCCATCTCCTTCCTACAACGAGGAAAAACTTTTCTTTTACATTTTTCTTTCTTTGAGAATGTGGGCTTCAGAGTTTTGCCGTCGACTTGTTTTCAATCTTTTTCTTTCTCTTGCTGTTATATTACTTTTATCTAGAGACAGTCGCTTGTTTTTTTTTCTATTCGCTTCAACTTTTCCGACTTCCGTATTGACATAGTGAAAAATAGCAAAGTCTCTGCTGTATAGCGAAACTTTCAGTTTATGAAAAGCAACTTAAAGTGAAGGTAACCAAAGTCAAGTTATTAATGCATCGTCTGCTGAATGAATCATCTGTTACTTTGCAATACACAAGAACTGCATTGGAATAACATTAAAGTTAATACAGAAGTCCCAGCACTTCTGTAATATCCATTTACACTTTTAAATCATAAATTCATAACATTAGACTTCTGCCTTCATTTAACTTACGAAAATGTTTGTTTAGAAGATGGATTTTTATATTAAGAAATTATTCCTTAGAATTGTATCGTTAGCAAACAAAGGAGTAAAGTAACTTATTTAAGGTTATTAATTAAATTACTTCTAATTATCAAAAAAATTAAATTATCATTTTTATAAAAAAAAAAATCATATATTTTTTTATTTATTGAATAAAAAAATATATCAAATTTATATTTCAGCCAAAGTATGGTATATTTTTTTATACTTACAATTTTTCTGTAATAACAATAAAAAAAAATGTATTAGTTTAAGACTATTTTATTGAAACTATTAAGACGAATGAAAGGAAATGGTTGATAACCGTTTCCTTTTGAAATATTGATTGATTTTTTTTTCCCCTCACGATTCCTAAATTCAGAAATTTCTCTCGACTCAATCAGTCGATTGTCTATTCACAAATTACCAATGTTTTCTAAGTTAAGCCAAATTAAAAATTGTTGTAATTATATAAAAATAGCCTTAAAATTTGCCTAGAAGTCGTTTCAATTTTAAAGATTTAAAATTAGTTCGAGTAACAGTTGATGTAAAGCATTACTTACATTTGAAATGTCTCAGTTATTCATTTCTTGTTTCCCTTAAGATTTACAATTTCAAACTGGATAAAGCAGTTGAATTACTCAAAAGAAACAATTTCGAAATGCAAATGTGAAATTTCTCTTGATAATCATAGTAGAAGGATTTATAAAATTTCAGACATTATTATCATTGTTATTTATTTATTCTCTAGTTTGGTCAATTCCATGCTCAATACGTTTTTCAGGGAAATAAAAGATATGTTTTACTGGATCTGGACAAGAGAATCCGGAAATTTCTTGGAATACTTCCACTTGCAGATTTTTGGAGCTGTGCCCGCAAGGACTGCACAGACAAGTGGGACGAGCCAACGGTCAAGCAGTAATTCATCCTCACCCTCTTTCATTCTGGTCGAAAAGGCGATTCTCTATCGGTTCCAATACTGGTCGGAATGCATAAACCATTGCAGGATGTCCGAAACCCTTTATCCAAAGCGGCAGCCGTTTTTCGAGAGCCGACGGTCCCCGACGCATGAAGTCAGCAGCGAAGGCTCGATATATCGGCAAATATTAACATTACCGAAGGCGATCAGAGTATCGGAAAGGAGTAACCCGCACGCGGACAGCCACAGCACGAAGCCGGAAAGTAACAAATTTCAATGGAAACGACCGGTCCGGATTATAAGACGAGGCAAGAAGCGAGTGAGTATTTCATATGAGGGCAAGATGTTGGATAAGAAGAAAATCGGTTCTCCTATATACCGAACACAAAATAGCAATTCCATAAATTGCGGACATTTTTCAAATGATCTCAACACCGTCTTATTCCCGGACAAAATCCTCTTTCCTATCTTAATGTTTCTTTCGGCTTTTTTCTTTTCTTTATGTAAAGCTCGTTTGCCCAAAAAGTATAAGCAATTTATAAAAATAAATCGAAACCTAATTTTTATTATTGAAATCCACAAAGACTTTGGTTATTCACACTTTTTTTTCTCCCAATTAGTTTGAAAAAATAATAATTAATATGAGAAATTAATTATTAATTCATTTTTACTTCGATTTTCAATTTTAAATAATTTAATTTTTAATTTTTAAGTGATACTTCTTTTTTTTTTTTTGGAGGTCCCAGTGTCTTCTCTATGTTTTTAAATTTTATTTAATTCAACTACTTTTATTAAATTAAATTATTGCTTTTTTTTTTTAGTTTCGAAATGTTGTTTATTTATTATTATTATTTGGTAGATTTCTTAATTTTCTTTATTTTTTTTCCTACTTATTCTATTTTTTTTTAATTGAAAGATTCATATATAAACCAACAAGAGATAACAACAATTCTCTAGTTAATGAAATTTAGATAATCTTAAAACAATTTGTACACACTGTTAAATTTAAGAAATAAAAGTAAAAATTGTGATGGTTTTGACGAGTTATTCTCAAGTTAAAAACCAGCACATTAGTTATATTAAACCAGTAAAAAAGTTAAAACCAGTAAGTATTAAACCAAAATTTTATTTTTATTTTTTATTTTGTCGAATGCTTACAAATATCCTCTTGGTTCCTTGTGAACGGCTGTCAAAGGATGGATTGGACTTTCCGTATTGAGAATATTTTTTCCCCTTTGCTTTTCCTTTATTCTTTTACACTATAAACACAGATTTATTTATCAAAGGTTAGATATTTTGATCTTTTTTAGATATATGTTTAAGGTATGAGACATATCTATTACTTCTGTTAACATAACCTGTAAATACGAAGTAGTTGTACATTATTTCCTCCACATGTAAGTAATACATTAAACCAACAAGAATTACGGTTACTTTCTACGAAGACAAGTAATATTTTCACATTTTATCTCAACTCAATGGTCTTGAAGTAAACAGTTTTTCATAAATTATAAGGATTAGCCTATACTTTATGTAAAATACGATTTCTATGTAGTCCAGAAATAAACTCAATAAGGTGTTCTTTCTTGCATCAAATTTAAGTTTAATGTATGTGACTATAAAATTAAAAATTAGGTATCAGTAATAATTATCATAATTTATTTTATGTTGCTATCATATTTTTTTTTTATAAATAAATTTGTAAACTATTTACGCTTGTGCATAAATTAATGCTTCTGCTGTGCAGCATTTTTAGATACATTGTCTCTTAGTCATTATTCTTTCTTTCATTTCCTTCAGTGACAAAAAAAAAAAAAAAAAAATGTTAACAGCTTTAAGTTGTGCTATTATCACATCTCTTTTGAGGAATGTTATCTCGCAAAATATTATGGTTTCCGACACAATATTTCTTTTCGCCGCTGTGCGATATCTGTTGCCAGCACTTCACAGACCTTAATTTCTGCAGTGGAATGACCCTCCAGAGTTTCAGTATTAATAAGTCTGACAAGAACTGAGCCAATTTGCCGATATAATTTCGTATTTCATGCTTAATTACTCGAGATAACAATGCAGTCATCGCATCATGGGAAAGTTTTTCAGCCAACTTCTGATGGAGCTCCAGGCATCCGACAGCAATCGGAATGGATTCGGGAATGATCGGAATTTGTCGGTAGCGAGTCATGCCTTCGGTAAAGATAGGGCTTTTAATGTACGCATCCTTAAATCTCTTGGTGTTCGGCAATTTTCGTGCATGCCTCGAGCTCCTGCTTGTCACAATTCTGTCAAACACTCGTGTGGAGAGAAGCGACATACCACGGGATATTCGCCAACTAAAAGCTTATAATAGGTGTTGTAGCAAATAACAAATTTTACAGAAAAACTACTAAATAATATTTTGTTAAACTTCATTTCACTTTTAAAGTTAATCTTTATTTATCTAAAAGCTCATTTAATTATTAATAATATTTATTTAGATGCAACGTAAGAAGAAATTTTAAATTACACTATTGAAAAAGATAACTTTTCAGTATTCAAATTTTATCATTTGGAATAGTCACTTAAAAACTTATCATTTTTAATATATTTTCAATAAATAAGTACTTTAACCCTAATTAATCTAAATAACAGAAATATAATGGAATTTTAATTTACAAATTCTTCACATTTTCATTATCACAAAAGATTATATTATGGGCACCTTGTTTTGCGGATTTAAAAATAATAGAAAAATTCACAATAAACAAATTCACAAGTAAAATTACTTTACTTTACTTAACTAAAAAAAGATATGAAAACATTATAAGAAAATTCTGTAGCATTAACCATACAACAATATCTCTATTTGCTTTTATTTCTACCCAATTGTATGAAAAGCCAAATTCATTATTTGAAATAATGTTCGCTCTAGAATTTTTTTTTTCTGATTCTTTTTCATTAGAAAACTCCTTGATGAAAACAATTTTTTTCCAGATTATTGATTTCATTCTTAAGAGAGCCTCTTTACATACCTTATACGAAATAATCTACTCCATTCATTAAAGTTTTTGACATTTTTTTTTTTTTTTTTACAAATAAGAAGATTTCAAGCAGGTTTCATTCAATAAGTTTTTGATTTCATTCTTCAAAATGTTTTGATGTTAAGCAAATAGAGCTTTGAAAATGATATTGAAGAGAGAAGACCAACTAAGTCAGGATTCGTAATTGGAAAGCAATTACACCTGCGTTGATTAAAAAGTTAACTTGAGAAAAACTGCAATGAGGCCAAGGAGATGAAAGATGGAGCAGTCTTCATAAAGCTCAGGTTTTCGAAGTCCTGACTTCAATTTCCTGTAGTTTATGTTTTAACTTAAAAGGTTTCTGTTTTCGCTTCTTTGATCTTTTGATTCGTCTCTAAGTGACTCTTCCAAATGATAGTATTTCTCGACCAAGGAAACCCGCCCACATCTAACTCTTCGTTCAAGACGATGGTAATATTTATTTATTAAGCAATTTTGGAAGAAGAAAAGGAAAAAAGGTCTACGGAAAACATCAGAATAAATGAAGCTAATTAGAAATAACAAATTAATAATAAAAACTCCAAAAATTAGAGACAAAAAGGAAAATAAACTTGTAACTATAATCTATTACTGAATTTTAAGTATTTTTTTTTTCATTTTTTTATTATAATTTTTTTTATTTCGAAATATTTTAAAAATTGAGCAAAGTCAATTCAAAATTTTTGTTTATAATTTTCTTATTAGTTTTACCATTCTTATGAGTATTTTAAAATAGATATTAAAATTGATTGATTGAATATTGCTACAATGTATAAAGAAAAATAGTCTTTTAATTTCCCATTTCACATAAAAAAATCCTGTTTTTTTTTTTTAAATCAATATTATAAAAGTTTAAAATAAAGGAATGACTTAATTAAAAACACAAAAAATAGTGGGCAAAAGAAATATGATTAACAATTTATTAAGCAGAAAACTCAAAAGTCAAGCATTCTTACATAAAATTTGTGCAAAGATTACATGTTTAAAATAACAGTCAAGCGATAAAGGAAATTATCTTACCTTTCAACGTCGTTAGCAACATCCTCGCCAACAATTCCTCGCATTCAATTCATTTTAATTTTTTAAATTTATTGTTCAGCTAAAATAAAATTATACATCGAATGTTATAGAATATAAAATAAAATTAAAATACTAATTATGTAGGTAAAGATCTTCATCCTTCTTTTCTTGGAATTAAATGTTAAAACTGATCCAGAAAATTTTATTTCATTTCTTTTATTTCTGTTTTTAGAAAGAAATTAATTTTATAAACTTAATAAATGAATTTATCATTAAATTGTTAATTTGTTCTAGGTTCATTTTTATACAATTGTAGATGTATTAAAAGTATTGAAGGGGTGTGAATTTAAGTAATTTAGACTAAAATGACAAACA
>JAFIDM010012231.1:83081686-83110705 GCA_023159025.1 Thereuonema tuberculata
TTTTTTTTCATTATTACAATTATATCGAGAAACCTTTCCGTAATCGTACAACCAAATAAAAATCCAACCAAAACATATTGTAGATCTATTTAGCTTGTTAACTTAGATGCCATTGCAGAATTTTACTCCACGCCCTAGATATTTTCTGAACAACAGATGAAGCATTCTATTCTGAAAGCTAAGAATGATAAACAATTTTTATATGAATTTTTATTTCTATTTGAAATTTGACAATTGAATAATGAAAAACAATTGAAGAAAAGCTAAACTTGAAGCTTGCATTATAAAATGAGCTTAAAATAAATGTTATTGTAAGTTTATAAGTATGATCGGTGTTCAAAAGTAGAATTAAAATAAAAAAAATAAATTATAAAGCAGTAAAAGTATAGCTATGTAGGAATTTAAACAGTTGCTAAACTCATATTTGTTAAGATTCATTAAAGTTAAGAGTTTAATGAAGGATTTTTGAGTTTGTTGTAAGGTGAAGTATGCTATTATATTATATGTAGCGACCTCTGTGTGTGCCATTGCATTTGTCCTGTCCATCCGTCCATGTCTATCCCACCCCTAACAACTCCCGAACGGAAGGTTGGATCGGCAAACGGACTTCACCATCGTGTTTAGAGGTCAATCACCGTAAGAATGGTGTATTTATTTCTGCCTATCCGGAAAAATGCGGACAGAGTCGACTGTTTGTTTCCGCAAACAAACAGTCGACTGTGCCTCAAACTGTTATAGATATACGAAAAAAAATATTCGTTGTATAGTAGATACTCTAAACGAAAGCATATCCAAATTCATGTCGATGGAGTCAGTAGTTGTCCAGGAAAAAATTCCCAAACTTTACCGTTTCCCTGTCGTTGCGTGGCGGATTACCCTCCAACGCTCCTTAGGTGAAGTTTAGGTCAAGTTTGGGAATTTTTTACTCGACACGTTCAATGTCCGCGTGGATTTTAATAGATCGCCCTTAATTTTATGCTTTAGCACAATTTTCTTTTTTTTTTACTTCTTTTATTTAATTTTATTGACTAATTAAATGTTTTCTTGCCTTTTCTTATTTTTTTTTTCCTGTTTGTCCTTTGTCTTTTGTGTTGTGTTGTTTTGTGCGGACACAGAAACCTGCTCTGTAGGCATTGGTCTCCTTGTCTTTATGTACGACTTACGCCTTTTCTTTCTAAATTAGTTGAGAACAATGATCTTCTCAGCATCTCATAACCGAACTATTAATTTGTAATCTAACTTATATTCTATATTGCTTTCGTTTCTTTCACTAGAACTGGAATAGATGTCCAGGTTGGTGTAGAGCTTACGGCTCAGTTTTATACCTAAAGCAGATAGTAAAAAAGATTATTAGTTAGTTCTAAGATACATTTCCACCTTAAAAATACAACGGAGGAAAAAAAGAAAAAACTGAGAATGCTATTTTGCTAACTGTGCATCAGGTTTTAGCTTCTTTTTTTTTTTAATTTTAAAAATTTGAATTTATGATAAGTTAAAGAAGATCCTTATTGCTTTTCATATATTCTGGACTTATATAAAAAGAGAAAGGAGCTATACGCTATCAATAGGTATATGTATTGTTATTAATGCTTCTTAATCTCAATAAAAATTATCGGTATGTACTTCGAAAAATGAATAGCAGATAAATTATTTAATGTGAGCCTCCTATTTTGATACAATACGAACTCCTTGATGAACAACTAAAGGCCAAATACCATTATGATCGACTTCCTTTAGAACCCTGATATCACGATAAATCAAAATTAATTACGTAGAAACTGGAATACAGATTCTGAACAGTTTTACAAACTATTTTTGGTTTTAGCATAAGATTTGATTTTGGAAAGGATACTGTTAGCGAGCCGACGACTCGAACAATTAAAAATAAAAGTTGTCTTCAAAATTTCGGAGTCGGGGGTAAGGAAGTCTAAAGTCCCTTCAACCTGCCATCCAACCAGCGATCTAACCTCATAAGCAGGGTCTCCACATTTGCAGTCCGGGCCTCGGCACCAAATTTGGTGTCGGGCCCGTAAGTGCTAGATTAAATGAAGGTTGCCTCTGAAAAAGTACAAGTCCTTTGCTACATCTAAAAAGTCTGGGAAATGAATTGTATTGCAATACTTTTTTAAAAATCTCCATAGTTACTATCGATACTATCGTTACTATCAATAACTGTAGTTATTGCTCTTGTGATTACAATGTAAATTACAAATACGTAGAGTTGACTAGGCCTAGTATATAAAAAAATCCTTAATAATGAGATTAAATCTCTCAATTTAACTGCAAGAGAAATAGTACGTTCACTCCCGTCTGGGTCGCCTTCGACTCCCAAATCCAGGTATCGGCGATTGAGGGGGCCTGTTCGTCAGCCAGGGTTAACCTTTGGCAAGGTCTCGAAGGCATATTAAAGAAAGGCGACTTTGATGATTCAAAAGGAATGATCCTTCAAAAGGAAGTGTAAAGAGAATAAATACAAGATTAAAATAACAAAGCAGTGGACCATTACCACACTAAGCATTAATAATAAAAACATTAAAAAGAAAAGTTTCGATGAGCCCTAAAAAACGGCTCTCGTCATCAAAAACAACAAAAAAACAAAACCGAACTAATGTTCGCAGTTAAATAAGTGTATTCCAAACGAGATTAAAATGTAGAAATCAAAACCTCAGGCAGCTATACTCTTGTCAAGAACGCATTTTTCAAAAAACACAAAAGCATAATCATTAATACCAGTATGTCAAAAGAAAATGAACATTCATAAATTACGATGCCTTTGACCCTTGCTGAGATTTCGGGACAGCTGTTTCGAACTTATTAGGACTTCATTAACGAGGGAAAATCAAATCTGCGGACTTGAATCTGAATTAAACCAAAGGCAGCCAATTTTCTTGGGTTTTGTTGAATGTAGTAAAGTCATAAAGATTCATTTCGATTATTAAAAAGATAAAATAAGTGAATAAAGTTACAAAATAAAAAGGCAAAAAAAAAAAGAAAGCTTAAATGTATGTTTAAGTCTTTATAAAAACGATACGAATTTTACATGATAAATTTATTTATTTTCTCAAAATTTAAAGATTATTAAAATATTTATTGGCCCGTGTATCGAGACCTCGCTGTTCACTGGTGACTGCTCCTAGCTGATGATCGCCAAATTAGCGTGAAAGCTGTTCTAGGATGTCACTTTGTAAGCACATGGTTTCACCCATTGTTATTTCTTAAAATATTTATTGTTATTTTCTATCCGATGATTTACTTATTCACGGTTTTGCTTTTATCGAACAGCAACGAATGTATTGTGTATTAAAAATATAATTTTTCACTCAATAAAGATACCATTGTACTAAGAGCGTCCGATTTTCTAAAAAGAAAAAAAAAATGTTATGAATATGACAATGCTAATTGGATTACGATATTGTATAATAACCAATCACATAAAAAACTCTATTTCTATAGTAACCTCATAAATAATCATGCCATATTAGCTTTGCAACCCCAGAGGGAAAATATTGCTTTGTGGCTTTTGGCGACTCCAATAGCGGAAAAAGGCACCTGTGCAGAGGCCAGTAGCCACAGTAAGGCCGAGGGGCTGCCACTGCGAACAATAGAGTCTGCATAATAATGAACAGCTTGATCCTCCCTGGATTCCTCTGGAATGGAAGGTACCGGTCGCAAATCTGGGAAAAAGGTGGAGAGGCTCTTGTGGTTAAGGTGGGGGGAGGGAGAGAAAGAAAAAATGACCAGGAACATTCTAGACACCAGCAACACAATGCTGTCTTCGGAATGCATAGTAATTGAATTTTACAAATACAAAGAGAGATTGAAAATAATCAATCTAAATAATTTTGCTAACCTTTAGCTAAAGAAATTTCTTTATGACATTGTAATCATTTCATAACTGATGTCAAAGAGTGACCTTGAAAGTGTCATTCTTCCATTTCCATGCAAGAGCTTTAAACGTCTTTTAATTGACAGTTACTGAATATATCTACTTATTTAACAACATAGCAACAATCGAGATAGCACTGAACAACCCATTCAACAATAAAGATGGGACTATATAAAATAGCCATTCTCCTTGAAGAAAAATAAAAGACTTAATCTTAAAGCCTGTGACTTAACGAGTTAACACAAGACTTAAATTATCTGATAGGATCTACTATAAATAGTTTTAAGACATACGATATTTGCATCATTAGTTGTTTATCAGTTGAGAGTATTGTAATGTCATTTTTCTCTATCTCTTATTGACTTTTAAAACAAATAAATAACAAATATTTGCTGCAGTAATTAGAAAAAGTCAGACACACAAACTTTTTAAAAAAACATTAACATATCTAAAAAGATTTTAATTACACAACGGGTTTCAACCAGACACGCTCACCATTTACAAATAAGCACTTGGAAACGGTCAGCGTGTCTGGTTGAAACCCGGTTTTGTGATTAAAATCTTTTTAATGTGTTTAATGTTTCTTAACTAGTTTGTGTCTGGACTTTTTTAATTACTGCAATTAATTTTACCCACAATAATTTTCACAATAAATATTTGCTGTTGTAGCTTGTTATTTTTTTTTATATTTAGTTCATTTCATATTAAATAAGCCAAGATTCATAAATCCGAAAAATTTTTAGAAAGGTTTTTACAAAATAGTGCGGGAGGGAGAGGAAGCTTATCCAGCCTCTTCTCAACTTGCCGATTCTGTTTTGACTTTCCCCTTTTCCAACGGGGGCAAGCAAAGTTTAAAAAATCCAAAACCTTATATTTAAGCAAAGAAGTAAGGGGGGGGGGGCTACCTTTTCCAATCTCTTACCGGACCGGTCGACCCCTACTCGACCTTGCCCTGCATTCAGCAGTGTGCCGTGAAAAGCTTGGTGACATTAGAATTCGTTTTTTAGCTTAGTCTATTACGTAATTTTTTGAGTTATACTGTTAATTTAAATTAAGTTACATTCAGTTTCAGTTAAATCTTAGCTTTCACAACTTTCATTATTTCTTTTTGTATATATTATTTATTTTTATTAATATTATTATTATTATTATTATTATTATTATTATTATCTCGAAAAAGTTTCAAACCATGGGTTTCCCCAGCTAAGACAGTATGGCGGGTCAAGGACCAAAGCACATATTGCCAAGTGTAAAAAAAAAAAAAATGTGGAAGAATGGTTAGGGATGTGTGGTTGTGTCCATAAATTTCCTAACTATGCGTGTTGTGTTGAGCACCACAGCCTTCTGGAGTTGTGCGTAAGTGTTTTTATGAAGTCCTAGTGTGCTGAGGCTGTGGTGCAATGTGTGAGGCACCAGACCAGTGGCGGACAGGACGATGGGTACAACCCATTATTATTATTATGTTTGTATGTTTCAAACCTTGGGGTTTCCCCAGCAAAAACAATATGGCGGGTCAAGGACCAAAGCACATACTGCCAAGTGTAAAGATGTGTGCAAGAATGATTAGGTATGTGTGCTTGTGTCCATAAATTTCCTAACTATGCGTGTAGTGTTGAGTACCACAGCCTTCTGCAGTTGTGCATAAGTGTTTTTGTGAAGTCCTAGTGTGCTGAGACTGTGGTGCAATGTGTGAGGCACCAGACCAGTGGCAGACAGAACGATGGGTACAACACGTACTCGATCCTGCCTCCACTGCTTCTGGAGCTCATGTGCTAGATCAGTGTATTTACTGATCTTGTCTGCGTGAGTTTTCTGCATGTTCTTGCTGATAGGCACTGCAATATCAATTAGATAGGTCTGTTTGTTGACCTTATCAACAAGTGTGATGTCTGGTCTGTTGTGATGTATAGTTTTGTCTGTGTGAATGGGGCGGTCCCAGTATAGTTTATATGAGGGTGATTCTAATACGCTTTGTGGTATGTACTTGTAGTACGGGACCGTGCTCTTAATAAGTGAATGTTTGTGTGCTAGTTGTTGATGAACGATCGATGCTACCTGATTGTGTCGGTGGAGGTAGTCTGTTTGAGAGAGAAGGGGACAGCCTGATATTACGTGGTCGATCGTCTCATGCGTAGTGTGGCATTTCCTGCATTTGTCGTCATGTGTGTTTGCATCGTGTAGAATGTGTTTCTTGTAGTTGCGTGTGGAGATGACTTGGTCCTGTATTGCGATCATGAACCCTTCGGTCTCCCCAAACAGCTCACCACTCGTCAGCCATCTGTTCGACGCTTCCATGTCGACATGAGGCTGGCTGAGTTCGTGATGATGTCTGCCATGGAGTTCCTTACGACCCCATGATTCACGCAGCTGCTGAGTGTGGGTGTCAGGGGTGGTGAGTGTTGGAGAAGAGTTTTCGAGGTTAAGGGGTGTGAGGTGTGTGTCAGCCTTGACAATGGCTGAGTGAAGTGAGGAGTCTTCTGCTCTTTGGTGGAAATGTTCCCTAAGTGTATGTACTTGTTTTTCGTGTAGGGTGATGAGGTTGATGAGTCCTCGGCCTCCCTCCTTGCGGGGAAGAGTCATCCTTTCCGTAGCGGACTTGGGGTGGTGCATGTTGTGTTTCGTGAATGTAGTGCGTGTTGCGCGTTGTAGTGCTTCGAGTTCGGTGTTTGTCCATGGAATTATGCCGAACGAATATGTTAGTGTGGGAACGGCAAAAGTGTTGATAGCTTTAATTTTATTTCTGGCGTTGAGTTGTGTTTTGAGGATTTTGTGAACTCGAGCAAGGTATGTGTTCTTCAGTGCAATTTTGATGTTTGCGTTGTCAATGACGCGCGCTTGCTGGAAGCCCAGGTACTTGTAGGTCTCTCCCTCTTCCATGGATTGGATGGCCAAACCATGGTCCAGTTCAAAACCCTCCAAATTCGAAGTCTTCCCACGTATTATGTGTAACTTGCGGCATTTGTCAATTCCAAATTCCATCCCAATGTCTTTGGTGAACTGTGTGGTGGCTTGTAGTAAATTAGTAAGTTGTGCATTGTTTGTGGCATAGAGTTTAATGTCATCCATGTAGAGTAAGTGTGTGATTTTGTATGGTGTCACAGTGCCTGTGGTAAGCCTATAACCGTGTTTTGTGTTATCTAGTATATGGCTCAGTGGATTCAAGGCGAGGCAGAACCAAAGAGGACTCAAGGAGTCTCCCTGGAAAATACCTCTCCTTATGGGAATGGGATCTGTAGTGATGGAGGTGTTAGAGGTGCGTAGGTGTAATGTTGTGTTCCAACTCTTCATCGTGGCAGCTAAGAATGCCGTGATCTTGGGGTGTATTTTGTAGATATGAAGAGTGTGTAGGAGCCAGGAATGAGGGACAGAATCAAATGCCTTCTTGTAATCGATGTATGCGATATGTAAGCTCCTATTCTTCACGCGTGCCTGGCGCAGGATTAGAGAGTCAATAAGGAGTTGCTCCTTACAACCCTGGGAATTCCTGCGACAGCCCTTCTGCTGTTCGGAAAGAATGTTATATGTCTCGATGTGTGTATAGATCTTGTCTGCGAGGCAGGAGGTGAGGAGTTTGTAAAGTGTGGGGAGGCAAGTGATTGGGCGGTAGTTTGCAGGTTGTGCTGTTTCAGTGTTCTTGCTTTGTAGGTATGTGACACCCAGTGTGAGGAAACGAGGCATATGTTCTGGGTGTTGGATTATGTCAGTGAGTGTAAGCGCTAGTTTTCCATGCAGGGACGTGAACCTCTTGATCCAGAAGTTCTGGACTCCGTCTGCACCAGGAGCCTTCCAGTTGTGTGCATGTTTTAGTGCTGTCTGTATGTCTGCGAGAGTAATCTCATGGAAGGACATGCAGGGTAAGTGTTCAGTGAGTTGCTGTTCCTCTGTTATCCATGGTGCTTTATCATTGTGGGGGATAGGGTTTGACCACAGAGACGACCAGTATTCATGTAAAGCCTCGCTTTTGGGAGTGTTTGTGTTAGTTGCAGTAGAGGAAGATGTAAGGGATCTGTAGAATTTTTTCTCATTGTATTGGAAAGTGTTGTTCTGTTGTTTGCGCAGAGTGCACTGTTTGTATCTCTGTAATCTTTTTGCAAGTGCACTGAGTTTTTGTTTTAGTGTGTCGAGATGTTCCTGAACCTGGTTATGATGATTTGAATGTGAAGGGCGAGTATTTATGTACTTGAATATCTTTCTAACCTGGGACATAAGTTTCTTTGTTTTGTTTCCTGCACAGTATTGTGTGAGCCTGGCTATGTCTCCTCTAAGGTCGCTGATGCGGCCCTCAAGGCGACGTCTCCAAGGAGGGATGTATTCTTGTGTCCGTGCAGTGGGAGGTATGTTGTGTTGTTTGATTCCAAGTGCCCGAATGGTTCCCTGTGCTGCACAGTAGAGTGTTGTATGTATGTCTTCTAATGTTTGGATGTTGTCAAGGTGTTGTGGGATAGTGTGTGTGTTGAGATGGTATATGACTGTGGCGAGTTGTTTTGATGTGTGTACTTTGGGGAGTGGCGGCCTGAGTGTGGGGTCTGTGCCTGTGTATTGTGCAAGTGCAGTGTAGAAATGATCATGAGCTGCACGTAATATTTCATTAGTTGTATTGTTGGGGCATGTGTACTGAGGGGTAGAGATTGTTTCTGTGTTTTCTATAATGGTGTCTTCTGGTGGGGTGTGGTTTGGTGTCCTGTGGTTGGATTCAGCGACTTCTTCTTTAATTTGTGCAAGTATGCATGGGAGAATAAGATTGTTTACTACAATTGAACGTCGCTGATCCGCTACCCGCTGTTCGCTAAGCCCTAACGATGGATAGCGTGTGGTGAAAGCTTGGTGTAGTGCCTGTCTGTATCCTGTTAGTTGAGTACCTAACTTTGTAACAGTGAAGAAGTCGCGCATAAGATCCTGGTTCATCTGTGGTGACCATCGGATGCGCTGGCGTGGTTTCCCAGTCTTGGTGGTCGCCTGCTCTGACACAGACGAAACACTTCCGACTGTTCGGGCTGGATGGTGTTGCCCGGGCATTGTGGTAGCCATACTACAGGATGGGGTGCCACTTTCTCCACCACCACCTGCGGGAGACTGTAGTATATTTTTCGAACGGAGGCCTCTGCCTAACCCCCGAACGCGGGTGACTTTATCCTGCGCCACACCCGATGCAGCATGATCTATATTAGAACGTGTTCTCATCATAAATGGTTGGACCCTTTAGCCTACCCTAAAGCTAGTGTAGTTCCCGCCCCCACCGCGAGGAGGTAGGGTCCATGGGGGCTTATTATTATTATTATTATTATTATTATTATTATTATTATTATTATTATTATTATTATTATATAACTATTCTTCTTATTATATATGTAACAGTTTGTGTTGTTATTATTCTGCAACAATATATTTACTATTATATATATATAGATATAGATCTTGATCATTTAATAAAAATTGCAAATTAAAGTATTTAAATTAAATTTAAAAAAGTTTGGAATAATATAAAATAAAAGAAATTATAATTTAATAGAGTAAGAAATTTTATTTCCAAAGCCAAAATTTCTTTATAACTTAATTATGCATAACTACAATAAAATACAGTAGAACCCCTCTATTCCGCCCTCGGTTGGTCCGTCACTCCGGTTGATCCGACCGTGCTCGAGCCGGCCGAAGTTGTCCCGACTCGTTGGTGACTCACCACCCGTCGCGGCATTGTGTTGTTTACTTGCATATACAGTGACGGTAGATGGTGAAAAAGCTCTTAAGAATCGCAAAACATTGAAAAAAGCCTAAACTTGAACTGCTTGACAACGCAGTAAATCCGTATATTTTACTGTAAATCCGTATTTTTCTGTATTTTCTGATAATCCGACCTTTTTTGCGTTCCGACCATACTCCCAGTCCCAAAGGTGACGGATTGGAGGGGTTCTACTGTATTAGAAATAAAAAAAAAAAAAAAAAACAAAAAAAAAACAGTGATTGAAATTCATCGTAGCAAAATATTCGAATAAAATTATCTTATCCTCCATAGTTTATAAAACCATTGGTTATAACAGTTAAGAACCAAAAAAAAAAAAAAATGCTAATGTCAATATGTAAAGTAATGTCAATATGTCGATCAGAAAACAAGTTTACAACTGCTAGAAATTAAATTTATGAGTTTGCCATTTAATGCTGACTGTTGCTGAAATGTCTGCTAGAGGGCTGTACTGCTCAGTTCCATCTGGTCTTTCTCGTGTGTGTCATTGGAGGTGCGCGCTTCATTTCAAAATGGCGATCCGCTTGGATAACTGGTCCCTGTTGAAATCTTAAAGAAATTGAGCAACAAGATCAAGAAGAAACATCCTGATCTTCTGAACGACGATGAGATCCTCCTTCATGACAATGCCAGATCACACGTTGCACGGAACATACAGAACATGCTGCATGGTTTCCACTGGGAAATTTTGGGACATACGCCATATAGTCCGAATTTAGTTGCAGTGATTTTCATCTGTTCCCTACCTTAAAAAAAACCCATGCCTCAGTTCGATGCTTCACGTTCAATGAAGGAGTCCAACGTGAAGCAAAAAAATGGCTAGAACGGCAGGTTCCTGACTTTTTTGCGACTTGGATGGCCAAACTGATCAAACTTTACGACAAATACCTCAATTGTTAAGTGAATTAGTAGGAAAATACTGTATCTGTGTTACTTTAAGGCCACCATCTCATTTTCTTCCAATAAAGGTTTGCTTTCCGTACACAAGCTTTGTAAACTTTTTTTTCTGATCGACTTACATAATAAGAAGGTAAACATTTTTGGGAAAAATATTGTTATCAAAAAAAAAAAAGAAATCATTAAAAAAAAATGCTTATTGAAAATATTTAAAAATAAAAGGTAATGATTTTATGTTATTATTGTGTAGTGCTGTTAAATGTAGAAAAAAAAAATTCATTAATGTGCTTCTTAATAAATTATAACGAATTAACAATTTATATGTTAAAATTTATTTAAACTGGTAATTAACTTTATTACATTACTTTTAATAATATCTTTATAAAAAATTATGTTATTATTATTATTATTATTATTATTATGACACTACAAAACAATGTGTATCACAGCTGCCAGTTCTTTAGCTGGTGTTGGCCTTCAAACGCATCGAATTCTTCCCAAGAATCTAGGATGTCGTAATGTATCGGCGCAAAATATGTGCTGATCCAAGCAGTGCGGTTTTTTGGAGTTGACCGATGGAGATTTTGTCAATATTTAGATCTTGTAAGTGCTTACCAAGGTTTTTTGGTATAGCACCCAGTGTGCCGATAACCACTGGAACCACCACTGCCGGTTTGTGCCATAATCGTTGAACCTCGATTTTTAGGTCTTGATACCGTGTGATTTTTTCCAGTTCTTTTTCTTCCACTCTACTATCACCAGGTATGGCTATATCAATTAGCCATATCTGTTTCTTTTCTATCACTGTCAAATCTGGCGTATTGTGTGCTAAGATCTTATCCGTTTGAATTCTGAAATCCCACAGTATTTTCACGATATCATTTTCAATCACATTGTTTACTGTATGTTCCCACCAGTTGTTTGTTGTTGCAATGTGATAATTTTTGCAGATGTTCCAGTGAATCATCTTTGCAACTGCATTATGCCGCGTCTTATAGTCCGTCTGTGCAATTTTTCTACATGAGCTGAGAATATGATCTACTGTTTCATCAGATTCTTTGCACAATCTGCACTTTGAGTCCGTTGACGATTTTTCAACTTTTGCTTTAATTGCATCTGTTCGTAAAGCTTGTTCTTGAGCAGCTAGAATTAAGCCCTCTGTTTCTTTTTTTAATGTTCCATTCGTAAGCCAATACCAGGTCTTATCCATATCTACTTTTCCTTTGATGTTTTTAAGAAATTGGCCATGTAATTTTTTATCTTGCCAGCTTTCTATCCTTGTTTTAATTGCATTTTGTCGATAATCTTGTTTTGTTTTATTTACTTTTAGTAAATTTTGTTTTGTAACTGCAATAAGCATTTGTTCTTGACTGCTTTGTACATAATCTGCCAGTGCATGTTTTTCTTCTTCTACTGTTTGTTTAACTTGCAGTAATCCTCTACCTCCAGTTTGACGGGGTAGGTATAATCTATCAATGTCACTGCGCGGATGCAACGAATGATGAATTGTCATTAATTTTCTTGTTTTTCTGTCCAAAAGGTCCAATTCAGCTTGAGTCCAGTTGATGATACCAGCAGTGTATCTTATAACTGGTATTGCCCAAGTGTTGATGGCCTTGATAGTATTCCCACCATTTAATTTTGCTTTTAATAGCTTTCGGACCCTTTGTACGTATTCTTTACTGATGATATTCTTAACTTGGCCATGCTTGATATTATCCATTTGCAAAATGCCAAGGTATTTGTAAGCTTTATCATTATTGTTTCTAATATTTTGACCATTTGGCATTTCAATTCCTTCATTGTGCAAAATTTTTCCTTTTTTTAATGCCACACTTGCACATTTTTCTAGTCCAAATTCCATAGAGATATCAGTGCTAAAGATGCGGACAGTGTTAACAAGTGATTGGATTTCAGCGTCTGATTTTCCATAAAGCTTCAAATCATCCATATAAAGTAAGTGTGAAATTTTTGTTGAATTTTTGGAAGTTTGATAGCCAAGGTTTGTTTTCTTTAAAATCATTGAAAGGGGGATCATGGCAATGATGAACAATAGTGGTGATAATGAATCACCTTGAAAAATTCCCCTTTTGATGTTAACTAGTCCATATTCTTCATTTCCAACAACTAGTTGTGTCTTCCACTTCCTCATTGTTTTTTTAACAAATACTGTAATGTTTTTACTAATTCCTATTGTTTCCAAACACTTTATGATCCAGTTGTGAGGCAATGAATCAAATGCCTTTTTGTAGTCGATCCAGACCATATGTAAGTTTGTTTTTCGTTTCTTGCAATTTTCTAGTATCATTTTATCAATTAGAAGTTGATCTTTTGTACCTCTGCTACTTCGTTTATTTCCTTTCTGTTCTACAGGCAGGATATTATTTGCCTCCAAAAAGTCTTGAATATTATCACCAATGATACCAGTTAACAATTTAAATAATGTTGGCAAGCCTATAGTTTCCAGGTGTCGCACCTTTTGCTGGATCTTTCTGGATAAGATAAGTTTTGCCAGTTGTTAACCATTCACTTATATTTCCACTTTGTAAAATTTCGTTAAATTGCTTGGCTATGGTCGGGTGTAGACTAGTCAGATATTTGAGCCAGAAGCCATGCAATTGATCATCACCAGGTGATGTCCAGTTTTTGACTTTTTTTACTCGCTTTTTAATCATTTCTGTAGTAATAAAAAGATCTTGCATTTGATTTTCACAAAAATCATTTTCAAAGTCTTTTATCCATCCAGCATTTTGCTTAAAATGTTTTTCATTTTCCCACAGATCTTTCCAAAACTGATTTGTTTCATTCTTATCAGGTTTTTTACATTTTGACTATTATTATTATTATTATTATTATTATTATGTAAAAAATTCAAACCTTGGGTTTCCCAGCAAAGACAACATGGCGGGTCAAGTACCAAAGCAGATATTGCCAAGTGTAAAAAAGTGTGCAGATATGTGGTTGTGTCCATAAATTTTCTGACGATGCGTGTTGTATTGAGTATCACAGTCTTCTGGAGTTGTGCATAAGTGTTTTTGTGAAGTCCTAGTGTGTTATTAACATTCAAGTTATAATTTAATGTCAAGTTTTTGTTATTTTGTTTCTTAATTCGACATTTTGTGTTATTAATACTAGCCAGAAGATATGTGTTCTATTATCCTATTATATTTTTTTAATGTAAAAAAACAATAAAGTTTCAATCTTTAATAAATTAAGGTAAATTATTCAACAAATATTATTTCTTAAAGTTTCAAAAACTAAAAAAAAAAAAAAATTTACATTTTTGCCTATTTCTTAATTTTTCTTTTTTTCTCTTTTTTTGGAAAACTAAGGTTAAAAGTCGAATAAAGAGTACCCAAGTTGACCAAACGGGGCGCAACTGATCTGCAAGGAGGAGGAGAGCCAGAGGGCGCTACTGCATTACACCCATTCTCAAAGTGAACTTGCGGAGGCGACCGTGGCCAATTATCGTATAAATCAAGTAAGGTTACTTTTTTTCTTCATATCGATTTGACAGTGTTCGTCCTACAACGACGAATATTTAGGCGGGCCATAAATTTCTGTTGTCCTTTCGACAAAGAAGAAAAAAAAAGAGAGAAATAATCAATTTTTTTAAAGAGAAAAGCTTATTAATGATAAACATTTCAATTATGAACCAATCGATATTTTCTTTAAAATAAAGATCACAGTAATATGTGATAATTTTGGGGAAAAAATGCGTAAGTTATTTGTTTAGATTTTCCAAGGATACTTTTTGTAAATTGCACTATTCAATTATTGTTTATTTCACTAATCATCCTCAAGATTGAATATGCTGACTTTCATAGCAGACATGGATAATTTATTATCTATTTCAGCTTCGATTATAATTTATTTTGTTTGATTGTTTGGACGAAGGACAAGAAAAAACGAAAATCAAAAAGAAGTATCAAGAAAGCAACAGTGAAAGATAAATAAAGAAATAATCGTAGTAACAATTTTCCTATTTTTACTATTTACTATTTTTAGGTATCATAGTAAAATAGTAACAATTTTAGATGGGGAATTGTTAATAGCCGTGGATGATCCAAGTGATGAAGAATCTATCCTGCAGAGTTTCTTCACACTCTCACATTTTCCGGCATGCTATCTCATCAGCTGAGCCTCAAGAAAGGATCAATTGTGATGCTCCTTCGCGATCTCAATTCAATGCATTAATTTCAATTTTCTATCCGTCGTACATATGACGGGCAAATATTCTATGTCTTACATAGAATCCCTCTGTGTATCTCTCGGGTGTAACGGCAGGAGAGATGTCCTGCAAGTCTCACATATACACTGTCCGGCCTCTTTATTAGATACACCTGCCTAGTAGCGTGTTTGGCCTACTTTAGCCCTCAAAACAGCCTGAATTCATCGAGGCATGGATTCCACAAGATGCTGAAAACGTTGTTGAGGTATTGTGTAGCATACAGACATGAGTGTGTCACGCAGTTCCTGAAGATTTGATGGAGGTGTAGGCCTGGAGTGAACAGCCCGTTGAATAGCCCGTTCCAGCTCATCCCACAAATTTTCAATAGGGTTGAGATCCGGGGACTGAGCGGGCCACTGCAGCAAGGAAAAGTCATCGTCATGTTCCTCAAATCATACCATAGTAATCCGGGCTTTGTGCACCGGCGCATTATCCTGCGAGAAGCAGCCATCTGCATGAGGATAGACTGTTAACATGTACGGATATATATATTTATAAAAGTTATAAAAAAGTAATACCATTTGGAATAAATTTAAAATGTCAGGGAATTAATTAATAAATTAACTTTTAATCCTTTCTTCTTTCTCCCTGAATTAAAAAAAAATTGAATTGAAAAGAAAAGAAAATAAAGTTAATTGACAGATTTAATATTTAAATTTTACAGTAAAAAAACTAAAAAGTTAAAGAGACAGAAAATATGGCGCAGAAGAAATATAAAGCTCAGACTGCGATAACCAGTCGAACAGGACGATCTTGAGATAGGAGGGCCGGTTCCACAGTCGTCCGCCTTCATCGTCATCATTGTCCGCCTTACATTTTTCATTAACCAGATTACATTATTGTTACATAGTCATTAATGTAAGAAAGAATTCGGAAAAAAATTCAGTAAAGAATTAAAGAATTTTTTAGTTTTTAGTAAAAATTTATAATTTTTTTTAACTTACTCTTTGTTTAAATGGTCTTTAACAAATAAATAAACAAGAAAAATTATTTTTTCGCTTTTATTTGATTTCTGTGGATATATTATAATGTAATGTTAACAATAACTGTTTCTGTTATTTCGTAGGCAATCTTTGATAAACTGTTCAGAAAAAATAAATAAATAATAATATTTTAAAAAGCTGCATTGATTGTATTGCTGATCATATTTTTAGACTTTTTCTTTATTTAAAACTATAAAAACGAAAGGTGATTGAAAGGTGATTAAAATCTATATTGGTTATCAGTGCTGCATTATAATAAAAAGTTAAACTTCTTTACATTTACATTATCAGTCATCTACTAAATAAAGCTTTTGAGGTTATTCCTAACATCTGTTTAATTAATTCTTTAATTTTTTCAGAATATTTACTACTGAAATAAAACTGTGCGAGGTACTGTGGGTGGCATTTCCATTGCCACATTGCGAAATAGTGCTTTCCTGCATTGCTTTCCTTAAACTAGTCTAAGAGCGGAGAGCTTGATGCATACGGGGAAGCATCGGGCAGCTAATGTGACATTGGGAATGCCACCCACAGTACGTCTTAAAATCTTGAAGAAGTTTTACATGAAAAAAATTCGAACACTTTCAAAACCCATCCTCTTACTAAAAAACTTGTTTACCAAATTTGAATGTCACTATACGGTACTAAGTACTTTTTATGCTTCGTTTACTCCATTTCTGGTGTAGTAACCGCAAAAATGAGTTAATGCAGTTCTCTTGTTTCTCTTGTATATAATTGTCGAATCTAGGGGAATTCAAGTGTCTGTTAAAAATCTTATAATTTTTCAGGAAAAAAAAAAGGATGAATATTCCTGATACATAAAGCTGCCACAAAATAAAAGCAAATTCGATAGGATGTATATCAATCTCAAGGTACAGAATCGGAAGTCTAACTTTTCCATTCTGTTTCTTATCTCTGATATAGTTTTCTAGATCTGTCTGTATCCTGGTAACGCTCATATCCTGATTAATTTTAATTTTCTGTGAAAAAAGAAATAATTTTTTCAATGAAACGTCCGCCACAGGAATCGAACCTGCAATCTTCTGATCCGAAGTCAGACGTCTTATCATTAGGCCAAGCGGACTACATTCAAATTATCTGTTAAGTATTCTTCATTTATTCATTGTCCATCCAAATCTTTTTATTAAATAGAAATTATTATACAGAGGCATATATGTTGGTTAATTTATATTTTAAAAATCAAAAAGGAAATTAATCTAATTAAATGCTTTATTTTGGATAAGAATTAATAGAATGTAACATTTTTCACATTTAACATCTTTTTAGAGGTAAGACGCTCTTTGCAAACTCACAATATTAATTTTTTGATCAAAATATTTAGTAAGGTTAAAATATTTTCTTTATTACTCTAATCCTCCTTAATTTAAAATTCAATTATATAGAAATTTACTTATTACATTATTAGAATACTGGTAAGTAACCTTAAGTAAAGCAATGCTTAGAATTAAGGAAATAGAATAGCTTAGAATTAACGAAATTCTAAAAATGAGATTATTTGAAGTTTCCAATATCACGAATAGTTAAAACTTCAATCAAAAAGTTCTTCGTCTACATTCCTCAAAATTTGTATCTTTTATTTACTTTTTTTTTTTCGTTTTCTTTTTTAAGTTCAGAAAATGACAAACAAAAATAGGCTATCCGTGTATTTTAGTTGAAATATCTACTGAAGAGAAACAATAAAAATTTCATTTTCTGAAAAAAAAAAAACCCTAAATCCGCGTTATTTGCTTGAATTGCTTAAATGCGATTGATTTCTATCACCCAAAACTTGTGGATTATTGCCCGATTAAATTATTTACTGTTTATGAAGTCGATAGAAATCCTTTATTTCGTTTCTAATGCTTTTCTTTGAGACTTTTTATTACCATCTCCTGCTGATTTCTCGACAAGGATCCCTTACGAAAAAAAAAATTCAAATAAAAAAAATTAGGGCTATCTCTTGCTTTAAATATGTATGTTTTAAGAAGATTCATCCAGTGGTTCAAAATGCGGGGATGTACAAAACAAGCAGAATGATTTGATGAGTCTCCTTTGTCTAGGAAAGTAGGCTACGGCGGCTTACACTACTAACTCTCGGCCAAAGCGGTTGGCAGTTGCTATTCGTAATCGAAGATGTAAAAATTGATGTGCACTAAACACAATTAGACAAAACTTCACTGATGAGTCCTTGATAGCATAACGTATTTCTAAAATGTTGCTATATGCGATTGATTAATAATATTTAACGTCATTTCCGGATCACTTTTCGCATGAGCAATTATTTACAAAATGTGAGCTTCCATGGAGGAGAAAAAAAAAATACGAGGATCGAATTTTTTCCTTGAAGACAAGAATTTTCAAGCCAAGAATCTACAGAGAAATTAGAGTTAACAAACTTTATTTTAGGAATTTTTGTTAGAATCTAATTCATTTAATTCATCGTCAAAATCACAGGAGTTGATTTCAAGCGGAGTCGAAGTCAGCCATCTTGATAACGGTGAAGTACGAGAGGGTTGATGGGAGTTTTCTAATTGAGGAATGATTTAGCAGAAAAATTACACTGTTAAATTTTGATGATTCGACAGCGATTTAGGACCAATGAATGTTAGTACACAGGAAATCCCTTAACTTACAAGGGAAGATTTGAACAACCCTCAAGATTAACATAAGTTTGGTTTTACACCTCCATAAAAAAAAAATCTCCTAAAAAAATAATGGTTTGTTTGGGAGAAGCATCTAATTAAGACGGAATTTCTTTTCATGAATAAGGAAAAAATATTGTTTAAGCATAATTTTAATTTGAAGAGATAAAATAATATACTTAAATATAGTCAACACTTAATTATAGTGTAATATACTGCAAGCAATTATACATTCATGATTCTAAACAAACATATATTCGGGCTACTCCAAACCACAAAGCTCGATTTATTGGTGAAGTCTACAGTAATTAATCTAAGAGTAGTATTAACTACAATTTAATGATATATAACTTATTGTTTTCGACTCGAATGTAGGCTAAAAGAAGGGTGTATTTGATGATTGTCAATTTTTCTTATTTTACAATATAAAATTGCTATTTTGTCGAATGGCGGAGCTGTTCAAGAAATAGTTTAATTGATTTCATTTATTATTATTTTCATTATTATTAAAACATGGCATTAGAGAAGACACATTTACATGAAAATAATTTAATTAAAAATGTTGAATAAAAATGCTCAGGCAGATAGGTCTAAGTCAAGAGGACTGAAACAAAAAGGAGAAAAAAGAGAAAGGAAATATTCCTGTCTTACACATATCACTATTCAAAGTTAACGTGTGTAAGTTTAAGCTTTAAAAACATAGCGTTACATGATGGTACACAATTATTATTAGTGGACCAATTCTTACATTTGTGTATTTTATCTGAATAAGTCAAATGTTCAAATCAGGATAAGAATTCTTCATGTATTGACCTTCGTTTCTGTTATTAATAGTCTTATATAGAAACGTGAACAAGAGTAAGTTAAATTTTTATTGTTCTTAAGATTTTCGTGAAATTTCGAATTAAATGCAATGTATAGGCATAAAAAATAATATATAATCGTAGTAATTAAGATCAAAAAGTGTTATTTTTAAATCAAGCATAAGCTAATAATGTAATTTTCTTTCCAAATTTCATAAACTGTTAATCTAATGAATAGTGAATCTATTGAATGAATGAAATAATTAATAGATATTAATATACTTCGCCGAAATTTTGTAAGTGATTCTTTCATGTCTAAACAATATACGATGTCGGGACTGGAAAGACCCAAAGTTTTTAAAAGCCAGTACTTTTTAGTTGATGTCATTTTTAACTGATGACGTAAATAATATTTAAAAGAACTTAACTTAAACATAGAAACTTTGTTTGTCACGAGAGATTTCCCCAAGGGACATTATTAGATAAATATAAAATTTTGAACATAGACTATTTATTTCCTAACTTAAAAGTTAGATAGTTGAGTTTGAAATCGATTCTCTCACAGCCCCAAATGGGGTTAATTATTATAATAAGCTTTTAGTAGCGCCGCTTCCGGTAGAGTCACCAAGTCTTTAGTTCATTCATTGCTCACTAGGATGCTCTCATTTATCAAATGTGTAGGCCTATAAAATTTAGACAGCATTTCAAATAAACAGCTTAAGTTTAAGCCAGAATAAAAACTAATTAATAATTTTAACAAATTAAAGATAAATTATTATAATATTTAGTGCAATTAAAAATTGCATTAATCCTATATCTTGATGTAGAGCTTCGTGCTATGTTAGAAAAAGGCTTTCAAAGATTTGAAGAATAATTTTGGATGTAAAAGATAGTCTATATAAAATACATATTTGTTCTTCCAATTGTAATATGCCAGTTGGAATATTCCCAAACTAAATGTTCAAATGTCGCCTTAATTAATTAATTGGTTAAATAAGATAAAAAATATTTCCAATAAAATAAAATAAAAATATTTCCAATATATGACCTTATATTTTTTTCTTTATTTCCCTCTACAACACAGGTTGTAAAATTAGCAAATAATTTACTTCAAGTATTTCGTGTTTTATTCTAAATCTAACCTATGCAGTCTAACCTACTGGTACTATGCAGTATATAAGTTACTTACTTCGAAAACGTTTCATTTATCCAGTATGTCAGTTATCCAGATTCTAATGAAGGGAAGTAATTGAGAATTAAAAGTATTTTTATTAAATATATTTAATGTTTTACTATTAATACTAACAATAATTTGGTCGTATGTTTGTTGGTAATTTAAATTGCACAGGCAATTGTCAATGGGTTTTGGAACAGAGTGAACCCATGGTTTGCCAACCCTTCGTCAAAAGGGAATCGGATTCTTTCCCGGGTTAAAGGTTGACGAGTGTCGGACTGTCTTACTATCCTCCAGTTCATCCAGTTAGTGTCTACAGAGGAACATACATCTTCCTCCTTCCCTCTGATTCAGTGAGGTTCACAGGTTATTTTTTTATTGTTGTTGTTTTTTTTTTTTGGTTCGGTACCACTGCCGGGTGGGGAAAGATGATAGTAACCTTTCCCGCATTTCTGAGGCTATCATCGAGGGTAAATCCGGCTGATGATTCCTAATAAGGATGAGACAGCTGTTCCGGATTATTATGGATGATGGCTCAGTGTGCGAAAGCTTATTTATGTGCGCTTATTTTTATTTTATTTTTCATTATATGATTCAGTATATTTTTATTTTAAATAATTAATTATTGTATCACGATCAGTTGGTATAATAGTTGACCTAGATTTAACTTTTACTCTTTTATCTTTTAGAGAGAAAAAGTAATTCAGGAATAATTATAACTATATATAAAGTTGGATTTTTAGTAATATTTAGTATACATATTTAAATTCATTATAGTGCTTAATTTAATTTCTTTTTTACAATTAGTTACAGTTAACTTATTTATTAATTTAATAACTAACTTAATTACTCAATATGTATTTATTTAACTAAGAAGATTAGTAAATAGCATGAATATATAAAAAAAAAGATAAAGTAAAAAAATATAGTTTAATACTTTTTTTCCCTTAATATTTTTCTAAATTCTCCAAAAAATTTAACGTTGTAAGAAAAGTATACCGTAAGTCTAAACATGATTTGTAGTGAGATAATTGAAAGGTTTCTTTTATTTGTTTTTTACGAAAAACAAAAAGGAACAAGAATTAAATAACTACATTTTCCATAATATTTTTTTTAAAAAATAAGAAGAGTTAGAGAGAGCGATTAACTATTTTGGAATATAAAACAACAAATAAACAAATCCCACATAAAGATTGGAAACAATCTGGTAGGAAAGGATATATAAAAACCCACCACCTTTTGCGGTGTGGCTCTTAGGAAAACGAGCGAGTAAATGCGTTTGCGCGCAGCACTGAGGGTTTGGAGGGGGTGTCAGTGATGTATCGCACCATGGGAAATGACACTGCCTATCATCCTCTTTCCGTTGCTGGCCATCTTTAGTCCAGTTCTAATCCCGTCTGCTAACGAGGGGCGTGGCCAAGGTTCAATTAATTCATTAGACCACCAATTGCTGCGTATAATGGGAGCGCTGCGCTGCCCATGATAGGCCGTCGGCAGGGGGTTGGCTGAATGCAGGGCGTCGGCGCCGGCAATCACTCGTGCCTCCCGTTTCAAAAGAGACAGACAGAAACATACACAAGAGCAGCGAATACTACAGTCTTTGCAGGTATTGTAAGAACTCCATTATGGCGTTTTTTCGTTTTGACGTCACCAACCGGCTTTTCGTGTCGAACCTTTCCTTTGGTCGACGCGCGCGCGCGCGCCATTGTTTTGTTGATCGACTCGGAAAATAGAACAAATACCGAGGATAAACAAGCATGGCGGCAACCACTTCTATTGCTAGTTTGATGGATAAAACGCACGGAATGCTACAAGCCTAAAGCCGAGGCTTCCTTGTTATAGATCTATATTAAATGACTCTCTTGCCGTATTAGATTTAATCTAAATTTCATGATCTAGTAACATGGTGTGAAAAGGCTTACGTGCGCTTTTCATCGTAAATCCTCATTTAATTTGAATGAAGAATAAGTCATCATTTAAATTAATTTTGAAAAAATCCATCATTTACAAGTTACTTATCTTTCTCACGATTTATAGCAAGAAAATCAATTATTCAATAATGAACTATTATTTCATTACCTATTCCAGAAATCAAACATTAAAAATTGCAATTTAAAATTAAAAAAATAAATAAATAAAATATTTCTTTAAAAAGAAAAAAGTTAAACGAATAGATATTTTTTAAAAACCAAAATTAGAAAGCCGTCTGCTATGAAAGCTGGATGAAATTAAGATGTATCGTATAGGAATATAAGCATCAAACATTGTTGTTTGTATTTTGGCAGTGACTTTACGTGGGCCACATGTATTTGTAGGACGCTTAAACCCTATTCTTCCTCTCCCTTCTCCTTTCATGGGATCGGTCTTGTTTTTCCAATTGAACATGCACGAATTATAATTGCTAGTGAAGATGATGAATTATAGTGCATCAAATCGGACAAAGGGCACTCTGACAGGTCCTATGATGTATAGTTCTCCGCAGAAGCCATACCTCCCTTCCCTGCAATCTAGTATACACTCCTCACTATGCAAAATGATGGAGACCACATATCGCCCAGTTGTATAGTGCACACTTCTCAATGCCATTTTGCAACTCCTCGCCAGCAGTCACTCAAAGGTGGAAGTGTTGCAAGCCAACGCCGCTTGAGCAGACGTAATAGCTTCAAAGGATATGACAATCAGCGCCATCTTTAATCCTATTAGAAAAATCGCTATTCTCACTTGGACATAAGGTTATATTCAAGAAATAAGTAATTAAACTGTAACCTCAATTCAAAAATAAACAAAAATTAAGAATTACCAGATTCTCTTAGATTTTACTACCTAGAAGAAAGTTAGACTTATATATAAAAATAAATAAATAAATAAACAAATAGAATGCCAATATCTAAGTAAATTTATCTAACAAAATCAAGATAAAAATATCTTTCAAAATTATTGATATTTATAATCTATTTACATATTATATACGTTATATAAAACCTTTAACTTTATATACATGAAATGTTATATTTCAGTTTTGTCTATATTTTATTAATGTTTTCATTATGCTATTTTTGTTTTCTGATTGATGTTTTTATTATTTTATTAATAGCAATATAAAAAAAAATAAAAAAATATAGCATCTTTTTATTGAGGAAATTTTATATTTAAGATCAAATTAAATTAAATATAAAGCCTAATCCTAATCGACATTTCTTTAATTTATTAGCAAATACATTAACAGTCTTACTCAAAAAACATCATACAACAGTTGAACGACGAAAAATATATGGAATTTTAAAGTTTCAATTTCTTATGCTCTACTGGTAATGAGTCGAGGCCTTTCGACATTTCTCCATATACTTATTAAGTATTGAAATAGATAAAAACCAATACATCTACACTTGGCATTCTTTAATCAAATAAATGCTCTTTTATGGATTCCTGTTTCACAATAATTCAACTACTATTCGCATTAAGTAATGCATTAAAAGAACTTCCAATTCGTGTTGATTGACATATCTCTCAAGGGTATGTCATTTAAAAGTTAAAAGGGTGTAAATTCCCTTTCAATCATTTGATATCTTGAAAACCAGATTGTATTTATCTGCTCCTTATTAATAATTCCTCTAACTCTAATGTTGCAGTAATTTCCCTCACTGTTCAAGTTACAAGACATATTTAGTTTCATTTTCTACCCTCGTTCTCAGTTTTCCTTCAACGTCTCCTCCTGAAGTTGCAATGAAATTTCTGAAACACTAAATAAAGTAAAAATTGTATTAGTTCAAGGAACAACTAACATAATCTTCAGAAATACTTTTCCTAAATTTCAATATAGAAAAATCTAATAATTGAATGTAAACTTTGATAATGTTTATTACCTTAAAATTAATGCTTCAGTGGAGGTTAATCAAGAGTAAACTAATAAAATTCCTGAAAATTCACACATGCAAAGTTTAAAAATTTTTAAAAAATAAAACATGTGGGTAATGTTTAACTTTATAACAAGAAGAAATCAAAATAATAAAATTATAAAAATGAATTTATCCTATTATTAGTAGTTTGAAAAAATTAGAAGACAACGAAGCAATAATTCAACAATAGATATTTTTATTATTTTTGTTTTATATTATAACTGTGTGTTCAAATTAGATATCAAGTTGTGTGTTAGTTTTAATACTAATATTTATGAATTCTTTAAAACTGTAAAAATAGTTATTAAAAAAGTCATTTCATATAAAGTCAAATTCAACCAAAGTTTCTATTAATAAGTTAGTAACCATCGAAATTATCTATTTTAACTGATTCATTAATAAATTACGATAACGATTCAAAAATTAAATAAATTAGAAAAAGTAAACGAAATTTTATTTGCAACATTTTGATGAATAATTATTTTTATGAAAGGAATTATATATATATATATATCTGACATAGTTACTATACAATCAATATAAGAATTATGTTTTCAAAAAAAAAATAATAATAACATACCATTTCAATTGAATCAAACGAAATTTCAAAACCCTCATGGCATTTCCTTACTAGTTCAGAATCCCAATAGGGTTGTGGACTAATCTTAAAGCCAAACATTATTGGCCTGCCTCCTCCTCATGACATACCTAACTACCCTGTGTTGTGCCTGGCAAGCAGCCTGGGCTCGGCCATTAACCATGCAGGCCTGCCGCCATATTTTTCAATTTGACGTCGTCTGGCCGGACGTACGGAGCAAGTGAACCCCCGTCGCGCCTAACACAAGCTCCTGGAACCGTGGCCGAAGCAGAAAGCTAACCTCCCTCGGCAAGCCATTGAAAAAAAAAAAAAAATGGGGAAAAAAAAAAAAAAAATCCTTGAAAAGCCTTGAACTGAAGGGCTTGGGGATTTTTTTTTTTTTTTACCTTTTTTTATCCTGTCTCTGCTTCCCCTACCCGTTCTTCCCTTCAATTTTTTTTTTACTCTCTGCGACTAAGAATGTGGGGTATTTTTTTGTACATATAAAACACATTTTCACCCCCACATGTCAAGGATTAACTATGGTCCGTCTGTTCGTTTTCTGGTAAAATAATTAAAGCGATATTTGATTTTCATAGGAAAATTGGGTAACCCGTTACCTGCGTGGAAATTCAAATATAATTTGATTTTCCTGTAACAGTTTCAAACAAAAGTTCTTCAGACATTCTGTTTGATGAAATCATCATTAACAGAAAAATTGCGATTTCATTAACCATGAATCCATCTATTCTTTCGCGTTTTTGAATAAAAAAGCTTCATTATCAAAAGTAAAGGAGATTTCATCTTCTTTTACCAAATCAAAACTCTTTACCTCGCCGTTAGAGAGATGTCAATAACTTTTTCTTAAGTAAATTAACTTAAAATAATAATAACATAGAAAATAATGTCTCCAATTGATCCTTTTTATTGAATTTTAAGAAAGATTAATATTCGTGTTATTACAGTCTTCTGTTGTTACAATCTTGTTAGTTATCAGTATATCATTAATTTGAAAACCAATAAAAAAAATTTTGTTAATAGAAGACTACAAGTGATGAATAGGCCTTTTGCATTTAAAAAGGAATGTAGTAAGTTTCAAAATTATACTAACGTAATAAATGCAACAGTGTTCACTTTTTCTATTATTATCAACCATTATTCTGATATTAAAATATAAAGTTTTCATAACAGCATCATTTAAAACATGATATAACTTCAATGTCTAATAAAATTTCTGATTTTCCTTAAATATGGATATTTCCAATGAAACTACAGCCATTGCAAGAAATTATTTTTACGATACACATTAAATACACAATGAGTAAAGTTCTTAATAGTACTACTACCAATAAAAATAACAGTACTACTACCAATAAAGATAATAGTATGAATAATTTAAGCTTAAAATAATAGCTTAAGTATAAAATAATATGACAATTTCTAAGCATAGAAAAAAAATATGCAGCATAATAAATCTGACATCATAAACTAATAAATATTCTCCTGCATATAGCATCGAAAATCATTTCGACTTAACTTCCATACAAATCTCTTACATTTAACTTCATTTTAATATGGGAATTAACTTTAAAAAAATAAGACAACCATTGAACAAAAACGAGACATAACAATGATAATAACAACAACAGTAATAAGTAATTTTACAAACCAGTTAAATAAACAGCAATTTCCTTTTTAATTTCGTTTTTCAATTATAAGTCTAATTAAAAATATTTAAACTAAATGACTTAAAATACATCAATTAGCATAAAAAAATTAACAACTTCTAAAACATTCAATAATAAAATAAAATAAAATTATGTTTCATTGGAAAAAAAAATAAAGAAGCTTCCAAATTTTGAAATTCAATTTTTTTTTTTATTTTTTTTTTTATTCAAATAATTTGTTTTAATTCTCTAAACAACGCAATAAATGAATTCTTACTGTGCTGATCGTAAATGACTTTAATTAATAAAAAATTCAAAATAATAGATTTAAAAATCTAAAATAGTGAATCATAAAATAAATTTTATGCGAATCGTAAAAATAATTGATGAATTTATCACGGCTCTTTGCTATGTTAGCAGTTGTGTAGTTCCCAGTTTTGCCGATAGAGGTAACATTCGAATCCTCGCTAACTTCTCGTATTTATTGGGTTTAAGATCATTTCTATGAGATGAATTTATTGCAGTGACGAGGCTTCTATATTATAAGCGATGACTCAGTTAAATTTAAATAAACTCTTCCATGTTTCCAAGGATTATTTTAATTACTTCCAATCCCATCACCGACTGTGATCCCAGAATGCTTGAGGATGAATGATTTTAAGAGGCCAGCAAAGGAGGTCATGATACAAAAATGCATTACGAAGTCATCTCCTTTCCTTTCCGAAGGGAAAAAAAATAGCTTAGCAGACATCTCTCTCTCGATACATCAAATCTGGATGGACAGAGCATTCGTCAGCAGGCCTCCTCCTCTAATCCTTTGACTGGCTCCTATAGCATTTGACTGTTCTCCATTCCCGGTCGATCCATCGCACAAACTGTCCATCACCCACGCTAATCAGAAAACAATATCTGCCTGGACTGTAATCCGCTTAGCTGTGCAGTGTCCTTCCAGGCAAAACCTCACCCATATCGACAGTTTCCCCATTGCATCGAACGCAATATTCAGATCGCGCGTAAATTATTGTAAAAGCTTTAAAAAACGTTATCCGTTTTAATAGAGTCGCAATACAAATCAACAGAAAATGAAAACAAACATATTAAAATGAAATATGTTTAGAAATTGCGAAAAAGAAGGCTATAATTCTCAGAGTGAAAAAGGGCAGAAGGGGGAGATGAAATTAAAAAACTGTCAAAATTTCAGTTATAATATAACATTGAAAATTTATTATTATTAACACTTCGTAATTAATTAAAATTGAAGAAATATTAGAGAAATGACAGATTTTATTAATATGATTCCATTGATTTTTATGCATTTATTTATGATTTTATTTCTTTATTTAGCTTTCTATCACAGCAATTTAAAATTATTAAGACATATTGTTGGATAAACGAAAATTAAAGTATTAATAAAAGTATTAAAATAAAAACAAAAAAGAAACGTGATTAGAATTCACAGAATAAATTATGTTTTCACGTAGGCCCACTGGGAGAGAATAAAAGTATTGTATTAAATTATTATAAAATATGCGTGTTTTATATATATCTGTTTTACAATGACAATAAAATACAGTTAGATCGTAATTGGAACTGGTTTGATCATCATCAAACAGACGTAAAATACAATTTCTAAAGATTTAAACCGTTCTTATTTTAGTTACGTTTGATTACGTTTTATATAATGCCAAAAATGAATTCTACAATCGGTAAAAACGTAAAATGAAAATGTATCAGCTAGGTTTACAATATAACTAACGAACGCCAGTATTTACTTATTATTTAAATATTTGATTTAAGTTGTAAGGATTAATTTAATTCAACTTAATTAATTAACGATTTTGGTATTTTTTTTTTCCGATGGAATCGAAGGGATTAATTAAAATAGGCAGAGGTGAAAAGGTAGAAACTTTGCAACTACCCAATGCTGAAAAAAAAAAAAAAAAAACAAATCCACATTTGCTCGTTTCAGAATGAAAATTAAAGAAGTAGCACAATTTCACTGAAAAGAATTGTGAAACGCCGTTTTCATTCATCCAAGAATAGTTTTCACTAACAGCAATGAATGTATTCTTTCAATTTCATATTCAGAGGTTTTTAATAAAATTACATAAAAACGGATCAAAGACACCGATAAGGGACGTATTGAAAGTTAGCCTGCATGTCTACTACCTTCGTCTAGTGATTGATATTAAAGCTGAACTCTTTTAGCCGTCACAGATGGCTCTTCTATATCAAATTTTATGGGGCAGAAAATATCCTGAGAATTTTTATACAGCTTTTTCTTCGTGCATCAAGATTTTTTTTTTCCCCCCTTCATCATCTCCTCTCTTCTTTTCCCTTTATTCTCAAAATCGCTCTCTTTGCTTTTTTTTTTTAACATTCTCCTCTTTCTTTCTTTCATTTTTTTTTCCTCGTTCATTCGTCCATTCCTTACCTATCGATCTATGCAATCCTGAAAAAAAGAAAAAAAAAAAAACTACGACAATGAAAAAAAAAAAAGATAAAATTAAAAAAAAAAAAAAAAAA
>JAFIDM010012231.1:83123153-83136181 GCA_023159025.1 Thereuonema tuberculata
TTTTACTAGACTATTTAATGCATTAACGTTAATAGGCAACGGATTATAGCTGTAGGATGGTGTTAATGTTTTTATCAGCAAATAATAACTGCTGGTTTAGAGCGGGGATTTAATATGTCACATTCCGGGCTTTGTTATCATCGGTCATTGACATGGGAAGGTCCATAGACCAATGGGATGGATTTTTAACGACAGGGCATTTATTAGAGGCATTGTGACCACTGCCAGTTCTTTTTTTCTTCCTTCCCTCTCTCTTCCGTCTCATTGCACCGATGGGGGAGGCCAGGTGGGCCACGTGAAAGTTCAAGGTAGAGTCAGGTACTGTTCTCTTTTTAAAGTCCGCCGACTTGCCTTGAATATTCACAAGCGGTAAAACAGGCTAAAGACTTCAATAAAATCCTCTTTCAGGTCATACGAACAGTGATTCCACCTACTCCTATTATAGTGAGGGGGAGGGGAGAGAAAGAGCTTCCTAAGACAACCCCACCCCCTCCAAATGAAGGGATATAGCCAACCACTACTACTGGATATGCATGCCTCCAAACAATGAATCCACCCAAGCTATTATAAGTTAATAGGAATTCCACCTCCCACCCCTCGGGTCCTGGCAAATTTTGGCCTGTCCTAATGCCAGAAAAAAGGTCCATGCTCGCTTCCTACGGCTCTTGTTTCTCGAGAAGACGTCACCGGAAAAGCAATAGCTGATTGGTGGTGCCTCGGCTGTTCTAGACTAATGAGAGTCCCCAAGCAAATTGAATTGCCTCGGCAAAGGGTGTCACATTTCGTAATGTTCAGTTCTTCGTTGGTTGTTTACCATTAAATGAGGGCTGGGGATTTTATCATGCAAATTGCGTAATTACAAACTATACCCTTCTCATATTCGCAACCCGAAATAACGTCTAAACGCGAGAAGCACTGCGACGTAAATACGAAGAAATTAATAAACCAATAAAAGTTGTGGAATTGTCTCCGTCGGTTGGTTTTCCACCCCCTCCACCTTCCATCTTACTACACTCCGTTTTCCATCGACCTCTTTCTTCCGAGCTCTCGTATTTCCTCTGTTTCCAACCTCTCCGGTTCTCTCTCAAAGCAAGTACCTCCATTGTTTTTAGAATCCAAGGAATTGCAACATTATAAAAACCACGATATTTCCTAAACTAAATCGTCTTCTTTCCTTTTTTTTTTATCTTGCTTTCTTTCTTCTTTATCTTATTAAACTTTCAAAGAGAAGTTTGACAGTCTGTTTAAATATAAACCTTTTCGATGAAAAACAAAATTGAATACCGAGGATTAAATAAGTGAAAATCATGTAAATTCGGTATTAAATCGTTTTACTGAAAATTAGTCTTTATAAATTTTATTGAAAATGAAATATGAATGTAATTAAGATTTATTTGAAGTTTTCTTAACTTGGTATGTTTTGTTATTGGTTGGTGTAATTTTACTTTTTACAAAAAAAGTAAAAAATAAATAAATAAATAAATTTACTTATTGTAATTTAAGTTTTTGGATTTTGTTTGTCTAATCTCTGCATCTGACTGAGGAGAGCTAAGAAATTCGAAACAGCTGTCCGCAAGTCCTATTCAAGGGGGAAAAAAAGTTCAGTTTACGTAGAACACGGTTTCTTTTCTTTTTGTAACTTATATTAATGATAGTTTTAATTTTAACTTTCTTAATAGCTTTAACTTATTGTTAATACCTAAATTAATTTTTTATTAAAGTTTTGTTTAAGATTTAAGTGTTTTAAAAATATTTTGATTAAACCTAAGTTATTTTTGAATTTTGTATTATTTATCATTTTATATTATTATATCCTTTTGATTTTAATTCGATTGATATTCATTCGATTTTTTAATACAATTAATAGTGACAAAAGGTTCATCTGAATATATATTTTTTTAATCTCTAAGTTATAAACATATTCTAGAATAGCTATAAGCCTGTAAAAATGTAATTAGATGTTCTAACCATATACAGTGCTATATTAGAAGCAAGACAGCACCAGGACACAATAAATATTCTCAGATAAAATAAACAATATGCATTTCGCATCCATTTAAATGGTAGCTAAGGCCGTAGACATCAAAGTAACTATGGTTTGCCCTTCTGCTTAAGAACACAATTTTTAAAACAACAATTTTAGTAAATTAACTAAATATAAATTTTCAGACTAATAAAATAACTTTATGTTGTGAATTATATAAAAGTAAAATTGTAATATAATCTTATACTGTATTTGAATTAATAACTGATAAAGGTTTAGAAAAGCTAAAAAATGAAACGCATTTAAAATTGATGATGTATATTGTTTATTTTTATAAACAAATTTACCCTTTTAAGTTTTTCAAAATAAATGTTAAAGATTAATTTCTGGACTGCATTGGCAAATCATAATATACTCTTAATACTTCTAGTATACCACATTTAGAGTTAAGGATTTTTAGGTGTTGTTTAAAACTGAAATTGGATAAATTCTGATTTGTCTTGACTTTACTTTTAATTTACAAAGCGATTTTAAATATGTACATTCAAACCTAAGATTTTTCTATCGTTGTTTACTATTGCGAGGTCCCACTTCCGAGAGCGGGAGAAGGATCCATAGGCTTTCATGCGTTCTTAGCTTGATCATCGAGGCTAAATCTGGCTGAGGAGCCCTAATAAGGACGAAACGCTGTCCCACATTACCTCGATGATGGCTCAAGGAGTGAAAGCAAAAGAATTTGTGCATTTTTTTATCGTTTTTTCCATTTTTCATGTTAAACTTTAATGCACCTTAAACCTTTCAAATTATAACTTTATTAAAATTCGTATTTGATTCAGTTAAGTCCCGATTATATCCTCAGATTATCATGGAGTCCTCTAAAATCTAAATTGTCTCCTCTGTCTTTAGACGTATATTTTAACTCACTCGGTGACGTAAGCAAACGATTTTCATGCTTCATTTAGGAGATAGTATTTCATTAAAAAAATAAAATCTGTCTAATTGAAATAATAATAAAAATAATTCTACAGGTTATATTATCTGTTCGACTCGTCTATCAATCACAAAAATTCGAATGTATTAAAATGCAATAAATGTAGAGACGTTTTAGTCTTACAATGTTAGTTTGATACGACAGCAATGATACACCAAAAAAAAGAGGCATTAAATATCCAATCATATAATTAGGTGTTTAGTTTCAAGTACAAAGTGTAGACTTTTAATCCATGTTATTCTAAATATTACATTTTATTAGTTATTCATCTTCTTTATATTAAAAAGGAAATATCACAGATCATTTGAACTGGCTTTAGCTCGAGAAATATAAATAAAAATGCTTTCATTCGCTTTTCTTCTCAGTAGAAAATGTTTGAATTTACAACTCGAATTTATATTTTCTATTTTTTATTATCATTCCGTTAATTTGATAATAGTTTCAGAAAATAAAATAAAATATCTTTTTGTAAATTTTTATTACTAACCCTTCAATGTAAATCTAGCCTTAAGATAAGCAAAATTATGAGAATTTATAATATCACAACGAATAAAGTTTTTATCTACTCCTCTTTCTCACTTCTCTCTCGCTGATTCAATAAAACAGATTCAATAAAATGGATTTTAATATTTTAGGAAAAATAATTATGTTTTGATTATTAATAACTTAAATAGAGTGGGCCCGGTAATCAAGTGGTAAAGTGTTTGACTACGGGTCGAGGAGCCGGATTCAATCTCTGGCGGAAGTAGGGGATTTTTTTCCATGCTGATTTCTTCTCCAAAGGAGTCCTAGGGTCCATCCAGCCCTCTGTAGAATGGACACTAAGTTTCTTCTAGGGAGTACAGGCGGGCGAGCGTTTGGCTGACCACTCGATCTCATCTCAATCCCAAGTTTTTGAACGTGTGAACGCCCACGCCATGGTGTAATATACTAAATATAGCATACTTACCCAGTTAACAGATCTAATAAGCAAATAAACTTGCTATAATTTCTACACATTTGAAATCCTCGGGTTTTTGTGTCTTTTTAGATTTTTTATAGCTAAAGGTTGAAACTGTATATTTGTTAAGTATCTTTTTCTTTTTCAATTATAACAAAATATGAATATTTTTCTGAACAGTTGTATTTTACTGAATACATTTAGTTTTATAGTTGTAAATGAAAGCAACTCTTATGAATAAAAACTACGCTTGAAATTGAAAGTAGAAGTGGGAGGAAAAAAAAAACAACTACAACAACAATTCTAGTTTCCGAAAGAAATTTTTTGTCGGCTTCTTACTTTGTAATTCCTGTTCCTTTCGTCTCGCGCCCCTATTCTCATTAGAGGCTTGGATTGGGCCGTGACTCTTCGACTGACACGCTTGCATCTACGACGGACGTGACATGAGACACTGGAATCACGTGAGCGGAATTTCTTCGGAGAACTACATCAAGTAGTTACAAGTAAGAAAACTAAATTCATTCTAGAGGGAGTCTGCGGCAATGTTTATTTGTCGCGTAGAATGAGAAACTCGACGATGTACAAGAAGCACACAATGCATGATTCGTGACTCGTTTGGACTACATTACCAAATCTGTGACAGAGATATGTTGTCCAAGTAGAACTTTTCTGTAACACAGATGACAGTCACAAGAAAGAAGAAAACCAACCATACTCAAGATTTTGACATTGGTATTCAGTGAATTTGGTTAACATGCACGAAAGGATATTTCATTTCTTTTTAAATTATATAATCAACTGTGAATTCGCAAATCCTTTTTTTATTTTTTTATTTTTTAATTATTTGTTACCAAAATGAAACAAAAATCTTCATTTTCATTTTCATTTAACTTTACATTTGTTTGGATATTGGTAAACTTGAATTAATTGCCTTAACTTTAAAACATTATAATTAACATAAAACAGAAAGAATAAAATGAAGATCTATAGGGAAAATAACCTAAATTTATTTAACGTGCTATTGGCATTTCTTCATTAGGTTCTGTTGGAATTATTTTGTTCTATCAACCAATATTTCTAAAATATGTGTCTCCGCATCATTATCTTCTCAGGTAAAGACGTACGTAAAAAGATGCTAATAATTTATTATTATTCTTTAATAAAGAAAGGGGATTTTCGATAAAATAAAACGCATTTACGTTTAATTATAGGCCTATAAACTGATGTATGCGGGGGGAAAGGGGAGTCATCTATAAGTTAATATTTGATGACTCCTGAAAAGATTCTTCCCACAAAACTAAGATGGATAAGAAATTGGAATTTATATTAACAACATAATTAAGCAATTTAATCGTAAAAAGAAATAAACTATAATATTTTTTAGTATAAGTAATAAGAAATTTAACGTGCCTAAATAAATCAACAAATGATAACCAAGGAAGGCAGAAGGGTAAATAAAAGGATTTCGCACCCCGTTCAGACAGCTTGGGGTGCGAAGTCCTTATATTTACCCTTGATATGATTATTTTGATCTAAATTGGCAAGCATCACTTTTTTTATTTAAATAATAATGTTTTTGAAAATCCCTGTATATAAAATTAAAAGAATAGACGCAGAATAATATTGAATTGGAATAGGATAAAATGTTAAAGCACTCATACTTAGTAATAATGTTTAAGGTATTTGTTAACAAAGAAAGCTACTTCTTAATGTAGTAGTAAACAAATCTCGAGCACTTATTGCAGTCGATCCGATCATCTGTTTATTATGCATTGAAAATAGGCGTATTTAAAGTGAAATGCGAGCATTACGTAGAGGACAGTGTTGTGCCACACGCCTAGAAATGTCTGGTGATTCCATTAATGACATTTCTATTTTTACTATGACTATTTCTTACTTCCTTTGTACACTGTTATAAATAATAGAAAAATTGTACAGGGACGATGAAAACTCAGGAAATTCATTTCAAGCGATTTAATAGTTAAAATAAAAGAGTCAAATTTCTTGAAAAAGTTGCATGTCCATTGTGAGACGTTCAATCTTTCATTGTCTTCTTTCTTCTACATCTTTCTTTTACTCTTTCTAGAAAATAAAAAACAAAAAACAAAAATAAAATGCCTGATTTTTTGTTGTTGTTGTTGTTGAAGAGTAGGTGTGGATAAATGTGTGGATATGCGGGTGTATGTAAACAGAGCATTGTTTGCCATCAAGTCGTCGACCTGGTTTGTTGCATCCCACTGGGTGGGTGACCGTCGAGAAAGGGGACACAAGCCATCCGTGATCTATGATGGCACTTAGATGACGACACCGTACATGAGAAGGGTGGCTCCGTCTGGCGAAGAAAACACAGCGCCCTCTGAGGTGGACAGCACTGAAGGATGGCGCGAGGCAGATTGTCATTATGGAGATAAGATTTAAGACTTCTTAAAAAGGGCGGGGGAAAGAATTACTGAAGAACTGAAAAGTTAAAAATGGTAGGAGGAAAAAAAAACCCCACTAACATCACAATTTTTTAATTTAAGGGCAATTTTTCATGTAAAGATTAAAATAACCCTTTTCAATAATCCCTTACAAATTGCTACAGGCATAACTATTTTAAGCTAAAATAAAAAATTATATTCAAGGAAAAAGAATTAATTATATCATCTTTTCTAATTATCCATAAAAACTTTAAAAAAGAGAATATTAGTTTAAATTTCAAAATTCTGTTTTTTAATAAAATGTAAGTAAATTGGACTCATAGCACTTTGACAAAATATATTTCTAATTTATTTTTTATTTTATTTTTTATTCTTTGCCGAAGTCATGCATCCATTATGTGTGTGTGTAATTATTTATGATCTTTCTAATAGTAACAGTAGTAATAGTTCTACATATTTATCAGAAGTCATTTAATTAAAGTTAAAGATTTCAGATCTCTGCTACGTATTTCTAAGATGGCAAATTGACTGTGAAGAAAAAAAAAATGAAAGCAAAGAATTTATATTTTTCCATTTCAAAGTCATAATAAGAAAAGATAAAAATTTTTATCTTTAGGTAAGAAAAGGTAAATAAGCAATTTGGTTCAGATATATAAATTTTAACTTTCAGAATTCTGAAATCTATCGTCTCATTCAGTTTCTCTCTCTCTGTCTCTCTGTCAATGTATGTAGGCCTACATTTGAATATATGTTTATATGTATGTATAAAACGTGAAATCTGAGATATAAGATTAATATGATGAAAATATAAATACAAATTGAAACATTGTTATATAAAAGTCATAAATTGAATTTACTTAAACTGTTCTGAAAAATCATTCTAAAATTTTGACTCATTAAATAATTAAAAGTGTAAAAATAAGCTAAAGCTAATGACCGCTCAATATTATTACTCTCGCTTCTGTATTTGCCATAGATAAGTCTCAGAGCAGTAAGCCAGTATTTCAGCGAACCTTGCAACCATTATCGATTTTTGTATCGATAGTCTTTAAGTTCATAAAGTTCTATTTGATTGCAGTAATCCATACAATTTGCGTATCATTAAAACGATTCATAATTTCATATATTGAAAGTATCGTTGATCAGAAGGAGTTTAAAAGAAAAAAAAACAAAAAAAAAACAAAAACAACATTTTTATTGTCCACTTCCTTGATGCAAGTTTTACAAGTAATGAACTGCAAATAAATTTTAATGAATTCTTAATAACTGTAAAATGCCTGAAAATAATTGGATTTTAATTATTAAAAATAATTATTTAATTATTAATTGTCTTTATTTTTATTTAGTAAGTTATAGGCTTTCTGACTTTACCTTTACTTTTTTCTTTAAAGTCAGAAAGTCAATAAATTTGAAAGTATAAATGAATATCATAGAGCCTTTGTAAGAGAAAGGCATCAACGCAATAAGATACAAACATTGTCCACTCTCAGCCTTTCATGAGAATATTTACGATATTTAAAGCAATTTAAATAGGCTTTTGGTTTTGAATATTGCATGAAAAAAAATGCAACCAAGGTTCAGGAATAATAGTGAATAAATTATGATGTTAATATTAATTTTATGATTTATAACCTGTTCCTTAATGACGAAATACTGTTTTCTAACATCTGAGACATTTCTTGGGATTTATTGAGGATAAGCTTCTAATAATCAAAAACATTTTTTTACGCTTGTAATTTAAAAATTTAATATCCACATAACTTGATTAATTTTTTCCTCTAATTATTTGATTAATTTCTGTTAAATTAAGAGTAAGATTATATTTAATTCCAGGAAGGATTATTTTTCTCTTAATCCTTTCATATTCGTTTAATATACTGCTAGTTTTACTATCCTTATAATAGTTTGACAGAATTATAACTATTAAATTATTCAAAGAATTTGCTAAAGCTATTTTTTTTTAAAGCTCTTTTTTAAAAATTATCAAAATCCTTATTATTAGCTGACAAAAGTCTACAAAAGTCCACAAAAAGGATGAAACGGCCAACCCAAACTCTCACCGATGAAAGCTCAGATATTTTTTAATTTCTGTGTCATTTCTTTCGTTGTTTGTATTAATTTTGTGGCACTTTAAAACTTATGCTTATCGATATTATTTTGTACTGTTAGCAGTCCATGTCTAAAAAAAAATGCATTAAAATAATGATTATTTGGTTATTGATATATAAACCATTTTTTTTCTCCTTTTTTTGATAGATGATATTTTTAGACATTCTCTTCTGAGCTATCTCTGATATCGACTTAAGAATAAGATATGTATAAATTCCACAAAACCTAAGGACGATGTTTTGATTAGGATTGAAAAGTGTGGGAAGAGAAGGTCTGTGAAATCATTTCGCCTCTTTCTATGTACACATCTTGGATCAGCTTTTGCGAAGAAAGAAAAATATAGATTCTCTTTCTCCTCATTGAAGTGTAATCTTTATTGATTTCTCTGATAATCCATGCCATTTCGTATTAAGAAGGTTAAGAGAGTAAGTTCCAAGCATTTATCGGATCAGCAGGTGTAAGCCTCCACCTGTTTACTATTGTCGATCGGTGGAACACGCTGAGAGCGTTCTGTTTCATTCAAAAGCGAGAGATTTGCCCACCATTTCATCTGCACACTTCACTCTGAACATTAAACTTGTGTAATTGCAATGTCAGTGACAGTGGAACCGCTCAGTTGCCGTGTGTCGAGAGCAGTGGCAAGTTGCTTTTCCTGCTCCTTCGTTTCCTCCTTACCCATCTTCATCTTCGTCCAATTCCGTCGTACTCTCATTTACAGATGTCCCGCCAAGACAAAACTCTCAGCCGTAACGTTGGTTGCTCGACTGTCAAGAAAAGCTGCTTTGAGAGTTGACGTATGTACACACACGCCTTCTTATCACCACCCCCACCTCTCGACTTGGTGCAAACAGGAATGACAAAACTTCTCTCAACAAACTTCCTCCCAGACCAGAGTTCTAAACAAACAAAACCGGAAAATTTAAACATTCTGCATCCATAAAAGAGTTGTAAGACTGCATTTTTCTTTCTTTTTTTTTCTCTAGAATATTTTGTAAGATTCTTCTTAAACTTAGGCAATACAAAATCGTAACTTTCCGAAGTGAGGAATAAAGATTCACTAGTTTCAAATGCGTCTACATCTGCTTAAATATTTGATTTTGAAACTAGAGTTACCATGTCATTGTCTAAAACGTTCTTCTTGTCAGTCTATCTAGGAAGTAAAAACATCAGAAATAATGATTAAAAAGAAAATAATATCCAGATATGTTTCAAAATTAAAAATTGCAATACAATTCTTATTAATTTTTTATTATTATCGTAATTCTTTCTGACTTCATTTTAATTTCATATAATTTTCTCTTGGATATAATAGAATTCACTATATAATGTTCATCCTTCTTTTTTCATCATAGTCTCTTCTAAATCTTGATTAGGATATTGTTAAAATTGAAAATAGAATGTAGTTTAAGATTTTTCAATGATTTTTTTTGTTACATTTGTGATTTTTATGGAATTGTTATGAAGAATAGGTAATCGGAAATTTCTGTCTTCTGTGTTTTTATTATTTCAACCTTTCGTGTAGCGACCATACACGAAAGGTATGCTATAAAGGGGGGGAAGCTCTTATGTTCATTCTGTTCGTCTGTCACCATCTGTACAGCCTAATCTATAAGTAGGATATATGAGAGTCATACACTATTGGAATGCTTGTGACTTTTAGTAGTGGAGAAAACACGAGTTCCGGTATGAGGTCACTTCCAATTTTTTTTGCTTTTGTAAATATTAAATAAAGTCTTCTTTAAATTTCGATATTAATATTTGAAATTCAAAAACTAAAAAGCATTTAAATCTGTAAATCACTATTGCAAATCTAGGAACATTGATTCGGAATTCAAAACAACATCAATGTGAATAACTTCTTAAACATATTTTTTTATCTAAGTTTTCTGATTTTAGAATATCGCAAAACTTGTCCTTTTTAATTTCTCATCTTCTAAATTTTCTTACTAAATTAAAAAGACAAAGGTTTAACAAAAGTTAAGTAACATTTATGAATTGAAATTTGCTTATTCATCTCATTTCTATAACTCTTGTATTGAAGTTTAGAAGTTACTTTGGGGTATTCATTAACTGATATTTAAGACTATAAGGATCTAGATTGCGAATATAATGGAAAAAAGATTTTCTTTCTCTTTTTTTTTTTTTTTTTGTGAAATTATGAACATATGAGCATGAAGAGCTGGAGGGAAGAAGTTGCGAGAAATATGACTAGGGTTAAGTTTTTTTTTTTCCTATAAAATGAAGAAGAAAAGGAAATTTCCGTTACATTCAAACAGTTTTCCAGCATTTCGTTACAGTAGCATTCATTCATAAGCAATTACATTCCGATTTAAGAATTCCTGTATATATATATATATATATATATATATATATATATACATCCGGACATTGATTTGGGATAACGCTAATACCAAAAAACAAAGTTTAGCTGTTTCTATGGAGATATAATCTAATTATCTCCACGTCTTCAGCGGCAAAATTTTGAAACAATTTAGAAAACAAAAACGCAATATATCAAGGCTTTGCTCTTTTTAAATTTAAAAAACTACAACCAAACTACCTAAAATTTTAAAAAATTACTAATATAATAACTAAATTACCTAAATTAAAAACTCATATTAAAATAGTTAATACAATAAATAGATGACGTTTCAGCATCTTTACACTGAGATCCTTCGTCAAGTTGAAAATAAATATTCTTTTCGCAGCATTGGATGTGAATTGAAGAGAAGAGACGAGAGGAGTTCTTCTAACAAATAGGAAATATCTAATTCTGAACTTATTAAACTTCCATATTTCCTTTGTAATTAGTTTTTGTTTTATAGTGATAATAGTCATCATTTATATATAGATATTCTTTTTTGGCATTTTTGGCAATTTTTTTTTTCATTGGCATGTTGTGCATAGTGATAATTTTTGGTTGTGTCCAATTATGGAATAGCAAAATAAGGATACTGTACTAAACTTTTACATGCACTGAATATCTTAAAAAGTCATTGAATTCGAAGCTCGTGCATCTATTTAAAAATTTTTAAACAGATGCACGAGCTTCGAATTCAATGACTTTTCAAAATAAGGATTTTGCTAAAAAAATATTTTTATTTTTAATCTCCATTAATATAAATTTGGAGATTAAAAAAAATAGAAGGAAAAATGTTTAGAATAAGATTGCAAATAGTCATCTTTCTAAGAAGTTCGGACCGGTCACGGGTCCAAAACGTGTCACGTCTTTTTTAAACTTTGTTTTTTATTTTTATTTTAGTCAATTTGTGTGTTTTCTGAGACTTTTTGAATGATTTTTTACACATGTTAAAATTTTTATTTTAACATTAATTTATTATTTGATAGACGTGTAGGAAAGAAGAACCAAAAAAAAAATTGCCACTACATATTCTAATTGGTTCATTCTTATTTGAATAGTAGCTAGATCATTATTGCTTTTTATTTATTTTAAATATTAATTGATTACGATTAAACTGCCGTAATTGTAATAATTTGTAAGTGTTTATCTGAGAAAAGTGAACTTTAATGATAGATCAATGGTCTTCAAATCAGTTATTATTGACTTTTAATACAAATTGGACATTTAAATGATGAGCTTAGGGTTAAAAATGATTCCTTTATAAAATGATGTCTATTATCACTATAAAACAACAACTAATTACAAAGGAAATATGGAAGCTTAATAATAAGTTCAGAATTAGATATTTCCTATTTGTTAGAAGAACTCCTCTCGTCTCTTCTCTTCAATTCACATCCAATGCTGCGAAAAGAATAAATTATTTCGAACTTGAGGAAGGATCTCAGTGTAAAGATGCTGAAACGTCATCTATTTATTGTATTAACTATTTTAATATGCGTTTTTATCTTATTCACTTCCAATATTCTCTACTTTTGTTATTCGTATAAAAACACGAATACGTTAAGTATTGATCAGATTTATTAGAAAGATACTAACAGTAAACGTTCTAATTCTAATGTTAATCCATTAAATACTTCGAAAGTGAAGTGACCATAAAAGAATTGTTTCTGAGACATTTTCCTGTAAGAAATTCCTGAAAGGTTTGGTCCTCGTCTTTTATTCACCTAACGACTCTGCGCCTTTTTGGTCTTCTTAATAATGGGTGTCAGTATCTGTCTATCCCTTTAGGGTGGGTCTGTTTGGCCGGTCAGCGTCTCTTCTCTCTCTGCATCTCCTCCCCCGCCTCCCTTCGCATTCTTGACTCCTGTCTCGCGACACCCTTGCTTTGTTTCGTCGACCGAAGGTAGCCTATTCACCTTGCCGGGCACATGAAACGCAAGGAATTTGCAAATATCACTTTATTGGAGAAACGCGGCTCTGGGTCCCTAAGGTCAGACGCATTTTGGAGTAGAGTCGCCTTCGAAACACCAGCATTTACGCGAAAACAAGTTGGAGGAATTGCAATTCATTAAATATCCATACAATAGAAATGTATTTAAATATATACGAGCAAAGTTTGGAAGACAAAACAGTATTACATCAGCATCCATCAAGACCGTGATAAAATGCACAGAAGCAGAACGCCTGAGGTAGTGGAAAAATATAAATAGATTTCCCTTCCT
>JAFIDM010012231.1:83136191-83163327 GCA_023159025.1 Thereuonema tuberculata
CGTCATGACGAAATACATATCTTCGAAACCCCAACATTCTTTTATGCCCCTCTTGTATAAACATTTTTTTCAATGCACCATCGACTCAACTTCAAATTAAAATAAATAAATAAATAATAAACAAATTTGAATTTTGTATTTATATTTCGGAAGTTACTTAAGAAATAGGCCTTGTTTTTCAGTTTCTTCTGAAAATTAGATATTTACTTAACATCCAGCTTATTTTAGATTTTTATATATTAATTGTACATTTTTAGATCTAAAGATTCCATTTTAACTTTCAGATTTTTTTATTTTCTTCAACGAGTAATTTTTCTGTAATATAAAAGAAGCAATGTTAAGTTCTTAAGTCTAATTTCATTTGAATATTTTTTGAGTTTCTCTGTAATTTTACATTCAAATATTGTCGTAATATTGCACTGGAAGTTTTGTTGAGAAATACAAATATTTTAACCTCTCAATTCCCTGAACTAAAATTTAAGTAATAAGGTAGCCCTATACATACCTTTGGGAAGAATAAGTTCGTGGGCGATAAGGTTCCTGGCAATGAGAAAGAAACCGGTACCCAGACCCGCCTGAAGGAGAATTCACGTGGAAAAATCCTAGATCTCCGCTAGCTTTTGAACCCGGCTCCTCCAGCCCTCACTGAAGTGTGCCAAAAATTGTTAAGTTTTGTAATATTTAAGTAATAGTTTTGAAAAGTAAATTTTGCTTAAACAAATTCTAATAGAGGTAATAGAAGCTGTCACTCGAGATGTCACTCGTAAACATTGGGTCTGAACTTTTTTAATGTGTTTATTTAGAATGATTATGCGGTTGATTTAATTGGCAACTTTTCACTAATTTATTTCAAACTAGATATAAGCTTAGCTTTACGCTGTGGCCAAGTTTAACTTACACAACATCTGCTCGATTTATTCCTTAACATAAATGTAATATTAAGACTCTTCTCTTAATAATGATATAATGTTAATATTAATAAATATTATAAAATATAACGAAAAATAAGAATAAAAACCAACAAACACACATTCAAAATTACATAAATTATATTAAAAATACATACATGGAACCGGTTTCAAGCCGTATAAAAATGGCTTTACATCAGTCTGAATCTCTTTTATATGGCTTGAAACTGATTCTATTTATGTATTTTTAATATAATTTATGTAATTTTAAATGTGTGTTTGTTGGTTTTTATTCTTATTATTAGTTGAGTGACACACGTAAAAATGTCAATAAATATAACGAAAAACAGTGAATTGTAGTTATAGGTTTTTTTTCAATAAACCGAATAAAAATTCATGCCTTTCATTCTTAATTTCTCACGATGATCGAATAATCACCCACAACTTGACTCATCAAGGTTCTATGTTCGATAAGTATACTTGTTTCTTCTTTACCCAATCGGCTGGGAATCATCTGAAGAGATCTCCTACAATCTTTTCTTGTAGTTGAAACATCATTCGACTGTTAAACGGTCCAGGAGAAGCCTCTCCTGAAGTGATCATAGAAGGTAAAGAAAAATAAGTATGATAGTCGAATAATAGGAAATTAAACAAACAAAAACAGTTAAAAAAAAGAATAAATTTTTAAAATTAATAAAATCGGTTATTGTCATATAGAACGAATAAATCTTCATTACGTAAGCAGCTGACAGTTGAAATTAAACAAAAAAAACGGAACTTTATAAATTTATTAAGTACATTACTTACCGAGTTTTCATTAATTCGAAGTCTTTTCTTCTATAAACTAACAATAGAAATACCGTACTGTACAAAGTTCCATTCACGAAAATATTCATCAATTTATAAACCTGCAAATACCTGGCGATGATATTTGGCTTTTAATCTCTGGTATCTTTCTAAAACTGTTATGTAATAAACCAAGCAGTTAATGGTCATTATTGTTTGGTAAATACTATTTTGTTAATACTATAAAGCGCCCGAACAGTGTACGTATTGAAGACCGGGCTAAGCTAAAGAACCGTTACTACGTAATTACTTAGAATTTCTTTGGTTATTTAAATTTTACATTAATTAAATACGTACTCAAGTTGGTTATCGATACGTAATTTTCTTTTCTTTTTTTTTGTTTTGTAACTTCAAATTTTTTTTTTTTTCATTAAAAAAAAAATCTCTTCGTCACAAAAATGACCGTTTCGTTGGCCGTTTGTATTAGGAACATTACTAATTAGAATTTTTCTTCTCAGGTTAAGAACAAAAGATTTGAATTTCATACAATGCTTCCAGTTATAATGTAAACCGTTGTAATGTGTAACGGAGCCAATGTCGTAGAACAGTTGGAGTCTGGAGATCTATAATTTAAATTTAATTTAACTATTCACTTAAGAAGAATCTAATTTTCTGCAAGTTTAATTAAAATACATATCATTTAGTTCAAATTTAACTAGTGCACAATTATGAACTGAAATTTAAGGAACAACACATATTAAAATTTTTGAAAATTAAAAAAAACAAAAACAAACAAACAAATTTAAGTTACAAAGTTCTGTAATCTAGTTTTCATCACCGATGACACATCGTAGTTTGTACGAATATTATTTTTATAAATTTCGAATTTATTTTAAATATTAATGTGTTGTCAGTCTTTTGATTGGAAAATTTGCATAGAGCAAAAGTAGATATTTACGATCACTGAAACTTATTTGAACTCACAAACAAAATTCACTAATAGCGATTTTCGAAACTGATTTTTAAGGTAAAATTCAAAATGAAAACAATAAAAGTAGGAATTTTATTAAAACAAATCTGAAAATAATAAAATTTGACAGGAGTCAATGTGGAACAAGTCAACAAGGGAAGCAAAAAGAAAACAACGCTTGTAACTTATTATAATTTTTAAAGTAAGTCTAAAAGCGTTTTTCAGAAAAAAATTGTTGAGGTTTCTTAAAGTAAAAAGTTGTTTGATGATTAAGTCTATATCACTAAAAGCATTTATTGTGTTTTATCCTTATTATTGATGGGGAATTCGTGATACAATCTCTCATTCTCGAACGTCGCTTGTGCGATAAAACTTTTTTTTTTTTGATATTGATAAAGTGTACGTTTGATAAATTCCAATCCTATTTTCCCTATTTATAAAGCTTTGGCCATATAAATACACAATCAATCGGAATGACACCGTCCTGGAATTAGATGGCGTTCTCATTCCGTCGTCTCTTCCTCTTAAAAAAAAAAAAAAAATAGATTTTTGACAAATGTCTGAACGGAAAGGCCTTTTAAAGAAGCATTTGTCGAAATGAGGGTCCCCTTCTATTAAGCCCCGTCCAGAATTGTATTAAGTTGACTTGATGGGGAATTTATGAAAATTTTTATAGCTGAAGGTCGCTGTGACGGCAGTCGGGCCAAATTATTCGGCTGCTTATCTGTGGGCCCACAAAACCATGTTATTACCCGTATCGGTTTCAGCGGCCCGCAATCGTCCAGATTAAGCAAATAAATAACTCGAGTGTTGTCAGAGCGCGGCTATTGCATATTCCGCGGCAGTGTGGTTGAATCGCTAGATAGCCCGGCCGCTCCTCTGTCATTCGGAGATAGAGTGGCCGTCCTCGGCATTCACAGAGGGAGGAGGGGATCTATTCTCTCTTCTTCCTCTTTTTTTTCATTTTTTTTTTTAAGTAGAAAGCATGGAATAGCCTCTATAGCAGTCTCTATAAACATTGAAAGTAAGCATCGTGTTTTGAGGAATTGTTGTTTATAGCTTTTGAAAGTAAATAAAGGAACCCAGTTTAATTCCTTTTCAAAACTACTCGAAATTCCTGAGATGCTCTTATAAATAAATATGATGTAAGTATGATTTATTTTTGGGAGCTCATTTTTCCTCGCAGAATAGATACGGAATTGAAAGGGAGATGTTATTACGTTGCGATAGATTGTCCAAATGCATTAACATTTGGAGGTAGTTCAATATGTCATTGCCTACGATCACATATGCCTATATTCAGTGTTTAAAAAAGAAAACACGTTTTTTTATTATTATTTTCGAGATTGTCAAACTTTAACAAGACAGTTTTGGGCTATTTTTATTTTTCTTGCGTAAATAAAATGAATGAAATACTCGCATTTTGAGCATTTAATAAAGATTGCGCAGTTTATTTAAAAGAAATTGTTTTAATCTATAATGCGTAAAATCCACTGATTGGTGGAATTAATAAAACGTAATCTAAATCTTTTGAATAACACCCTTTTCTTGAAATTTGCAAATAAACGTTTTAATGAATTTACTTAACAGTCCCACAAAGAATAATTTTAACTTTCAATCTTGCTTTTACAACTAGATTGAGCATATGGAAAATTTAATATCTCATCCTTACAATTCTGAAGATTTTTACCAAGTTTGTGATTGTAGTTTATATAAATTTCTAGAATAATGAGCATCTTGAAATAATTCTGTATAAAATACAAAATATATCTATTCTTAAACGTTATACTTGTCATCTTCTATCTGTGCTTTACGTCCCCTCTCTATGAAAGAAAAGAAAGATAGAAAATACAGAAGAATTGAGCTTAAACATTAAATTCTGTTATTAAAAAAATACTCAAACTTGAAATACTTGATTTTCATAAATTATCAAAGCCACTTTATTTTAACTCAAAGGAAAGAACCATCTTACCATTGAATCTCATTTAGAAAGCGGAGAGAATATTTTTTTTTTCGTTTTTTGATAAGAAAATTCCCTTGCTTTTCTCCCATTTACTCTATCGTCCGAATCTCTCCGGAAGTTGGACAATCTCAGCTCGATTCCTTGAAGCATCATTCTTCAAATCGAAGAAATATGATGTCGCCGCGTTTTTTTTTTTTTTTTTCTTTTGCTCTTTTTCTTTGGGTGGTTGGGAGATGGACGTCAGGTCGCAACCTGTCACCCAATTCATCATGATGCCGCCATCTGACAAACCCGGTCGACTTTCAGATGCGAAACACACTTCTACCTAGATTTATAGGTCGTATCCACTTCCAGCAGAAAGATCTAGGACCATTAATTTTGCTTACACTTACATATTATTTATTAATTGGAAAAAAGAAAAATGGACGAAAATGATTTGATGAGCTTAACTTTCCTAGGAAAAGGCGCTAAGAAAAAGAAAAAAAAAATAAGTCAGAAAATTAATACGAAAATTAATAAACGAAAAGAATTCCAACTTACGTTTTTTGTTTTGTTTATTGAATCAATAACTTTTTAAAATTATTTAGAGCTTGAATTATCTTATAGATTTTTTAAAAATATTAATTCAACTTTTTATATATTTAAAGCACTTTTTTATAAATTTAAAGAAAAGAAAAAGTGAACATTGACATTTCCTTTTTCCTTTTTTTTTAAGTTGTTAAAATTAAAGGACGTAAGATTCGAAAACTAGGTAATACCCAATGCCATTCTGACCCAGGAATTATAGTCATTAGTTGAATTAGTTAATTAAGAGATGATAATAATACATGAGCTGTATATTGCTCTTAAGGAGATACTGAATAATATAAGGTAAAGGCACCAGTTGTGGATCGGCCTAAGCATAAACTTGGTTTTCACCACGAGAAATAGCTAAATAATTGTCAGTTTTGCATTTATTCCTTTATTAAGGTCTTATAATTGATATTGTATTACCTCAGTTCGATAAAAAAATATTTATTTCATTTTCACAGTCTTCATTTATATTGTAACGTTTGATCCACAATTGGACCCCAGGAACTACAGAATTTCCGCCAGAACCCAGGCTGCAGAATTTCCCGCAAACATGGCCAGAGGCAGAAAACACTATGTTTTATTTTTTTTCCGGTTATATTAAGCCTTGTACTATCATACATACATTAATTCTAACGTAAATCCATTCTAGAATAACTACAAATAATTTTCAGGCTAACTAACCTTAATTTTCTTTTGGAATTCTGACAAATTATTTAACAAATTCAAAGGATGGCTCCACTTGAAACTCCAAACAAACTGTAATACCAAAATGAAGCTCATGAAGGGATAGGGATTCTATATACCTGCGACATTTGTTAATAAGTGTGGTAATTAAAACGGGAAACGACTTGATCCGCAATTGGTTCCCTTACCCTATATAAGTGACTGTATAGTTCTTTCTATTTTCTTTTACTTATTCATCTCCTCTTTCTTTCTATTTTAAAGTAGACGTCTTTTCTCTGGGATCTTCTTTGAAAATTATGAGGATACTGTTAGGCTTGAATCTTATTTCAATTACTTTTTGAAAAATCATTGTCATACTACACTCTTGTAATCTTAGAATATATCGTAATAAAGATTACAAATTAATAACAATAATAAAAAGTGTCGATATAAAACAAATTACATACTTGAAAACATTTTTAATTTGAACGAGTTAATGGATTTTAAAACAATAGTTACATGTTTCCGTATTAGAGAATAAAGTCCACTGGCACCAAAACGATTAGTGAAAAAACGTTTGTGGTATCAAAATATGATGGATTCACAATTGTCGGATTCCGTAATGTAATAGTTTTTTATTATGCTCAAGATTTAATTCTTTTTCGGAACTTGTGCATATTTTTACTCAACAAAGTATATATATTCTCCGAATGGTACAGTGATATGCAAATTGTCTATATAAAAGTGTAGCACGCTGTACTGAATGTATTTCTTCAAGAATCGAATTTATGCAGCCTTAACATCCAGGAATTTACCAATTGTAAAGTAGAAAAGTGCTTTTTTTTATATTTATTATTGAATATAAACATCAAACATTCATAAACATAATGTAAGTAGAAAAATTATCTCTTATTGCAAGGAAAAACGAAATATGACTCCGAAGTTGTAAGATATGTTAATCAAAAATACTTAATGCTTATTTAATAATTACAAAAAAATTAATGTTAAAGAGTCCTTTACAGTATCTCCGTTTTCCCTTTGCATCTCTGTTTCATCGCATTATGACAATTTGAAAACTATTTATAAGTTTAATTAATTAATAAGTTTTCAAATCTTAATAGCATAGTAAATATAGCCTAAGTTCTTAATGTAAATTTTTACTGCTTATCTTTATACAAAATCTGATTTGCAGAATTTTATAACTCAAAAATAAAATTTCGAAATAAAATTACTTTTTCTGTAACATTATATACTGTTGTATGTAATGGTTAGAGGGCTTCTCAAACCGATGATCATCAGCGCTACATTCATTAGGATGTAAGGCTGTGTAATTGGAACTAACGGATTTTAATTTCTTTTTAATGCAAAATTTTGGTTATTAACCTTCTCGACAAACTTTATTAGGATACTAGAAGGTTGATTGCCAAACTTGAATCCAATGGAGCATGACTGAGTCACTTAAGGAGGTATATTGAGCTCTTAACCTCATCATTCACGATCTACCGTGTGCTTTTACTGGAACAAAATTTATTGATTCAAACATTGCAAGAATTGTATGGTATTAAGAAACCATCATAAGTTTATTACGGAAGCAGTCTCATGATCGTAAATTAGTAAGATATGAAAATCTAAGTATTTATTTTCCGATATCTCTAATCTGTCTTTTACCTTTTGTTAAAAAAAATAACCCCTTTAGATTTTGATTTTGAACATCATTTTGAATGTTCTTAATTTCGAATTTTGAGCTTTAAGTTAATTTTAAGCTTTTATGTAGCCTAAATTATGCTTGTTTAGTTATTAATTCAGATTTTTTTTAATGTATTGAACGAGCGAATTCAAGTTGAATAATCATTAGATTTGGTTATTTCATTTTAAATAATAAAGTTAGTTTCGGACTTTAATATGAAAAAATATAATACATAGACTCTGTACTATAATCTCTTTATACAGTAGTTAGTGATAGGCTATAAGCTTACAATTTATTTTTTTTATGGGGTATTTAAAAGCAAATAAAGCACTATCACTAGAACACATCTAAAATATTTTTTTTTCGGTAATTAGATCACCAACAATACTCGTAAAACTTTTAAAAGCATGTTCTGTTTCATGACCTAAATTTATGAGTCTAGTGATTGATCCTGAAAGGAGGATTGCTGTGGGGGAAAAAATGTTTTATAGTTTTTTGATTTCTTTTATTTTATTTTAGATATTTACTGTTAAAATAGTAAATAGCCGAAGAGAACAATAAACGGTGAAGATAGTAATTGATTACACTAAACTTTTAGTGGAAAAAACAGAGTGAACATAACAAAACAAAGTAAAAAAAAATAATTCTATAAATGTTATTTGCACAAATTAATTTGTAATTTATTCAATGCTGAAAAAAAATATTGGAAATATTAGTGAAGCATTATAGAAGACGTTGAAAAATGTCTTTTTTTAAACATTAAATTTATTTTATCTTTAATGGCTGCAGTTAATTGAATTGATACGCAGCGTAAAGATGACAGATTCACATAAGTTTATTTCTACTCATTTACTTCTTGGAAATGTTAAATTTTTGGACGAAAGTCGCTCTAAAGGATTTCTGAGCTTATCTTTTATACCTTCACAAATTTAACCAAATAATAGTAAATACAAGCAAAATCTTCTCAAAAGCCACTGAGTAATTCCTCGACTGCTATTTGGTTGTATATTTTCTGGCATGACTAATCCATCATCTAACTACTGAATAATAAATATTTTGGAATTAACGAAGAACTAATTATTAATAGCATTTTAGTAACAGTATCGTTTTTTTTTCCCTTTGATTAACAAAATTCAGATCATTAACACAGGAAGAGCAGTCCATAGTTTTCCACTTTCCTGATTTAAGTTCAAAATAACTTTCATGAAAAGTTTTAATGTCATCTCCTATTTACTTGATAAAATGTTAATAATTGTAAGATTTTATAATCTTCATCGTTGAAGTTTAATTTCTATTTAATGCCGATAGTTACTAATCTAATTCGAACAAAAAGAACAGATATATATTCTTTGGAAACAGTTAAATCCTAATCCTCAAATAATTAGCTATTTCTAGAACCTAGCAATTCTGTATAAATTTGAGCTTAGTTTGCAATACTTAAGTCTCCAAGAGTTGAGCTTTTTTTATCTTTATTTAAATAATTGCAAAGTTTTCGTTTCGTGGAGACTCTTAACGTCAGAAATACAAAAGGTTATTTTTTGGTTTCTTTTTAAATCTTGAAGTCTTCTGTTTTGCTTAAGCAAACATTTCTTCATTTCTTTTCTTTCTGAAGTATCTTTTTATTTTTCCTTGCGTCTTTACTGTTCTTTATCGTATTGATTCTTAATTAAAAACAGATCAGGAGGTCTTTGAGAAGAATTATTTGCTTAGCATTGTAGTGGAAAAGACTCCGTTTACGTCAAACATATACATAAAGCATTACCTCGTAGGCCTACTTGAAGCTGTAGCTCCACTAAAGTCTTATCCACTTAACAAATCAAAGGGGAAAAAAAAAATGCTTGTAACTATGATGCAGAAAGCTAAGGGAAGAGTTTATTTTTCTTCATTGTTTCATGTAGTCTTAATGTCAAACTAATCAATGTCAAATAGATTCGGTAAATTGCTTAGGGTTGTCAGGAGGAAAGATCAGGCAATATTTACTTCTTGAAGAATTTGGAGTTGTATCGAAACTTTAGCATTAATAAGTTGAATTTAAGGAGAAATGTTAGTCAATATCTCTAGTTAAAATAAAATAAAATCAGTAATTTGACAGTTTAGGCACTAAGCCTGTTATAATGAATACTTTTAGTGAATTTCTTAACCGCTGATGTACAATACAATGCTTAATTTTAGATATTACTTACATACAACAATGTACGTAAGTAATTTGTCGACAACTAATTTTCAGTTTGCAAGAGTAGATTTCTTTTTTAAGACATCTTTGAAATATAAACGAAATGAATAAAATTTTTATCTCGACAAAAGCTTACCATTTATAGGTGAAACAATGAAACAAGGAGTAAAAATATACATAAACCGTCTCAGAGCAAGAGCTCTTGGTCTACATCGGATCATGTGAATTTTTACTCAGTTTTCCATCAGATAATCATAAAGAACTAAAAAGACTGGAATAATATCAGTGTAAATTTTAGTAATATCAGTTACGTTTCTACGTAGATGTCAGATAACTTGATCATTGGTAAGAAAAAAAGAAAAATCGACTACATTACGAAAATTAAATGCTCAGTAAGCTGTAAATCATAGCCATTATTTTATAAACAAAACAATGTTTAGTTCTATGTGTTGAACTTCTTGCTTAGTTAGCTATAAAAGAAAATACTTGATCATCTGCTAACCTTATTGTGGCAGAATAATAATAATTAATAATAATTAATATTATTGCGGTTAATATTAAACATGCTTTATTCTTTAAAATATGTTTAATATTTTTAATATTTTTTTTCTTAAACAGTTAATGAATGCTTAAATAGTTAATGGAAAATTAATTTTTTCTTTTATTTTGTTATAGGTTGAAGCAGATGAAAAGTAAAGAAGATAAGAAGAAAGGAAAACTTGCTTTAATTGTCTTAAAAAAAAGGTAAGATTCTAGGATTTTTTTTTTGAATTTCGTGATTTTTTCCCCCTGCATTTATTGAATCTAATTCAATGAGAATTAAAGAAATGTCTAATATCAGAGACAGCTTGTTTTATGAATTGAGTGTCTGATGTTATACGTGGAGGGCCTAAACTGTATAACAGTAACAATAACATAAGGACTTGGGTAAAAATTGCAAAGAGGATGGGAGAGAATGAAAAGAGAGGGTGAGAGAACATTTAGGAGTTACTGCAAATAAGAAAGCACTTCGCAGGAATTCTATTAATCATTTCGCTAAAAGCGTTCCAAATTAGCTGCCCAACGGCTGGTCAGTGCTAAGATTAATGCGTTTCAAGATGTACGACAATGTCCCTACCACCCTTCACAATCACCGCTAATGCCCAATCCCTCTTTGGAAGAGGGGCCGGTGATCAAACCAGACTTGTCTATCCCTCCCTCCCCAATCGAGATTCCGTCTTTTCTTCTTCTTTCTTATTTGATTCTACAGGTGGCTTTTTGTAGAGGAATACTGAATCCAGTTCAGCAGAAGTGAGTTAGGACTTATTACTATTGTCTAGAAAAATGGCATCGTAAACTGAAAATTGTTACTAATAAAATACGTTAACGTTATGTCTTTTCACTATCATTACTAATTAATTTTTTTTACTAATTTTTTTACTATTTTTGTGTTTTGTAAAATTTACGGTTTTTTAATTTGAATGAATGAGGATTTTTTTTTTATTATTATTTATAGTTTTCTAAAGCTGTATTGGTTATTATTCAGTCATCTTTATACATTTTTTTACAGAAGTACAGTAGTTTTTTATTACATGATTCTGAATTAAATTGTATATAATAAATTCAAAGTAAAATAAAAATTAATAGAATCTTACTTAAAAAAATAAACCATAAGATCATATGATTTAATTTAAAACAGATTCTAGGAAGAGAAAATGAAAGCTAAGTGAAATAAAACTAAAAAAGACATAAAACCCTTATTTAGTTAAGAAAAACATTAAAAATTAAATACAAAAAGTAAAAATAAAATAACAAAAAATATGTTTCTAAAGAGGTTTTCCTACGTTCATCAATTACGTCTGATCAACAAAATAACAATAAGAGTTAACAAGTAAAAAACAAAAATATTTTACAATCATTTCATTTTAATTTTGATTGGATTTAAGTTAAATTTCAGTTATTTCAATATTTTTCTTTATATATAAATAAGAAATGAAGTTGATTTGAATTTCCTCTAATTAATTGTATTTTTAATATTTTTCAGCTTGTCAGACTGAAAAGGCAGATGAAGTTATCCAGCCAAAGAGAAGGACCCCTAACCCTCCCCTTTTGCCCAAACGAAACCAAGAAAAAGCCATCACAGAAATTCTTGTATTTTTCCGAGGTAACAGATTCTGCTGATTCAGTCTGAACAAGCTGTTTCTCAAATTAAAAATAGAAGCATTTCAAATTAAAAATTGAATTACATTCTTATTAAATCTGCCTTTTATTAAAATTCTTTATCTCTAATCGTATCCCAGTAAAAATGAAATAATTATAAACTATATTTAAAGCTTATTTTTTTTGTAAGTTATTTGTAATAAAATAAAGGTGAGATCGATCTCTTATTATTAATCAAAATAAACTGTTTATGTACTTTTTTTTGTCTATGCTTTTGATGAGACCTTTGCTCTGATCTACAGATAAATCTGAATACATTTTTTTTTCTTTTTTCCTAATTAGTAGTTCATTTAAGTGAAAGTAATTACAATTTGTGTGTTGAAGTTAATCAAAAAAGAGATAAGACATCTTTGATGACTTTGATGTGAACCCATTTCTTCTTTCAAAATCTATACACGTTCTGTGCACTTGGCTTATTTCTTGTGGCTAGACGCTGTGTTCAATATTCGAAACTAAAAAGGATTACTTCTCTTTCTCAAAACAGTTTTACACATTTGTGATTATTTTAAACCTTTAAACTACTAAAAGAAGAGCAAAAACAAAACAACTATAACTTATTTAAAATAAGTATCAAGTTTAATGTGCTATCATCTATTTGAAGCCTCTCTTTTAGGAAATACTAAGATATTTAGAAAATAAAATTATTTTAGGTAAAAGGAAAGCAAAAAATTCAAATAAGAATGCCTTTTTGAGTCGAGCTGATACTTTGGGACGGCCGTTTCGAGCTTGTTGGGCTCTCTTCAGCCAGAGCTAATCATCCAGTATTAATCATGTGAACCACCGCAGAAACGCTAAAAGTAAATAAATTTACATTATAAAAAAAAAAAAAGAAGTATTTATTATAATTTCATTTCAATCATTTTGTCTCTATATAAACTTCGTAATTTAAGTGCTGTCTCTGTATAGTATTTAATTAAATCTCAGTTAATTTTAACTTATGAATTATTTCTGTAGTTTTCTGAACAACAAGCGATTTAATTAGCAAATTAATTGTAGAAAAAAACCTTTCATAAATTTTAATGATGATTCTTTTAATAATTTAATATATCTGAAGATTCTTTCCAATAATAATCGATGCAAATTAGGTTCTACTTGATGGCATCCCATTAATTTACATTTATTTTTTGAATAAAATTGATTTTGATTAAAAAAAAAGGAGTTTTTGTAAAAAAAAATCTAATTTCCAAATTGATGTTTTTGTTTTGGTGTCGTTAATGTTGTTAAGTTTGATGTTTTTTTGTTGTTGTTCCAATTAAGAAAGCCAAGATCCAAATTAATATTGTTTAGCGGATTTGAGTAGTTCCTTTTAATTTTTTTTAATTTTATTTTTTTCTTGCAGCCTTTTGTATAGTAATTATACAGGGGCTCATTATTTTGACGGAGAAGGAATAAAAAAAAACAGGGAAAGAGAGAAAAAGAAAAATTTACTGCAAATTTCTGAAATTTTATTTTTTTATAACTCAATTGACATTCAAGAAAAATAATCTAGCGAACATTTATACAATCAATTTAATTACCGTTAAACAATACTTTGATTAGGCGCTCCATGAAATGATAATAATAAAAAATAATAAAAAAAAAAACAAGAAGGGGAAAAAAAAAGCTGCTCAAACAGCAATTCAATTAAGACAACTTAGTTCATTAATTCGGTGCCGAGATCAAATGCTCGCTTACACGGCAAATTAGCATTTGAATAGACGTAAACGGACTGGTATTGGAAGAAACTCGTTAATTAGCATATTACGTCAGTCGTATTTGTTCAAGTCCTGCGTGTGTAGCTTGGCATTCCTGATTGGCCAGAGCACAGCAGAAAGACATGAAAAAAATTATAAAGAAAAACAGAATTAATGCATGACAAAGCTTCGAGGAGTGAAGAACATTCTGGCAAACACGTTGATTATGCGATAACGGGTAAACAATGGCGACGGCTTCTGTCTCTCGCTTGCTTATGGTTGCTGCATTCACATTTTGGGCGGACATATTAATTAATAAAAGACATACAATTAAATGCCCGTGTTTATTTCAACAAACGAATGCTGTTCTCAGAGATAGATGTTGATGCTCTCAACATTTTTTATTCTTTGTTTTTTTGTCGGCTAAGAGATAAAAAACATAGAAATGCAAGGTAGAAAATTTTGTATTTTATCTTTTAGGAAGTGAATGCATTTATACTCTGTTTTTGTTGTAAACGTTAGAAGACAAGAGACGTTTTTTATCATCATCATTGTGATGTTTAAATAGCTTTTATTCAAAAGAATAAATCAGTTTCATAAAAAAGCTGGAGAATTTACAGAAAAGCCACCTCTCAGAAGAAAAGAAAGAAAGAAAATAAAATACAAAAGAGATATTGTTAATATTTAAAAAATATTTCAACTTTTAGATTCGTTTAAATTTTATTTCGTTACCGGTATAAAACTTTATAATAACGCTTTCAACTTAAAAACAATATAAGATTATCAGTTGTTACAAAGATATAAAAAACAATACTTTTAATTTAAAATTATATGTAAATTAATAGTTTTAACTAGGTATTAGCCTAAATATCTTATTTTAAAAATATTTTTTATATATAAAATGAATAACTGATATTAAAAAAAAGTAACTATTATATTTTTTTTTTTCCAAATGAAGATTTATTTTCATATAATGTATTAAAACTTAGAAACCAACCTTATAAATTGCATTAAAGAAACAATTTTTTTTTGAATTGCTATATTAAAATAGCTTATTTTATTTAACCTAAAAGGTCAGCCTCTCTTTGCTCGTTCTGTTTTTGTTAAATAGATTTAAACGGATATTATTTAATAATTTTAAGATTAAGTACGGCTTCATTTTTCTCAATTTGTTTTCTTGAGTAATTTTTACTTTTATTTTACATTTTAAGCACCTGGATTTCTTTTTAATGTTAATATATTATTGTATTACTGCCTCGAGTTCAATTTAAGTTCTTCGAGTTTAAGTTCTTCGCCCACATTAATCATATGTTTCAAATAGAATTAATGAGGGCTCTTTCTGTTTCGACCAATTGACCAGTTTTAATAAAACAGATTGTTAAATTACCCTTTAAAAAATGAATTCAGTTTTTACTATCTTTGTATAACAATACTATAATCATAGCTGTACTTTAGTATATAGAGGCCTTGTATATAGCCTAATATTGTAAGGAATAGTCTAAATTTTATTTTATTATAAGAATTTTACTATTTATTGTCAAAAGTTTGATGCCTATTTCCATGCAGATAGTTGAATCAATTCCGGAGGTAGATATCTAATCTACAATCAATATAGAAAAAGAAAAAAAAAAACTTCTTGAGAGGGTACTGAAGTTGGCAGTTGAGTCTATGGACTTTTTCCTTCCATTAGACCATGCTAATCTTTTTTGATATAAGAGATAATGACTGCAAGGAAAAACAAAAGGCAGTTTACCATCAGCAGCAACTGTATTCTCAATAAGTTTTAATCATTACGGAAATACCGTAGAGATTTGTTTGACCATTATTTATTCTTGTTATTTGTTTGAACAATTTCGGAGTTTTAAAGTCAGAAAAGTTTTTTATTAGAATGAGATATTTTACGTTGACTTTCGATTACTTAAGACAATTTCTAATACGTTTATCTACATCAAAATTCAGTATGTTTCAATCAGGGGCGTATGTAAGATTTTATTTAGTGGGGATATGCTATGATCTCTACCAAAATCAAAATTATATCTTCAAAATATAGTCAGATAACCTAATCCGGCCTTCCAATCAAAAAGAAACCAAATACCGCCTTCTGTACAACTTACATTTTGAGATTGACTCTCGGTTTCAGTTACGCCTACAGTTCTGAGGTTAAGTTAAGTTCCTAATATAAAAATTCAATTTCGTTAAAATAAAAAGCAACGAGTATAATTTGTTACGCAAGAACTAAACAATACAATCTATCCAGTATATGTTTCAGTTTCCTTTAAAATATCCATATGATTTTAATATACTCTGCATGATAATCCGTCACATAAATCAAAACTGTAAGTAAACTGAAATTCATAAACCTAAAACGACGCATTTTTATATTGAAAATTCAAGAACAAAAAATCACTTCCATTCAAACAAGCAAAAACTTGGAAATAGTAGAAATTCTCAGAAATAAAGAATGTTTTCTTAGCAAAATTTTGTAGCGATTAAAAAAATTATGTAGAAATTAGTAGCTAAAATTGGAATTGCTATTAAAAAGAAAATTCCTGAATAATATTTAAATTATTAAAATAGTTTAGTTTAAAACTAAAATTTATTTTCACCAATTTTTTTTTTTAATTCACTACATTTTTCTTCCTTAATGTAGCCTACATTATAGAACTTAGTACAATAACCTATTCAGAAATTTGTTTCGATAAAATTTTGTAAATGAAGATGCTCTTCTATGCATTGATTCTTTTCCTACTGCTATGCAGTGTTAAAGACTTTTTGTAAATATTTCTTCTGATTTTATGCATTATTATTTTCATTATAAAATTTTGTTCTTCAAGTTAGTCTTGCCAAATATCTATTATCCGAAAACAAAATGTAAGGAATTGGTTACGAGTTACATTGATGTCAAAAAATTCTAAAATAACATGAAATATTTTAAGATGTATTATTTTGAGTTATTCTTTTGAAACACCTTAATTACCTTATGTTCGTTTTTCTTTTTTTTTTTTTTAATTGTTCTTTTAGATGAGGCATCATTAGTGTTGAAATATCATTAAATTCATTGTTAATATTAAGGAGAAAATTACCTGATCAGTGTATTAAAGTTATTCCATATAGATTTGGAGTTATTGCAATGCATACAACAGCATTGATAAAATAATTCCACTACAGTTCCATCACGCAAATAATCGAAGAATTACTGTAAATATGTAAATTACTTACTTCAACTACAGTTAAAAGGAAAGTAAATTGTGTCTTGCTCATATTCAATTGGTAAAAAAAGCAGATTTTAAGGTTTCTTTTTTGAAAACTATTAACAAAATTTTCGATTTAGTTAAGATGCTATAGACAAATGTAAATGTTTGGTATTTCTTCCATCTTCATACCTCTTTGTAAATGTGAGTTGAATGATCTTTCCTTAAAGAAGCTAAACATCTGTTAGTTACTGTCTTTTTTTACTAAAGTTAAAAACAATTAAATACAAATAGTTCTCCTTTTAATTTCTTCAATAATATTTCAATCGCCAGGGACGTCATTTCTGTATTTTCATAAAGCTAGAAAAATATAACATACTTTTAAGTTGGAAAACATAGTGTTAAATCCCTTATTTACTGTTTTGTCATCTATAAAAACAGTACTTGTTATAAGAGAGTAACTAAATATGGTGGTTAATGTAAATATTTAGTATTTGTTTGGGACTACTGTTTGGATTTTTGTATTCATCGTGGGTTCACCATTGGTACCTTGACCTCCGGCGCTAAGGGTCACCTCAGTTGTCTGCTCGATGCCTTATCCAGCCAACGGTTGCCATGGAGATGTGGATGGTGCTGCCGAGATTTGAAAATGGCTACTTCTTATGGAACGCAAAGCCTATTATAATCTGAGGGTCTCTCTTTTGCTTGCCTTCCCACCTCCTACACCCCTCTCTCTCGAGAGGGAGCAACCAAAGCGGATTTACACCGTTGCTCGACAGACAGAAAGAAAAGAAAAAAGGGGTTCTTGAAAGGAACAAGAAACACATTGTCAAAGAAAACAGTACCATTCATCCCCGTCTCTGCAAATCAAGGAGAAGGAGAAAAATGATGGTAAACCCTAATGTAAAAAGATTTTGCAGTCTTTTTTTTTCTTTTTAAAAAAAAATAAAATAATTTAAGCAAATTGTAAGAATGTCTCTTAATAAAAGAAAGAATTATGAAATTATATTAACAGTTGACAAACTAGCTTATGATTTTAATAACTTTAGAACTAATTAGTTTTTACTTCATTTTTTAAACTTTTCTCAATGTTTTGTTTTTTGTTTTTAACTTTAGCTAACAAAATTCTATAAACTTGAGAAAATAGAGAAAATGACAAGTCAACTTCATTTTGTTCTTCAACGATGTAATTCGCGATAGAAAATAAAAACAATTTTTAAATAGATATTCGTTGCAATTCTGACTTAATAAATGTTTAAATAAAAATCTTTGCCCTGTAGTTGGTTTATTGTAGATTCAAACTGTCTCAAATTATTTCCCTTCCTTTCTTTTGAAAAACATTCGATATCATATTTTTCAGTTTTTCAGTCGACTGAAAAAAAAAGGTTAAGGAAAAGTTAATTTACTTTTTTAAAAGAGCTTAAATAGATGGATTTTTTTTTTTTTTGACCATTAAGATATTTAAAGTTCCCATATTTTTTTAGTAGATCTTTTCTCCTAAAGCCTCTACTATTAAATATTTCTAACATCACACCAAATTTAAATGTAAATACTACATTTAATATGAAAAAGCAAATTTTCGAAAAAGAAAAGACGTGTAATCTTTTCGAAAATTAAAGATTTTCATATTAAATGTAGTATTTACATTTAAATTTGGTGTGATGTTAGAAACATTAAGATATTTGTTTTTACTGAATGTTTTTTTAGAGTTACCTGAATGAACTTAGTTACTTAGAAATCAGAATTAATGTAAATTATTACCCAAAAAAAGGTGAATCCAGTAATTCAGTGGGTGAAGGCGTTGGGCTGCGGACTGGAGGAACCGGGTTCAATTCGGGCGAAGGTCGGAGATTTATCCCTGGGTCCTAGGGTACACCCAGCCCTCTGTAAAATTGGAACTACGTTTCTTTCCTGGGGTAAAAGGCAAAAGGGACAGCATTAAACTGATCACCCAATTCCAATTTTTACCTGGTGGTCACGAATTGGGGCCTCTACTGTCAAGCTCGAAGGGGCCAATATGACCTGAAAAATGGGATCCTTTTATTGATAAAAAATAATAAAAAAATATAATTATCTTGTATTTGGAAATTTTATTATATTTTGACATAGTGGATTATGAAAAGAGTAACATTAACGGTAGCAGTTTTTAAGTTTAATTCTTTTTACTGATCTAAAGCTTAAAATCATCTCCTAGGTTTCAAGATTTGATATCTATCAACAAATGAATAAGTAATCCCAGTAAATAAAAAAATTAAAGAAAACAAAAGCACTGTTATCAAACTTTACTTTCTTCTAAATTTCTAATTGAAGGGTACTTGTTGTGAATTTTCACAAACATATTTTACTTAAATATTGATTCAATCAGAAAACAAAACGCGAATGGACAGGGTTCCCTGTTTTGATGAATAAGGAGCAGCTTGGAATATTCTTTTCAATGAACGAGTCAATCACTGTTTTGTTCCCCGATCATCCGGTGGTTACGACTTTCGCTGAAACAGCTTATATGCCATAGAGTAGCTTCCTTGCTTGTAATATTCGAACTGAGATGATCCTATTCAACTTTACATGCAAGTAAAACTGAAAACTTACTGTCCCTCTTGAATAAAGTCAAAAACAAATCATCAAAATGTTCTTATTTTGAAAACAGCTTTTGGTTTTTTTTAAAGAAAAATTACCTTTTCATTAACCCTGAAGTTATAATAATAATAATAATAATAATAATAATAATTAAGAGATTCAACAACTCAAATTTGGCTATTCTAATAAGGTAGACAAGACTGTTCAGTACTAAGTCTGCACCATATTTTCATGCGTTCATTATCACATTTTAATGTACATCATTTTTAAAAGTAATACTTGATGTTGTTTTTGTTCTTTGATTGAATGTGACTGAGTAAAATATATGTACATATATGAGAATCTTACTAAATCTTCTTAAAATGAATAAACATGTCATCTCTATTACAGACTATCAAAATAATGTTTAATTTGTTTAATTAAACACAGAAAATTGCATTCGATTTTTTTTTTTTTTTTTTATATATGAGCTTGCAGATAAGTTTTCATTTATTCATAGTTGTAAGCTTAAAAGAGATCCCTACTACAATTAAAAAATCAAATGAAAGTGTTCTAAAATAATTCTTATAAATTAAATGAAAAAACTTTCTTAGAAACACTTTCTTTCTTTAAAAAAAAAACAAAAAAAAACGTTTGATGTATAATCTTTGAAGATTTTAAACTCTTAAACTTGTAATATGTTGTCAGAACCTAGTTTTTAACAACCTTAATGTCAATTCACCTTTCTGAAATATGCATGAAATATTCTAATATTCATAATGCAGTTTCAATAAATTTTTCATGATTTAATGAAGGAGGTTGATTCAAATTTGTTCCTTAATTTCCTTTAAAATGAGAAACTGTGATTTTCAAATTTAAAACCTTACAGTAATTCCTATGGTAATATCAACCTACTTTGTTTTTCATTCACTTCCTTCATTTAAATATAAAATAAAAGCTTTCCCTGTGTGGGAGAGGGGGATTGATCTGCTTGCTGTAGGAATGACAGTAACAATTTCTTTCATAATGCATCTGGATCCCATTAGCATCATTTTTTCCCCTGACACATAATTAAATAACACCAATTAAAATCTCCGCTGGTGCAGATTCTTAATTGATCGTTGCACGTTTAATAAGCTTAACTTTGTTCCTTAAGTTCCATTAGTAGTAACTGAAAAATGGATGGAAAGAACAAAAAGCTATTTCCAATACTTTGAAGCAAACTTTCCTCTATCGGCAGCCATGAAATATGAATTGTTTCTTGTTAAATGTCTACAAACGACGAAGGCATCGGGAAAGAAGAAGAGAAGATGGGTGGGGGATGAACATGCGCCTCCGGAAGGGGACATCGTCTTAATTCTACGACATGACTTGCAATCAAGACGTTCTTTTTTCTTTTTTTTTAATTAGAGCTGACGGCGAAAGTTTCAACTTCATTAGATTTTGAGAAGTAGCTTCTGTAGAGAGATGTAATTGCCCACAGCGACACCTGAATGCGATAAAAGAAACCAGCTTCAGTATTTTGCAAAAGATATTACACTGTGATACAAAACAAACAAAATTTCTTCTAAGATTTTGGTATCAAATATTGAAATACAAGACAAATTGGCATCTAAACTTGTCAAAAAAATAATAATTTTTATATAATATTTTATAATAATAATGTTTCTGGTAAATTTTTATCTTACGAGAAACTATCCAACAGAACTGAAATAAAAAATATTGAAAACATAAAAACAATAATATTTGAAAAAGATAAGAAATAAAACACGAGGGTTTCTAATCTTCCATTTATATAGTTGAAGTTTCTAGATTTTTTTTTACATTAACAATATAAACAAAATATCTTTGACATCATCTCATAAAATAAAAATAAATGTAAAAACAATACATTTATTAAATAATTTTCGAAGAGACTTCATCTTCTCTTCTTCTTCAAGCAACAAATAATAACAACAACGTTACAAAAACAAATAAATTGAGGAAGACGTGACATTCACATTAACATATTGTAACAACAATTACTTACAATACGTTAACATCCTAATTCTTCAATTTTTAAAGTATTATTACAACTTGAACATATATTTATAAATTCTTTAGCCATAAAAGAAACCAGCTTTAGTATTTTGCTAAAGGTATTTTATGTGATGATGTTGAAGGTTTTAAATAGTAATAGAATTTCTAGAAGAGGAAAAATTAAGAAGAGTTACGGTATGTACACATAAAATACCTTTGGATTATTGAAGCAGAAGTAAATTATTAAATACATAGATCTTCTTTTGATATTTCAAAAGCAAAAATAGTGAAGTCATTGGCTCCAAGTTACAATTTCATCTGATGAGGTTTAAAGTATGATGCCTCTTCGTAATGCCATCAAAGAAACACAAGATTAACGTATTCATCTAAATGAATTAGGTAAATCTTTATCAGTGTGAGATAAAGAAACGGTTCATGAAAGAAAGGAGGGAAGGGAAACGACCTGTCAATTTAACTGTTAACAATAAGCATTTTAAATGTTAAAAAATAATTTAGTAAAAAAGAAAGATGTAAGAACATTTTAAGTTGAAGAAAAAAAAGGTAACGTCAAACGGGGAAAGTATTATAAGCAGATAAATTAAATATTTATTATTTAAATTATATATAAAAATACTGCAAATCAGTACTTGTAATTTAAGTTTCAAATTATTTTTAAAGTATAAATACATATTTGACGAACCTTGTTTGGAATAAAAATTATTGTTTTAAAAAGGTCTCATGAAGATGAAATAAATGATATAGCAAATTGTTTGAACAAGATTTGTGTGGATTTCGATTAAAAAGAATAGATCACTACTGTCTACTATGAACTAGCGTGAATGGCAAATGAATTATTTTATAAATATATGAATGATGATTTTCATAGGGAATCTTTTTATTGCTTTTAAAATTAATTAAACATAGTATGGAAGTAAACATTAAGTAAAGTAAATTCTCAAGCGTTGTACAAGACTGATTTGAAGAAGTTTTTGATTTTTTTTTATAATATTTTACATCAACAAAGAAATATAATTAAATGTTAGTTAATAACTCCGTTTATTATAAACTTTTTTTAATCTTTTAATTATTTTACTTCATTCTTTCAATTTTATTTTTAATTATTTTTACTGCCATGAATAATTGTCGTTGAAGTATACATCTTTATTATAATGTTTGGTAAGATACTGTTATTTGAGTACACATGTTATTTTTCATAGGGAATAACTGACTTAGGTAAAGTGTCAAAAGCTATAAATAAAGCTGGCTCTTTAGAAAACTCAAAAATTGTAGTTATATAAATTTCAGAAAAAAAAAAAAAAAAAGAAAAGTTGTTTTCCAAAAAAATCTTGTTGGCTTCGCTGCATGATCATCACCTGTGGCCTTTCACCTGCTGTGATCTTTGACCTGATCGTTGGAGGAAGAAAACGACCGTTCACTTTAAATGATAATCTAGCTGAACTGGACCGTCACTCTATCGACCGGAATGGCACAACCCCTCTTTATATGCAGAAAACCCCCAACAACATTGACTGACAAAATCAGAAGCATCACCATGAGCCGCACTGAATATTTACGGTGTACACGCTTTAAGCCTTTTCGGGTTTTTTTTCTATTTTGTAGGTCATTTAAATATTCTAATGTAATCTTCTTTTATTTCTTTTTTATATTTATTTATTAGTATATTTAAAGTTTGTTCAATGAATGTCGTAAAATTTTTGATATGTTAACACAAATTCACTTAATTTGTTGAAACATCTTGATGTTATCTTATTTCTAAGTAAAATTATTGTAAAGAAAAAATATTTTCTGCCATCTGATGAATTTCCATGTTTTCGAAAAAAAAATAAAGAACTAAATAAAGAACATTTAAAATTATAGTAATGTTCTAGTTCGAAACAAAATTATTGAGATTGCTCTCACTAAACCTCGCATTTTACAAAATGAAGATACATTTGATGATAAATACGGGTTTTTATTTTTATTTTAAATGCAAAATTGGATGAGTGCACAGCTAAATTCGCAAATCGAGAATACTAAATCATTTTAAGATTAATGTGATAGTCTGGACTGTTTACATTAGATCCTTGTAACGTTAAAATTGTAACTTTGTCATTGGTAAATGCATCATTGGATCTGCAAATGCTGTTGGAATTCCTAATGATGGAATGGCAATGTTGGCTCTTGGATTTTCTCTCCCAATTCTCTATTGTGTCGAATTGGAGAAGCAGATAAATGTAAATAGAGGACCATGTTCTGAATGCTCGGGTTCGCCTCATAAGATCTCGGGAGAAATCAATCAACATGTTGCCGGCGGTCGTTGGAGGAGAATCCCGGTAGAAGAGGCCAACAACAATAACATGATTGACCTCGCTCTTAGGCTTAGCGCTCAGGGCGTGGTTGCATTGGATAAGAGTATTGATTTGAGGGGCTGAAAATCTCACAACTGGCTCACCAAAAGAATATTACACTTACCACAAAGACATACTGTACTTTCCAGAAAAAGACAACTTTAATGTTTAATAAGTTACCATTTATCTACAAACTCTTACAACTTATTTAGTCGTTGTCACAGAGAATACTTGTTGTAAGAGACAAGGGTAAAAGAAGCTTGATTTCCTTCTTTAAAGTTCGTTTTAAATTTCTTGAGACCCTTGTCAGCTTATATCTATTAACAGCATTGTTATTTGTGATAAATGTTCTCCTTCTCTTAGATCATCATAATAATTTACAAAATTCTGATCTATCAGAAAGAAAAAAAACAATGCATCAACATAATTGCTTTCCATCTAATAACGATCTCCAAAAAATTTAACGGACTGTAGATTCTGCAAGTGAGATATACTAATAGATCTGGCGTCTTGAGCTAAAACACATACTTTCACGAACGAAAGGATAGCGAGAAGATGGCTTAAAAACCAAATATCGGTTAATTGAACACTGTTGCGCATTTCTCATAAAATAATATCTAACATAGATACTTGTTAGACCAGAGATGGGATACCTGCGGCCTTTTGTGATACTCAGTGAGGTCTTTGACATGCAATTTCAAATTCATATATAGTTTTAGTAGAAAACTTACAAAAAAAGAACAGTAAATAAATTGAAAACTTACAATGCGGCTAATAGTCAAAGCTGAAAATTGAAAAACTCGTTGAAGAGACTGTTTATAAAATCAGTTATTTCAATCGCCCAAATATTTTTATTTCGTTGTAGTCGTACCCTCGTTTAATGCTATAGTTACGTATATCATTAAACATACTTTGAAAACATAGTTTGAAAGTTATTTTTCCTAAATAAACAGCGATTTTACGTATATCCTCTTTTACAATTCTAGGTAGGCCTACGTTCTTAGAAAATTGATTTGCGGCTTGATTAAGTCTATAAACTCGACATAAAGTGTGGCCTTCCAAAGACACCAAAGATTCCTCACCCTATGTTAAACAATGAAGAAGCAATTATTCTAATGATGGCTTTCTTGTATTTCCATAATAATGAATTTTATCAGTAATTCAAGTCTTCATTTATTGTAACAGAAGTTCAGAGATGTCTGGAATGGTTATTCCATTTCAAAGCTGAAATCATGACCTGTAAATAATCTTTCTCTAAATAATCTATTACCAAGCATTAATTGCAATACAAAATGGAGAAATCATGAACCTAAAAGGGAATCTTAATGTCTTGTTCCTAATAATATTAACAACTAATGCGAACGTTATTTAAACCTCTTTTAGAAATGGCAATTTCGAAACAATAAAAACTCCATAACGTTCGTATCTAATACTTCTTAAAATAAAATATATTTCATGTAGATTAAAGTGCAAAATCACAAGCCCAACTAAAATCTTTTTTTTTTTTTTTTTATTTCAAATAATAAAAATAACGGCATTTGGCTGTCATTATCCTATCTAACAAGAACAATCAGAGCAATGAAAATAATAATATTTTGAATTAGAAATTTAAAAATAAGTGAAAGTAAGACTGGAAGTTAATTAAACGAAAATTAAATATGAATAGGGATAATTTAGAAAAAATTGATTTTTAAATTTTTCGCAAATTCAAATCTACATTACTTTCTAATTCAATTATTTTCTAAATTCAAATCTACAATATAAAATATATGAATAAATGGTGTTAAGGAGTTTTTCGGAAATATTGTCACTTGGATTTAAGCTTAATAATCGACAGAAGCTTTTCCGGAATGAAATATAATAAATTCTTGAAATTTGGGTTGTTTTTTTTTTTTAATCAGGTTTTTTTTTTTTTCCTAAAAAAAATAATCAAGCATTCTTTAATATTTTACCAAAACACAAAATCTAAAAAGTCTTTTTATCTAACAAATTTTAAAACTTTGGAAATGAAAAGGAAAATTACAAAATAAAAATCAGAGACAGCCTGATACAAGACGATTTTCGCACTTTTTAGATGAGAACGATCATAAAAACGAATAAATAATAATCCATATTCCTTAAGGTCAAACTTGTTTCTGTAAATTCTTTTATGAAATTACTTTATGAAGCCAAAATTAACAGCAGTAATGTTTGTGAATTTGTAAAATTTGGTAACTTAAAACCAAGACTTAAAACGAAGAATTGGATCTTAAAAGCAATCATCAAAATTATTCAACCTGTTTACTTATATTTTGCATAAAAAGATAGTCCACCATCTATCTTTTTTATTTGCGGTTATTTTATAATCTCCGTTAAAGATTTATTTATTATTCATTAAATAAAATGAAATGGATAACAATTAGGCAGCAGTCAGTCAGTATCCAGCTTCGTAAACCGTAGTTCGGCGAAATTATTAATTCAGCATCAGGCAACTGTTGCCTAGGAATTGCCAATAAATGAAATGTTCTGAAATTGAAGAATACAGGTTCTGCTGCGTTTGTAAGGTAACTATGGAGCGTACATTGTTTCTTCCGGTGTTAAATAGTATATAGAGAAATATAGAAGGATAAATGTTCTACGAAAGACAACACCAACATCACAAAATTCCAAAAGATTAATTTTAAAGAAATTGATGGAAGAGCGCCATATTACTTTAAAAATTTATATTAAAGAATGCTAAGCATGTTTTAACCCTAAATAATTTTATGATTTCTATGTTGATAGAATTCATAACTTTTTTTTTTTGTTTAGCCTATGTTAATAAAATTTTTATCAAATTGTGAATTTGAAAAGAATTCACTTTCCCTTAAGAATTGGGCGTATCACCTGTCACTCTTTTTATAATTTTAGTTGATATTATTTAGAAAATTGCCTGCCTTCAGAAAAGGGGAATGTAATTTAGAAATGTGATTCTTTTTCCAGCTTTTCCATCTCAAAAATTTTAACAATAGTTCTGTGGTGCAGTGGTTGCTGTCGAAACCTTATTGTAGTTTCAGAAGAAATATCTATTTAATTTTACTAGCATTTCTTATTATATTAATAATTACTAATGGTGGCTGCTTGTAAAAACCTTATTGATAATTTTATGCTATTATAACGTGTTAAATTAATTAGTGGCTGCTTTTGGAACAAAGAAAAGCGAAGATGTCTAAAAACAAAAGTACTACCGTTTACAGTGTTTGCTTTTCTTGCTCCATTTCTTCAGGTTCCAGTTGAATAACTTTCGGTTTATTCAACAGGCTGCATTTAATATTTTACAACAAGTTTTAACGTATGAAAATAATAATGACAAAACAATAAAAACCATACTCGCACATAACTAATAACAAAAGAAATCACTGATCTGTTTTTGGATTTTTCGACACCGGGAATCCAGAACAGCTGTTTC
>JAFIDM010012231.1:83163337-83253450 GCA_023159025.1 Thereuonema tuberculata
AAAACAAAAAACTGATTTTCTAAGATCGCCATCTGTATCATTCTGGAAGAGATGACGAAAAATTCAGACTGAATTTAATAATTTAATAAATTCAAAACACGAATTTACTTTTTGCAAGAAAAAAAACAAAACAGAAAAACACTAATAACAACAAATAAAATAACGACCATGAGCTTGTTGAATTAGGAAGATCAGTTTTAAAGAGTCCTGAGTCGATGGTTCATTTCCAGGTCAGTTGTTGTCTTCTTCAGATTGGATGCCTGCCTGTTCTCCCTATTTCCATATCCCCCCTTCCTCTCTCCTCGTTCCGTTTCCGGTCGGATGACTGGCGAACGTCCCTCTGATGGACAAATCAGCGCAGGGCAGTCAGGCGACCTCCTTGGTTGATCGGTTTTCTCCGTCCGTAGAAATCGCAATCTGCGGCCAACGAATGTTCAAGGAGAAAAAAAAAAAAGAGGAAAAAAAAAAAATGGAGAAAAGACTTTTGACCGATCATGCGCAAAACTGTAGGAGTAGGAATATTGCCACAGGCTTATTTCCTTCTTTGCCGTTGTTTTCTATACAAAACCCTCAAATCTCATCTACGAGAAGGGGAAACCATTTCGAAAAGGAATCTACCAAAGAACAACAGGTGGAATGAGCAGAGTGCATTCCCACAGCGCACACAGGAAATTATATAGGCACCGCAAGTTAAAAGAAAAAGAAAAGAAAAAAGGAGTAGGTGGTCGAATTCAAATGTCACCATGAGTTAGGAAGTTGCAGGAAGATTCACTTCCATTGACAACAACATTGACAAATGAACAACAAAAAAGTATTTGAAAGTCAAAAAATAAGATTAAAGATGTTGCTCAAAAACTTAAAATAGATGTAAATGTAGTCGAATTTAAATAGGTCTACTTTAAATACATCTAATTTACACTAGCAAACTGCAGCGAAGCGCTATTAGTTTGACGAATTATTAAACCAAACATTAGATTACATTTATAAAAATCATCGCCAAAAAAAAAAAAAAAATAAAGCAAAAAAATAAACAAACAAAGTAAACATTTAGCTGCAGTTATGTTGTAGTCGATTTATGTACAATCGAATTTCGGCTAGCGCTATATTTATTATTATTATTTTTTTTTTTTTTTATGAGATACTCTCATGATCTCGATGGATAATGAATTTTGATTGCCTAGAACTTATCTCTAATTTACCAGCATCTAGTGAAAAAACGCAAACAGGGCAAGATTGATTAGGTCACCCACGTCAAGCTTTTTCAATGCAAAAAATTGCCAAGATCGGTGAATAGTTTCGAGAAGAAAGCAAATGCTTAAATTTTCCCTTAGGGTTGAGTACAGAGTCGTTCTGTCCAAATCACAATAAAAATCTGTCATTTTCTTTATTTCCAAGTTAGATTTCAGAGTTGATTATCTACATCTGAAGAAGCTAAGACTGTGAATATATACACTAGACCTTAATAAATATTGCTAATGAATCTGAAAATTTATTGTCATTATGAAAAATCACTATAATACATCAGATCTGTAGAGATAATGAACGGTTTGACAAGACATACTTTTATTTACAATATTTTTACAAGACATTTTTAATTTTACATCAAATAATCAATGCATAAAAAGGTTTTTTTTTTTTTTTTTTGTTTTTTTTTGTAAATATTTTACACAATTACATTAAAAGCAGATTACAATCTGATAATTATCAGAGTAATTGTTATCTAAAGACTTAACTAAAAACAAAAGTTATTGTTTCTGTTTAATTTGTTTTCTTAATTCAACCTTCAAAATAAAAAATAAAAAATCCTAGCCTTTCTTACAGCCATCCAGACTAAGAATATAAGTCTGGATTTTAGGACAGTTAAGACTTTATTCTTCTTTCCATTCGTTTGTTTTGTATAAACTAATTGATTTGTTGAGAAATTAATTTTACTATTTGCCCATTTGAAATTCAAGTGATTATATTTGAACCTCTGCTAAATGCTTTTTTGATTATTTAAGTGAAATTAGAACTCCCTCCGTAGCTAAATACTGTAAGTTTAAACATCTCTGATGCTATTTTTCTTAAATAAAAAATAAATTGCAAAGTATTAAGTCAATTGTTGATCTGTAACTGATGTAAGTTCCTAAAAGAACTTAAAATCTATTTCCCTTAAACTTTTCTTATTATAGCGTTTTATTTTTTTTGTTTGATGTGTGACGAATCAAAAGGCGACATGGGCAGCGGATAGATGTATTTTGTTTTCGTGCTATAAACACCCAAAACTACCGCCTGTGCCAGCGGTATCTTTCTATCTTGGCACTGGTGCCACATCCAAACTATCTTGAGCAAAGCATTATTGCTAGTGAAACATGCCACATCATCTCGCTTAAAAACGAGGCCAAGACATGCAAGTTTCTGAGTATGTCATTAGTCGAAAAGTAAGTATTCGTTCAATACTTACAATGCGTTCACTATTAAGGATATATGGTATGGTATAATAGGGTAAGAAAAGAATTAATGATACAATGCGCGGATTTTGGCGCATTTGTTGTGACCACAATTTTCTCCACATAGCACTTGCTATCAGTAGACGAATTGATAGCACGGATTAGAATATAGTCTTTAGAATCTAAACACTGTAGTGAAATCATGTACCACTGCATGATGAAAGTGTTATCTCAGCTTTAGAAATGCAGTGTAACTTTCTAGAAATAAACCCTTAAGAATTGATTGGAATTTTTTTTAACTTAGTCTATATTTCATTTAAAATAGATTGTTACTTTCAAGATGAGGAGGAGATGAAGCAGATGCATAGAATGTTTCTTTCCATACATCTTTTCTTTTAATCCTATATGCTTTTTAAAGCTTGTATTGGAATTAAAATACCATGCGAATTATCTCTCAATGCCATTTCTCCAAAAACATAGGCATCTAAATGTCAATGTATCGTTCTAAAATTTCGTAGATTTAATGACGAACTTTTCAAACACTTGCTTAATGAATATATTTGTTGCAATAATTTTTACATAAAAAAGATCGTTAAAAGTCTATATATATAGTATACTTTCTGTAAAAGAAAAGTTGATTTATTACGGGCTCTATCTCCTCCGAAAACAAAAGACACAGAAATACAAATAAGATGTTAGGTATAGTATTGAGGATGCTCACATTTCATTTTTATCTATGTGAGTCAACCGGAAGTCCTGGGACATCCCGAGACACCCCGAGTCCCCGAGACGTTCTCTGAGATGCTCACATTTTTATTTTTTATCTACTTGGGTCAACTGGAAGTTACATGACTTGCGATCTACCATGAGGTCTCCGAGACGCGCTTGCAGGTTGTAAGAAAGCGATTGCGGTTATGGGTGGTGTGAAAATTATCTTAAAATCCAAGATCATTTGATCATAGGTTTGCTAGTACAGTGGTACCTCGGGTTACGAACTTAATACGTTCGTAACCCGAAACATTGAAATCAATGAAATAGAGACGATCCGTTTGAAGATGAAAGAATCGTTCCTTTTTATTAATATCCGGTCGTTTACCTGACAAACCGCAAAGAATACCTGTACTTCACGTTTTAAATAAAGAGAAAAAAACAACCAAATAAATTAAATGTAATATAATTACATTTAATAAATACATTATACAAATAAATACATTACGATGTCTTTTTACATCGGAAAAAGAATCTTGTGGACGCGGAGAGATACTTTCAGATGCTAGGTGAGACGCCTTTGGTGTGATTTGGCCCCTTAACTGTTCCTATATTACCAGGTAAGATTTGCCTAGACTGTAGGCTAGCGCTAAGCGATGTTGGTACTGCCTGGCCTTCGTTTGTACTGTACGCGATCGTTTGTCTCCAACGTTAAACTTTGATCTCTCTCTCTCTCACCTTCGTTGGGAGGCACTGTTCGTTACCCGAGACAAAAAATTGTCGAAATTGTTGTATGTAACCCGAAATGTTCGGGACCCGAGTCGTTCGTAACCCGAGGTTTCACTGAATATTAAAACAATTCGTGTTGTCATTAAAATTTTATGGCGATTATGGGAATCATACAGTATTGTATGGAGTCTCCCTGATTCAATGTATATTTACTATCAGAGCTATTCTAAATTCAGTCATTCGCTCCACAGACACTCGAATGATCTCCATGTCGATTACGGTAACTGCGATATTATTATTTGATCTGGAATTAATTCCTGAGCTGACTTAACTTACCGTTTCTTTCTTTTATTATTTGTTATTAAGAGGTTTTGGTTTTTTTTTTCCAAAAATTGAATATTAAATATCTCATTTATTAACCGTTAACACTATTATTAGTTTAATGTTATATCAGTTAATTAGATTTCCTTATATCTACTTAAAGAAAGAGATTTACTTAATCAATGACAACTTTCTAAATTTAAAAACATAAACATAGGACAAATAAATTTTCTTTTCTAAACAGCCTTTTGACATGTAATCCAATCATCAGCTCCTTCCTTAAAAACAGAAAGGGATGGGTTTGTGATGGAAGTGTATCGATGGCGTCGGTCGAGTCGATAGGGTGAAGGAGTGGACTTGGAGAGGTTCTTTTCCGCTTCCCTTCACCCCTCAGTCTGTCCTTATTTGGTTTTGGCCGAGTGAAAATGGTCTTCTCCCCCGACGTGGTTTAGTCCTCTGTAGCACTCTCCCGCCGACAGTTGACGGACGTCGGAAGATGACCTAGCGCATGCGCTGTGGAACCAACACAAGTGATCCCATCAATCTCTCTGACAACTCTATCCTATATGCATGCGTGTGTCACTTCGTAGCAAAATCATTTCAAAATGCACGCGTGAATATACGGAGAGGGACTTTGCTTTATGATGGCAAAATCTGCACCACAAAGAGAACGAATATTTTAAAGCGAAACTTCGGTCAAAGCAACGTGGAAAAGACACTGAATAAAATAAAGACTGAAGACAAGACTAAGTCTAGTTAGTTATTTCAATAACGATTTATTAAATTATAACTAATTAAATTCACCGATTTATGATTGCTTTTCTTAATACCGAGCTCAACTTCAGTACTGTTGCCAGATTAAATTTATCAAGTGAATAAAAATTATTTTATAAAAGTACTGTAAATCCAGAAGAAGCTCGAACTTTTTTAATAGAATTAAAGATCCAAAGAAAGAACCATCACAAACAGATATACATATATGTACATTTTATATTGATGAATTTACAAGAAACAGTAAGGTACTCTCAAGTAACTACGCATTATCAATTGAACATCGATTTTTTATTTTCTTTTTGCCTCCTCCCATGCATCAGTAAATAAACATCGACTTACCTATCGGTAATTTTGTACGTATTATGTCGGATATTAAGTTATACCTTACAGTTTTATGTAATACCCCATTTAATTGATTTTACAATTAAAAATAACAGATAAAGATAGATGAAGACTATTTTATTATAAAAATATCTCCTTAATATCCAAGAGATAGCAGGGCTTTGCTATCTTGACGAACTACGACTTGGAGCGAACGTCACGAACAAAACTAAGAATACCATGCATCAGGAATCCTTTAGTTTAGGGGTTCACAACTTTTGTAAAGACGCGAAAAACTACATTAAAATGTTAAAATTTGTAGTACCACCTGTGGTACGCTTACCACCAGCTGAGAAACCTTGCATTTTAGTTACATTTTACTTTGGGAAAATGTTGTAAAATACCTAAAGTTACCTGCATTCTTGAAATCTATTACTATCTACTTTTAACAGGAATTTATAATAATGAACAGTTATTACACGAACAGTTATTATAATATATTATAAGTTCAAAATGACCTAATAACCAAAACATCTACAACCTCAACATAATGAAACAATTTAAATTGAGTAACTTTAAACTTAAAATCCGATCCGATAGCCTTGGAAAATCCTGGACCAGCAGGGCTTGGTTAGAGGCTTGCATATTCTTGTCCTTTCCCAGGAGCGCTGTTCTCGAAATTGGAAAACTATTGCAAGGATGTAATAAAAGTAAAGCAGACATCTTTGTTTCTCAGAAGTAAAAAAAAAAGATAAGAAATAATAACATTAATAAAAGATAATTAATTAACGAAGATAGAAATAATGGAATTTATCAAGTACATTTCAACAAAGTATGTAAATAAGAAATACGTATATGAAATAAAGAACAAAGCAAGAATGCCCTTGGAACCTATCACTTCAAAATCAAAACGCCGTAAGTTCTTTAATTTAAATTTGTGAAGAAAAATTTAAAATAAAAATTGAAAGATTTTAATAGATTTGCCAATTTTAAGTTCCTATCTGATCTCTTGGGATGTCTTAGACATTACATAATATGTCGAAATATTTCTAATATAGGCTACAAAGAAAGATAGTTTGATGTCAACTTTAAAGCCCCGCGAACACCATCCAATTTTTCACCAACTTAGTCTGCCAACTTACAGTTTTCGAGTCGCTAGAGACGACTTTGAGCACGTTTTTCAGCGACTTGCCAGCGATTTTTGTTGTTGCTGCACAACCAACTCGAATCAACTCGCGAAAATTGGTCGGAATTACCAATCACAGGGCAGCGTTGGAACATGTCAGTCATGACGTCACGCCTATGGACAGAAATGGCGTACATAAAAGATTATCCCTCTTCGAGTCGACGACAAGCGAGTACACAATGAATATCAGAGTATTGCTAGTTTCTTTCATGCATAAATAAAGTTTATACTGAAATGCAGTAATTGTATGCGGCAGAATTTATCAGAGAGGTTCCAAAACTACAATTTTTTCGGATTTTCCACAGCTGCTGGGGGAAACGAATTGAATTATGGGATTGCTGATATCGCGGCCGACTTCATTTGCGAGTTGGATGGTGTTCGCGACTGACAAAATCGGACCAACTCGGAGTTGGCCGACTAAGTTGATGGAAAATCGGATGGTGTTCGCATAGCTTTAGGAAGATCCCTTCATTGGTTCAGAATTGGAAGGGATATGCAATTATAATATAAACAAACATGGTGCATCAATATTTATCTCGATCTCATATTGAATTTCGTTAAATAAAAAAAAATGCAAAGGAGAAAGAATTTTGTCCTTAAATATATCTATATTCAAGAAATTCAGTTCGGTGGTTGAGAGACAAGAGATGGACTTACAAAGATCCTTCTTGGGTTAAAATATGAACATTGTAAGTTAATTAGAATTAAGTACACAAATGTTAGACATTAGAAATAGAAATCAACAGACATAGATGTTGAATTCACACAAAAAAGGGGGAAAAAAAAGGAATTATAAGAATTTAAAAGGATTTTAATAACGTCAGAAATTAATGATTATCAAGCAAGGCAAAAAAGTGGTTTCGTAGTATACTCGAAATGAAAAAAATACGAAGTCGCTTTGATTTCCGGCCACTTCCTCTGAGACAGGAAGTGACTGCAGTCCGGAACTCGTATTTTCCCCCAATACAACTCATAAGAGTTTCAATACAGATTACCTCATGTCTGTCCAACTTGTGGTTTGGATTGTTTATAGAGTTGGTGAAAGAATGAGCCAACAGACGGACAGAATGAATTTAAGAGGTCCCCACCCCATTACACTTTCATGTACGGCGTCAATGAAAAGTAAAAAAAAAAAATCCGAAAATAACAAGAAATTAAATTTCGTTTTTAATAGAAGTTAAGGATTAGAAGCGTAAAGATTGACGATTGAGATAGTGAAGAACGAATAGTAAAGAAGATAAGTATTTCACATGCTTAATAAGAAAGATAGTATCTTTCTAAATTTGCTCTGTCTCTATCCACGAAAAGCTAAATAGTAATGGAAATTGAAATAATGGCAGATCTCGCCGTCGTTACTGGCTATTTAATGGGTTATTGAATTTAAGATCGCTAATATGATCGCAACTTCGTAGAAAACAAATGAAAGATTTTAGCTAAGTAACCATAATGAGAAGTTGATTGAATTATTCGACCAAAGAGATCAAGTCTCTATAAAATTGGAATAAAGTGTATTACAAATTTATTCGTAAATTTGAGTGTTAATTAGTCATCAGTCAAAGTTGTCAATCGTTCACAAATATGACTACAGCCAGAAAGAAAAAGAAGAAGAAAAAGAAGAAGAAAAAAAGGTTTAATTTGTAAATGAGTAAGCTATGTACAGCATATACTGCTATGTGCTCTACAAGTCCATTCCATCTGAACAACACATCGGAACTTTGTAATCATTAATAAGTTAATAGACAATGGCTATTCGGCATTTAATGAATGAAGCTGAGATGCTCCAAATATACTTTCCGCATACATTGACTTTACACATGCATAAATTGTAAAGACATTGACTCTATTAAAAAATGTATATATAGACAAAACAATAATCAACTCAATAAGTATTAAAGATTTGGTTATATGCAAACACTGATACCATGATTCATACAACGTTGTTCGTTACCGAGCTTTTAGGTAATATATGTTATATAAAGGAAAACTCTAGATAAGGTAAATCCATCTGTTACTTAATCTTGCTATTACAACGTCATTGATATCTAATTAATTAAGGAGATAAACTAAAACAGGCTAACTTTATTCATACAATAAGCATTTTCATGTACGTTTACTGAGAAAGGGTCAACCTGAGGGTTCTTTAGATGCACTCTTTCGGCAACTTACTTAGACGGAAAATTTTGGTCATTTGAAGAGCTAAAGTTTTAGTATTTAACTCCCGGCGTATAATTACGAGTCTCATCAAAAACATGATGCAATTAGATAACCAAGGGCCCAATTGAAAAATTTAGAATCGACATGATGGCCTGTTTTACGTTATACATTTTTATTTTTAGGTCATGCAAAAGGGCCTGTTTCCAAAGATTTTAAGGAGAATTTGGAGAATAGTGATTTCCTCTTTTTGTTTCTTGGTTCGACAATCGATTGCTGGAACTTCAATTCCAATGAGCAGCTTGTCTGTGAAGAGGATCGAAACCTTAGATTCTCTGATTTTTTTTCTCCAAGTTATTTTATCGTCCAGTTAGGTTACAAGGTTTACCTTGTCAAATGAATACCTGATATCTTTCGTAAGTTTAAGTTGGGACTGATCCTCCAATTTCAACTTTTCCTGCAAGACAAATGATCGCAGCCCGCCCCCCTTACTTCCTATACTGTCCAACTGGAATGAGGATTCAGGAATGATGCTTCATAATTTTAACTATCTTTGAAACTCTGTCACATATATCAGTTTCATTGTTTTTCAATGGTCGAAAGACTTTAGAAACACCGTTTAAATTAAAAATTTAAATTTTCCGTGTAATTGGTAATTGGTTTTTTGTTTTTGGTTGGTCTTAATGGTATTTGGGAGGTGTAAGGTTGGGGCTGTGTGATCTACGGCTGTTGCTACTTGGAATTTTGTTTGAATTATGTAAAAAAAGAAAAATAGGGAAAAAAAAATTACCAGCCGTAGATTATAATACTATTTCAAGGAAAAGTCCATTATACCACCCTCTTACATCGAATTATTACGATTTTAATCATAAAATTTGTAATGACAGAACTTTTCAGAGATTTACAGCACAACTTCGAATTAATCTTTTCATTCAGAATTACTTAAAATTAAAGAGCGTCTTTAATTAATTAATTAATTAATTTCCACATCCCCACAAGTTATCTTAGCAACGATCCTAAACCCCAGACCCCAAGCACTAATGCACGTGCTATTATTATACCACTTATAAGGAAACTTATTCCAATACTACAAAAGCTTAAAAAAAAATTTTGTTTAATAAATTGAAAAGTGATTAGAAAATTAAAATACTCGTATATTCATCGGACAATGGAGTTTGCGCAGTGAGTTTGGAGGGTGAAGGTGAGGGAAGGAGATCAAAAAAATTGTGCTTGCATTTTAAAATTGATAAATAATATTGTGCCAAATTTTAATCTATCCAGCCGTTTTAGCGTGATGCGCATAGAATCAAACAAAAAGGCAAAGAACTATTCAAGAGAAAAGAACTATTCAAGTTCAGGAAGACATCGCATGTTCAGTCTATTATACTGAATTTTTTTGGGGTCAGCATATCTTTACAATAATTATACGTATCGAATCAAACATTTCGCATTTTTAAACTGAAAATTATTTCAAAAGTAATTAAGCATCTTCGAGTCTAACATCCTTACCTAAAGCCGATCTTTCTTACGATAGACCAAATTGTGCTTCCGTAATATCACGGTCCCATTTCACTTGGGACCGAAGTGAAAAAGTGCCGTTGTTGCCTTTGCAGCGGGAGGTTACTTGTCAGGAGCGGCGTGCTGTCGAGAGCCTGCCCGTCCATCGCATTCATCACTCGCGGTTTTTTCCTCTCCAAAACCACCGGATCAAAACTCTTGAATGCCTTTGCCGGGAGCATTCTGCTCGGCCAGACTTCAGCTTGAGAAAACCGAATATGCCTCTTTTTTTTTTCCCTTCTTCTTCCTCCCTTCTTCTGCTTTTATTCCCTCTTCTGCCTCCTCGGACTCAACAGGAGCAAGTGTAGTCTGGCGGGAAAACATGATGCCCAAGCATGACACTCGTCCAATAGCCAGGCATTTTACGCTACTGAAGAGAAAACACGAAGGAACGCTCTCTTGTTAATCAGGGAACCGTTGCCAATTGAAAGATGCTTTTCATTCACGCTCAAGAGTGTCAGTTTTAACAATGCAATGAATGCTTATTTTCAGATAAAAATATCTCAACCTCCCCTCTAAAAAAGCTTTATATAATTTTTCTGTACAATAAAGAGAAAATTTATAATAAAAAAAATGTGTAAGAAATTTGTATAATTATAACAAAAACTATTTGTAGGTGGATTCTGTTAATAGAAGATTAATAAGATAATGGGATTTATTTTATAAATAGAGAAGGATATCTTGCATGTTGATATGTTTTTCTATCATAAAAGTCTGCTAAACAAATGTTTTGAAGTATGCGAATTCTTTGTATTCTACTTAAAAATGTTCTTCTAAATTCTGTTTGAACGCCTATCACGCTAAGACGGCTGGACAGGTTTTCTTAAATAATTAGATTTAATTGAATGAGCATGCAAAGCATGTGAAGATTCACTATCCAACTTTTACTCGTCTTGTCTCTTTGTATACAAATCACACTAAAACCGATTTTCTTATGTCTTGGAATGATTGCGATTATTTTGGTCGTGACGACTGCGCCCCCTAAAAAGAAAGTCTGTTAAGATAAAGAAATAATACCACGCTTTTGTAAAAAGTACATATCATGATTTCTCCTTTTTTCCTGACAAATCAGGAAAAACAAAACAAAACAACAAGTTCATTCATTGTTTTATAATAAACATATCCCGTAATTTATTGCCCGAGTCACCCCTACAATTTGTAATCTGTACAATTTCAAAACATGCCCAAGTTGAGTTCATTTAGGATATCTAGATCCCCATCTTTGCAACATTTTCGAGGGACTCTGAGTAAGTTGCCATTCTGTTAATATCGTATTCGTTCGGTCAAGAATATCGTATTCGTTCTAAACGCAGTCTATTCAGTACAGATAGACTACAAATTTGTTCAATTGCCAGTATTTTTCTGAACCGGACCAACTTCTAGATAATGGGGAGTCCAATGAGATATGACTCATGAGGCTCCGACTCCCAGTTAGGGCTGTGGATGGTGTTATACCCACACAGACAAAGACAGAGACACAGGTGAATCCTATGGGGTCGTTAATAAAAGAAACAAGGCTTAGCCAAATGTGGACTCAGACTCGTTTGTTTGAGAATAAAATACATTCAAGCTACACTATTTCTGAAGGACAATAATAAATAAAAGAGGCGCTAAACCACTGCCTAATCAATTTCGAAAAATGAGACGGAAAAAAATATTGCAAAAGATTTAAAAGTGGTGTTTTAATGGAGCAACATGAAGTGTTTTCGATAAAATAAAAACAAAAAAACAAACTAGAATTAGGTTTTATGAGTAGTAAAAGTTAGTCTTGAAGAAATGTTGGATGTGCAGAATTATCTAATTTTATAATATGCTAACAAGATAAAAAGCAAAAAGATTCATTTTGAGTATTCGAAGAGATTGGGAAAAATATATACAAATCTTACAAATACACAATTATTTATTTATCTATTTGTATAATTTTGGCCATACTGAAATGATAAAAAACAAAACAAAAAAAAAATCATTATACAGATAAAAACAAATAAGCCTAAGATTAGCAAAAAAAATTGAGATATTGCAAAGTTGTTATATCCCTGAATTTAATGTTTTGCTTAATAAACATTTCATTAAGAAATCTAACTTTCAATCGTATCAAGTAACGATCGAATAGTCGAGCATGTTTGATCAAAAGAAAGATATGATCTGAGTTCGGAAAACGATACCTGCTAATATCGATCTGAAATTAGTTTATAACCTTTGAGAATTGCCGCTTTTGCGACCTTAACTCGTAGAACTACTATTCGAATTGTATTAGATATTTCTTCGTGAAATACCAGAGCTACCGGGTCATTTAATAAATTAGCTTTAATGTTGAGTAACAACAATTGGTGAGACCAATTTATTCTTCCGATGTATTCTTCCGATGTTGAGTAATGTAATGTTAAATTAAATACTACCTTATTCCAGTTAATAAATGATATTAATCATTAAAACAATGCCCTCATTAAAAGCTAATTGAGCTTTTTTTTTTTTTTTCTACATAAAGTAAAGATCATCTAGTTTTATAATTAATTCAGCTACTTTTTTGGGTTTCTTTCTTTGATTTTGTATTAGTGATTATATAAAGATATTCTCCAAGTTTCGCTTTTCTTGTTTAGAAATTAAATTTATTTCATATTTCTACTCTATTTGGTATTGTTAACCGCAGTGTTTCAACTTTGTAGGAAGAAAAACTGGCCATTGCGAACATTAATTCACGCTGAATTTTCGTGGGCCTAGTAGTGAAGCATTTGACTGCGGCCTGTAGGAGCCTGGTTCGATCCCTGGCGGAGATCGGAGAATGTTCCAGGCTAAATTTTCCTTTTGAAGGGTCCTAGGATCCACTCAGTCATTTGAAGAATGGATACTGCGTTATATGCTATTGGACATTGAGGCTATCTCACCTGACTAACTTCCCTTTGGTTAGAAAATGCCAGGAGCCTTATCTCCCTCTATGTCAAGTATCACATAGGTCTTTAATGGGATCTTTAAATTTTTTATTCATGTTCACTTTGTCTCCTTCTGAATTGATTCATTTAACACTTCTTAAAAACATATCACTTTCATTTAATGTTAATTACAAATTTTTATTAAATTCGCATCCACTGAGTATAAAAATAAAAAATAAAAAAGGAGAAACATCTAAGTCTTATCGAAGGCTCCTCTAGATAGAGAATGGAAAGTTCGTATTTTGTTTTAAATTTGAGCGTTTTGTTAAGTATCGTATACAAAATAGCATCTTTTTTGAACAAGGTAATAAGTTCTGATTATTATCTTTATTATGAGTAATGCATTTACGGAATTTATCAAACAAAATGGCTCAATTTAGTAGTAAAGGTAAAGGATATTTTTGCTTATAATAAATGTACACTCGTGGACATAGTAGATTATTAGCTACAAGCAATAATTACTGCTTCTCCGATTTTGAACTAAAGCCTAAGTGTAAATTTTGTAAGTTGCTACACTCTTTTTCAAAACTAGATCCCACTTGATCCTAACTACTAATATTGCATTTAGGATCTCAACTTTGTAATGAATATACAAGATTAACTCAACATTTGTGTTAAATCCAATTTTGGATTTAAATGATATTGATGCTATCTAAGATCTTTACTTTAAGTTAAAGTTAAAGTTGCGATCAGGCCCAGAGGACCGCGCAATACTGCTGGAGGGTAGGCTCCAGTGTTCAGAACCTACGGGACAAAGTTGAGGACGGGGGGTCGGCCCGTCGCTCGCCCGCCTTTAACTCCCGGGAAAGAAACCCGGTACCCATTCTATAGAGGGCTGGGTAGACCCTAGGGCCCGTTTGGAGGAGAAAGAAGCGTGGAAAAATTCGCGTCCTCCGCCGAGGCCGGGAAGCGAACCCGCCACCTCCAACCCGCAGCCAAGCGCCCTTACCTACTCGGCTACCGGGCCCACAAGATCTTTACTTTAAGAGATATAATAATAATATTTTCAAACTGATACAGAAAAATTTGAAGTTCAATCCTTAATTTCACTAATTTTTTAAGTTTTTACAAAAATTTTAAAAGTAGTTTAACTGCATTATGTCCTATCTAAAAATTTTCAATGATTTTTCCTTAGTTAATGATAAGATATCGAAACACAAACGCCAAAAACTCAACATTGATCGTGAAATTTTCACAAATAAATGCAGCTTACTTTTTTCATAAATATAAATTAGCAATCAGCTACAGAATCTTTCTATTGAAGGGAATATTTTTGTTTCATTGTTCTAATCTCTCATTTTTTTTTTTATTAAAAAGTTTCTTCGCAAAGATTTGGAAGTCAATGATTGGTGGTTGTAATTTTTTGTTTAATGGTTCTCTTTGTGTTTTGTTTTCTTTAATGGTTCCCCCCCCCCCCCCCAACCTTTTTTTTTTTCTCTCTCTCCCTCTTCCAATATTTTTTTTCCTCTTTCGAATCTTTGTTGAATGAACGAAGAGGAAGAAGATAATAGCTACGAAAAAGGGAAACTTTGCTAATTAAAGTTGTGCAAAGTAAACACTTAGACTAATTAAGGGTAGTTTTTGTGTTGTTGAGCAGAAGAGCAGCTCTGGGTCTGATTACCCACTTCGGATCGACAAGTATTAGAACTTTACAATGTACAAAGCAAATAAACAAACTAAGGAAATAAAGAAAAAAAAAAAAAAAAAAGGTATCGTTTAGGCCTATATGAGAGATTTATTAGTAACTATGATACACATCAAAGAAACATCAAGTTTTCCTCTTATCAAAGATAGCACTTATTAACATAAGATGACAAAGGATGAACAGTTTAACTGCAGTTCCTGATAGCTTTATTCTTTCCTGCAAGTTGTAGATCATATTAACAGTTAATTACTAATTCTACACATACACCTCCAGTAAATATTAAAATAAAATATAAATAAAATATATAGAATCAAGAACGTTTACAAAATGTCTAGATTCAGGTTTCTCTTCAAATAAAATTAATTATTTTACTTGCAGTTATTTTTCGTTTTCTATTTCTCCGTTTTTCTCTGTATTAAAATAAATACAGAACATCATTTTGTTTTTTTTCTATATTTTATAATAATTTCCCATAAGGATTGCAGCTGATCTCTTATTGAGAAAACTTTAATTTTGATTATTATTTATATTTATTTTTAAATAGTGTTATTATTTTAACTATTTTATCTGAAGAAGAAACTTTGACCCATTAATTTCAAAAATATTTGTTTATTTTATATAAATAAAATGTAATATTTATATTATATAAGAAAGTAATTATTTACATAGATATAATTATATAGAAATGTAAGAATGATTAATCTGCTGTAGGATTTCGAATGCAACTAATCAATTGTTATTGATTACATTCAAATTTAAATTAGGCAAAAAAATTATTGATTAGATCGATAATTTCCTTGACTCTAATTTTGATTTAGAAAAAAGAATAGAAAGCAGAAAAAGAGATCCTGTTATGGTGAATTCTTTTTATACTTTAAAAAGCTTAAACCTTTGCCTGTAAGTTCCTTGATTAACTCTATTCTATGTGAGATGCAAAATAATACAGAAAAGATTAAATAATTAAGAATAAATTAATAATTAAGAATAAATAATAAAGAATAAAGAATTCTTTTCTTATTTCTCTCTCGACGGTCACTTAAGACAGATTATTACCATTTTTTTTATCTTGTCTGAGCATTTTTTATTCTGTGACTCACCGTTTAAGGGAACAGAATAAGACTGAGAAGAACAGGTGAACAAACAGAAAACGGATTGTCTCGTGAAGATGGATATTTTCGTTACACTCGTTTTATTACTGTGATTCACTGCTTCGAAAAGCAGATCTAAGAGAGGAGTTGACAGACTAAGAACAGACTGATATTTATCTTTTATAAATATTTTTTTGAAGACCTTTAGTTTTATTGAATTTGACCAAAAAAAAGATAACAAAACCAAAATAATTACAATAAGTGATTTGTTACATTTTAATTTTTGAATTTTTCTTTTCTTTTTTTTTTTATTCATTTCAAATGTCTATAAATTTGCTAAATTACTAATAAGTCTATTGGTAGGTTCTGTAGCAATATTTTCAAGAGTACTATTGCTGTTACTATATGGTAATGCATGAGCAGGACATTTCTTGTCCGAGACAGGTCTAATATTCAATTTGGTTTTCTTGAGTTATTCTTCCATCGCTGTCCCGCACTGTAGCCCAAGAGGTTTTGGTCCGTACCGTACAGTGTATTTTTTCTTCTCTCAGCTATTCTGACTCGCACTGCCTCTGATGACAGGAGTGTTTGAGTGGTGGGCTGTTCATCATAAATATTTAAAAGTCCTGCCGTGCTACGGTGACCATTTCTCCTCGTCGGCTGATCTTCATACACCCCCGTCGCCGCAACACTATCATCAAATATACAAAAAGGAAGTTTGTGACCAGCAGCCACAATGATAGAATTGTTGAGCAGTGGATGAAAGCCATACGTCCACGTCTGAATTTTAATTTACATTTGGGAATTGGAATAGTGGAATGCGACGAAACAGGATTCAAGCACAACTTCTGCCTCTGAAAATTTATATACCAGTGCGCAATTGCAGTGGATTATTAATGTACAGTAGTTTTAACTTGAAATTTCTTAAGATTCTCGACAAGCAAAAGTTATTAATAATACATAACTGCATAAAAGACTTGCATTTAACGTAATAGAGTGCAAATTTGAATATAAAAGTTAAAAATAAAAAAAAAAGGTATATATAAATTAATTTTATGAATTTTATGTCCAATCGCCTATTTTTCTTACACAGTAAACAGTGTGGAGCCAATTCGCCATACACATTATCTTTTTTAAAGCTGTTGAGATGGTGAAAAGATTACAAATTATAATTGGTTTGATTAGGATTTTTAATTACTAAATTATTAGAAATGAAATGCATTTTTTTTTTAAAAAAAGTGTATGTAAAATATAAGATTTGAATTATTTAATTTTAGCTTCCGAAATAAATTCCCGTATAAAAAGCTGATATTACATCATTTTTATACGCTATCATCTGCTGATATTAATTAATCAATCTACAACTTATTTCTAAGTTGCACCTAATGAACTGTTTTGAAATCTCAACTTAAAGCTGTCACAGAAATCTCTTTACAGTGAATCTGCTTTAGTAGAAAAGAAGTCCACCTATTACCACACAAAATGAATGGTACCGATGATATTGAGTTTTAGTAGTAGATGATTCAAACTGCTGTATCTTCTCAACAAGAGAGGAATTAAGGAAGGTAGGGGGAATTTTATATGTTTGATAATGTAACCGTTCTGCAGAGGTTAACGAAACGTTACGACTGCTTTTATTAATTTTTAAAACCAATTTTTTAAATTTTTAAATTGTTAAGTGTCGAATTAGTTGGCAGTTTTTAATTCATTATACGACACGTTAAAATATTTTATCATATGACATGCTGAATCTTTAGTTAGCGACAATTGCATTCTAATGCAATTAGAGATGACATCATTTAAATGATGGTATAATTTATTATACAAACAGAATACTAAATTTAAATTTAATTCTAATGCATTGGAGATGACATCATTTAAATGATGGTATAATTTGTTATACAAACAGAATACAAAAGTTAAATTTAAATATTGTTTATTGTTATTAATAGGAGGTGTGTTCATTAAAACATAATAATCAATATGCATAGATAACGTTGTAAAATCATATTCACGTACATGTATATATTTACATATTCAATCAGATAGACATATATCTTTGCAATATGACAACGTAGTTTATAAATTATAAGCATTTGCTTTAAATTTATATTAAAACAACAACAATGTCACAGAAACAACAATTTCTGAAATTGATTTGTTTCCATTTATTGGCTGTTATTTATAAACAGCAGATATTATTTATTGAAAAATTTATATAATTTTTACAAACTTCTAACATTGGTCAGATTGTATTTTTTTTGTCTCATCTCTGTCGCAGGATGATCGATGGTAAAAACTCACGAAGTATTTATAGTACATGAAAAAGAGATTTAACGTGCCTGATGATTCAATGAAATGAGTAAAAAACGAAGGCACAACGCTAAAAGCAAGAAAGGTAAGGATTCGCACCCTGAGTTGTCATCGGGAAAAGACCGGGACGGACCGTTTCGTCTTTTTTAGGACTCATCAGCCAGCCAAACTGCTGCGATGACAGACTCAGAAGGTGCGAGAAAGCCATGATTAAATCTCTTTTTCATTTATGAATATATGGCTTAGTTCTTTTTTAAATGCCTTTATTAAATTCCTTCCGTGCCTAGCGAGTCGCAGGCCAAGAAATATTTGTATTTCTTATTGTTGTTAATTTTTGGTTAGGATTTCTTTGGGGGGGAGCTAGTAAAGTTCGAGAAGGGTAACGAGAGTCATATCAAGTCCAGAATAACACTGAGATAGTAAGTCCCAGGAAACGGATGAAACACAGAAGAAGAAAGAAACAGCCATGCCGATGTCGGGATTCGAACCCAGATTCCGACATAACGGCCGCACGGCAATCCGCCGTCTAGATCGCTCGACCATGCCGGATTCATAATAATAAGATATACCACATTCAGGCTTTATCATATTTAAAATAATTACATCTAAAAATTTTTGTAGTTTTATATTTTTATGTGAAGATTTGAGAAAATTGTAAGCATTGCAAAAGCAAAAAAAGAATCCTCACATTTAATCTTCCTGTTTCGCTCCTTTTAAATGAAAGGAACAAGTTAATACATGGCGCCACGTCATCTATTCATCGACTTCAGGGAACTCCTGGCAGTTTAAAAACAGGTTTGAAAGAAAGAAATAGTGCAACTGCAATTCCGCGCATTTTTAGTGTTTGAATCCAGTGTTTAAATTCAGTCTAATTAAAAATGAATGAGAAGCTTCTTAATTTGTACTTAATAAATTCTAATGAAATCTTTTTTCGTTTCTTATAATTCGTTTAAAATGAGAATCATATGAATTAAAAAAGATAATCTTGTCAAATTCTACAGAAAGAAAAATTAGCTCGTGCATTAAACATGTTGGCGTAAATCCAGAAATTACTAATGCCTGTTAGGACTAATTAGGATGTATAATTTACCAATCTTCAATTAGTAACTGAACGAGTCCCGGTTAACAGATAATCACCTGATATAAAAATATTGGTAAAAAGACACTCTAAAATACCCATACACAGTCTGTGATATTGGTTATGGAAGAATAATCAGATAAAATTGCCACATAACACCAGTGTTATGGTTTATTTATTTATATCAACACAGTGACGTTCAGGTAGAATGAACAACGAATCCATCAGGAGAAACGAGTTATAAAAAATTTCTAAAACTTATTTCTTTCTAAAAAAAATATGAAAACACAGCTTGCAGATAAAAATAATTCACATATTGCTTCTAATTATTTAATTAAACAAGATAGTGATAGCGATTAGTAAACCAATCACAATGCTTCGCAACGTCTTCTGATACGTATAAGACAATATAATTGATATTGCTTTAATTTCCTTATTATTAAAAATTTGATTGTTGCGAATGCAAACAATTGTTGCGATTATTGTGATTGTTGTGCTAATGATACCTGTCCACAGACGGACAGACAAAGCGGGAAGGTAAGTCTTCTGATACTTGTATCAGAAGACTAAAAAAGAATAATTACTAATAATTGGCAAATTATTATAATAATTGGCAATAATAACTAATAATTGGCAAATGGCAAATTATAATTTGCCATTAAGAAATCTTTTCAAAAGGGTTATCAATTCAAATCTTTCAAATTACCTCATCTTTCTACCATCATTATTATCAGCATCGCGGATCCTGAGATGCTTTAAAGAATTGAGGAAGATTTGAAAAAAAAAAAAAATATTGAAGGAAATTATTAATGAAAATTCGTCGAGAAAAAGTATTTGCGGATAGACATCTTGGATAAGTAAAAATCGACTTTACTTCGAAGAAATTTTACTAGTTTTGCTAGTCAGTTTTCGAGATCAGTACATGGAGATTTATTTATTTATTTATTTTATTTCTAGCAATGGTTTTGAAGTATTTTTTGGAGTGAGCATAGTATTAATAGGATACATCTTCTAATTTACTCCCAGCATTACCGAAAACTGCTTTTCTGAAGCATCCATCCGCATTTATTTTTAAATTCATGATCTAGTAACGGTTAGTGTGGGTGAGTTTGGATCACGCCGACAGAGGGCGTGAACGCATTTTCTACCTGTCATATCTGCATGCAGCAAATATCGTGACATTTTCAAAAATGCCACAAACTTCACCAGAGAGCCCACACGAGAGTGGCTTCAGGCGATGACCTCACTTTGCCTGACCCAATACGACGCCGTAGCCACCTAGCGACGAAACACGGCAAGTAGTAAATAAAGAGCATGTATCATTCCACGTTGCCCATTAGCTTTCGATTAAAAGCATTCATTCAATTGTTCTGCTTTTATTTCCTTTTAATTTTTAAAAACTTACATGCAATGATTATTTTAAATACCACTGTTGGCTGTTTTTGAAATTTATTTTAATAATTACAACTAAGATTTATTTTAATAATTATAACTAAGATTATTATAAAAAATGTTGTTTTGAGATAATTTGTAAATTTTCATCCAAAAAGTCAGATTTTTTTAGTTATATTCATATAATAGAGTTTTTAAATGAACATCCAAAATTTACATTATATCAATGGTATTATAGGCGTTATTATTAAAAATATGATTGAACAATGCCTGTTCGAACTTTGAATACTTCTCTAAAAAGATCCAAAATTCATTGTTTAAACTATTAACGTGAATAGTTAATTTTAATTATTTTAACCTTTCTAGATTCTTTGCACCTTGATTAGTTGGCTAATAATGAAATTGGGACTTGCTTTCTTTTTATTCGTAATAATGAATAGACTGTCGTTGTATTGAATTCGCTGCTTCGCTGATTTAACATAAAGCCACCATATATCAACGTCATCGTTCACCACCTAAAAAAAGGTGCAAAAAAATCTGAAACGAAGAGTAGTAAACTTTCCGGTTTTCTTAAAATAACTACTGCTGAGGTTTCATTGTAACAATCATTTAAGAGATTACATGTGTTGATCTAACCTCTTTAATTTCAGGAACCAAATTACACCAAAATCATTAATGTACGAACAATCATTAAAATTAAATTAAGTTTCAGCTTAAATAATTGTTAAGTTTTCGTGATTATCATGCTTTATATGGTCAAGTTCTTTGACGCTTTTCGTAGTTTAATTATTATCTGTAGATCATTTTATCCGTGTTAGTAGGTATTATTATCTTTTGTTAAATCTACCTAAATCCAGTTTCAGCTAAAAAAGGACAAATAGTTTCTGCGTTCAATTTATTCTACACGGACAGCGCAAATTTCGACTTGTAATTGCATTTCAAAACGTTATTCTATCCGAAAAAAAAAAAAATACGTAATAAGTTCTTCTTTTAGGCTTCTATTCAAAGCGTAGCTCATAGCAGGAGAAACCTTATATCCCCGCTCTATCTATCCGTCCATCGCGAGAAATTCATTAATTGGTCTATTTTTATTATAATGGGATCTCCCAAAAAATTCTATTTTTTTATGGGGTTTTGAAGTTTTAATTTTGTTTTAAATTTTCACTTATATATATTCTTTGGTCGTTATTTTTAAGATCTATTTGTTGATTAAATATTTTTTTGTTTGAAAGCTAAAAGCCAATTTTCCTTTTCTCTTCTTGAAATAAATTTTACAATGATTGTATTTTTATCTCCCTAATTCCATTATAATAAGACCTTCTGTTTTTCTAAGGAGAGCTTCTATTTTTTTCTGAGGGGTTTAGAAGTTTCTGAAATTTTAACATTTAACATATAGAATAACATATTATTACGTAACATAATAACATATTTATTTAACATATAGAAGCCGTGGAGCATTATGCGTCGCTACTGGGGGTTGCTGCTCCTACATTGTTTCTATCGGCTACATTTAAACATTCATCGAAGTATTTAATGCAAATAAAAAATATTATCATACATAATTAATGCTATCAAGATTTAAAATGAAGCAATTATTATCTTGCCGAAAATATATGAATTATCAAAAATTATGAATTCTCTTGATGTAATTTTCCTTTCCGTCTTGTACAAATAACAAATTTAGAATATGTTTAGACAAAACATTAGAATGATGCATTAGGACAACAATAACATTTAATTTGAAATTCTCATTAAAGTTTCTGTTGGATATCTAGTTTAAGCATCTAAATTTCTTAAAAATTAAAGAATTTTTGAAGGGATCAATTACATGTTTTAAGTCTAGGAAATTGTAAGTAGAATAGAAGTAAATGAGGATTCCAAAGAAAGATCTATATTTTAATTCTTTCAAAAATCAGGTTTTCAAGAAACAAAAATAATTTGCTGTTTACGAGAGATGAAATTTGTCTTAGTGGCTAAAAACTCCACTTCTTCATTAGTTTTTCATTTTTTTTTAACTTTCTTTCCAGGAGAATGAAGCTTAAGAAAATCAGTGTATCAGTATATGTGTGTGTGCATCTATGTCGTTAAGTTTGAATCTTTGTGACCTTCTCATAATTACTTTTGATTCACTGAAAGATCTTTCTGAAACTTAGCATTCTTGCTAAGGCATGTCTTCAACCAATGCAATGTTAATCCAATTACAGTTGACTCGCGATAATCCGACATTTGACAGTCCGACACGCTCGGTAGTCCGACGCCGCGTCGGATGACGTCACTGCGCTTACTGCAGACACAGACACGCAAACGTTGGTGTGAGGAGAGGGAACTCGACTACGAGAACATTTTAATGTTAAAAGATATTCAAGAAAAACCATGACAGATTCTTTACGTAAGAAGAAACAAAAAACGATTACAGATTTTTTAAGCCGTAAATACATATGTACAGTGCTCGCGCTTAAAGTTGAAACTCCCAGAATGCAAAGCAGATTATAGATTGTCCTTTCCTGGCCGTTCGCTAACATTGAATAGAAGAGAAGCGACCTCTTCTATTTCAATGTTAGCGAACGGCCAGGAAAGGACAATCTGTAATCTGCTTTGCATTCTGGGAGTTTCAACTTTAAGCGAGAGCACTGTACGTACTTTTTTTTATTTTCAAACATAAAATTATATTTTACATTATCTATTTTAATTTAATTTTTTTAAGACATAAATACAGTAATAAATTAGTATTATATATATATGTATTCATTTGTATAAAACTATGCCTAATTGTTTTTTTTTTTTTTTTTATATCCTCAATGGCCGTAAAATATATACTCAATATGTATTGTAACAATATATAACTGTAGTACGTACAGTACTATATATACATAACTTAAATTTTCTTGCCTTAGAAGTCAAAATTCAGTTTTAAAAAAATCAACCTTTGGTAATCCGACATTTTTGATAATCCGACACCCCCTCGGTCCGGTAACTGTCGGATTATCGCGAGTCAACTGTATTAATCTTTGTGCGGAGCGCTTTGATAGGATACAATTATTGCATTCAAGCAATGTAAGCAAATTAAGATGCCTAAGTTTTCGGTTCACTTTGTAATTTCAATATTTTATTTATTTCCTATTTTCTTTTAATTTTTTTTACAGTAAATGGAGATTTTCTATTCTTTGTATTCTGAGTTTTTATAATCCACTAATAAAGGAGACTTTTCGGTTTATATCGTTTTCACAAAAAAAAAAAGCTACAAAAGAGCTACAAAAAAAGAAAAAAAAAATACAAGGAATTTCAAGAAATCACATTACAAAAAAAATAGTTTACGGTTCTTAAAGGAACTTTTTTTTTTTTTTTTTAGTTTTTAAGAAAAACGAACGGTAGACATTAATAATTGGGAATGGTTCTATATACATTGGAGTGTAATGAAAATATATAACATAAAGCCTATAATGTTAATTAAATCAAATAAACATAAGTATATAAATGTAATTATGTGTTGTTTAAAATTTTAGTTTTTAATTTATTAGTAGAATATGTAGCCTATGTAATACAAGTTAAATTGCATCATCATAGATAAAGTTATATATTCTAAATTAAAAGATCTCACATAATAAAGCCAACTCATTTATTTTATTTAGTGATCAGAGATTATCATGACTAATTGAGCTATAGCGACAGAATGGAATCCGAGATCTCTGCGAAGGCTTAAAATGAACCAGTCATTTTACAATAAGTTTCTGCTAAATTTTAATTATCTTTTATTTTAAGATTGAAAATTTGATAGGTGGCTTGTTACACAAATTATTTTTACTTCTTAGCATTTCAGAATCATCTGGTTTAAAAAAACCAAACAAACAGACAAATTACCGAGACATCCAACTATTTCTCTCAGTCAATTGATCATAGAGTTCTTTGCTCTTGTAATAATATTACTGTTGTTAAATTTTAGAATTTTGTTTAACCCTAGAAGTTTACCGGTACGCTTAGTGGACAGTATCAGCAGAAAAAAAAAGCTCTCTTATAATGAATTTTGATGTACTATTATATAATATATGTAATATTTTAATTAGAAGAATATATTTATGTTTATATCTTAATATTTCTCAACCGATGTACCGCTACACACTGATGGTTCTTGAGAATGCCGTTGGTTAAGACACTCTCAGAACAAAATTTTGAGAGTGGATTTATAAGAAAATGTATCTTATATTTACCCACATGCTTTAATATATATTAAATTCTAGATATCAGATAAAATAGGCAAACACAAATTTAAATTACGTTCTGCTTCATTCTAAGAATCAAAAGTAAATAAAGTAGTAATTCGCTTTCAAGTTATTTTTAAAAAAATATTTCAGGGTATTTTGAAATGTTAAAATAGAGTTGTTATTCATCTTGAAATCAATTTTTTTATTTTTTTTTTTATTTTTTGTAAAGCATTCTGTTAAGCACATCAAACGCAATAAAGCAGTTTGATATGCTGCTGAATTTTTTCCAAAAAAAAAAAAAAATCAATTAATTTGTTCATGGTTTAGAGAAATTTTATTACTACTTTTACAATTGGCTAAATGAGATGGAATCCACTTAAAATCCAGTTGTTCTAGTCAATTCCTCGGGGATTAAAATTTATTTAATGAAATTAATATAATAATTGAACAGCGGTTTAGTAGAATTCGGTGTTTTGGGCCAAATCTCTCGGAATCGACGAGATCTGTTTATACATCCCAGACTAGTTGGACTAGACAAGAGACTAGTTGGTGAGGTTAGCTACAGTATTTTACAGTAGTCAGTCAGTGCCGCATATCTGATAACAGCTTTTGATTCGCTTTGTGAGTAATGCACAGGGAAGTAGTCCAGTTGGAATCTGATATAGGGTAAAGGGATTCAATGAAAAAATATGAAAAATAAGTATATATTTAACAATAGTTTTTATACACATAATAGCAATTACATATATTACAATGTGATTAGTTTTCTTTTTTTTTTTGAATATTCTCAAATTTGATCTCCAAACTTCCCTTTGTCTACACTACTGCAAGCAATACCATTTTAACTACAGTTATTAGTTGTTGTAATTCCTCAGTTGTTTATTTTACAATTATATTTTGTTTACATATTGTGTTACTGTTATTGAAGACAGATTTTTGTAAATTTAGTTTACGATTTTATGGAACTTTATGTTTTTTTTCATCATTTAGAGGAACATTCCGTGTTGGGGAAAAAAGCCATTACATTTAATTCTTTCATAAAGTATTAAAAAAAAATGTTATTACGTATTATATTTCAACGGGAAAAAATTACTGTATGTTTCATTGAAAAGAGCCAAGAAATTAAATATTTATGGTTAATAGTTTAGAGTCTCAGTAGGCCCGTTTAGCAGTAGGAAACCAGATAATTACCATGTAGATTTCTCTTCTCTCAACTGAGGCGCTTCACGATAAATGAAATGCTTTTAATCTAAGTCCCCTACGGTAGAGGGCGGTAGGATCGGAATCACGCGACAATCCGTCACAATGTACCGTCGGCGTGGGTGTTACAATTAGCTCCACATTTCGAAACGATTAGTGAAACTTCCGAAAGGGTGGGGAAACTGCTGGCAGCAAACGACTAGCGAGACCATTGTCTTAAAAAGAAAGAACTTGGCACAACCCCCACAGAAAACAAAAGAAATACCCGATAATTCATATCGAAATAGAAATAGCCACAACATTTGGTTATTTTATATTATATAGAAGTAAATGTAATAGAATGGTGTATGGCTTGGTTGCCTATACTCTTGGATCTAAGAGATTTGAGCAAAAGTTTTGCTTAAAAAATGTTTTCATTTTTCAGAAGAAATTAAGAAAGAAAAAAGGTTTTATTTTTTTAATAATGTTATAAAAAAAAGCTAAAAAATATGTTATTAAAAAAAAAATGTTATAAAAAAAATGAAAAAAAAAAAAGAAGAATCCCGAATATTCTTTGAATACTTCTTTATCTCTTCGTAATTAGCGATAATTCATCTTCATACTTTGCTAGTTAACATTGAATAACTTTGCACAAAACCGATAATAAGTACGCTTATGTCTTCCATAATATATTCATTCGAAAACAAGCAATGCCGTCTATTTAAAGAAAGAGGAATTACTGAAGTTCATTTGACGCCAAATTGAATTGTTTAACAATGAATTTCTTAATCTGCGCATTTGAGAGAAATGCATATTTAACTAAAATATAGCTCTCTATATCGTACACGTTAATATTTAAAATCGTACCAGATAGATAGCCTACATATGTTGCAGTTCCTTTTGTACTATTATAATCTTAATTTTAGATTTCTACAAATACGATAATTACTATACCTTTTTCTGGCTTTAGTAGTTAGTGCAGGATAGAGAGCCGCCTTCTTAACTTTGTCTTAATTCAACAATTACAAGACTTTCTTAAATAATATTAATAACTTCTTACAATTCGCTCTAAAACCTTATACCCACACAATAAATTGTACAGATAATCAATACTAAAATCTTAAGCAATTCATTTAGAAAGAAGCTTTTTAATGTGAAATTTGAATTGGAGAAATATCCTTTAGATGCTTTCTCCTGAATGATATTAAGATTGTTTTACAGCTTTAAAAAATTCAAATTTTGTGCTAGAAACTTGTCAGTTGTTTGTTGCAGTCACAGAAATCCACTGGCAAAGAAACTTCCAGTGACAAGCCAATTGTTTTTCTCGTTCGATTAAATATGGCGACAAGGCAAAACTAAGCAATACTTTATTCATTCAGCAGCACTGAAGAATAAAAAGAAGAAAGGAAGGAGCCTAGAAGAAGAGAAGAAAATCAAAAAAAAAAAAACGAGAATGGAAAGACGCAAAGGGGCATATATGAACTTTCACAGCCGCCAATTTTTCAAATTTTTCGCCACTAGGCGCGCTATTGTCAAACTAATATCTGTAATAAAATTAGAACAACTTATATTTGAAATAAAGCTACAATATTTAGAGCGAATTAAGTTTTTGGGGCAACTTGCTCTGGTGCTCGTTTTCCAGCTTATGTTAAGCAATCATTTATTGCATGAATAGAGAATGTTCTGTCATTAATGGCTTCTTTCCGCTCCGGGTCATCCTTATCATGTAATAGATGTTGATCTCCATGAATCTTTTTCAGATCCTCAAACACTTCCTAGCAGTTTTATCCCTTTTAATTGGATGACTGCGCGTTGTTCCATCTTCAAATTTCTGACTGAATAGCCCAGCAACACCTCCTTACATAAGGATTCCACTGGAGAACTACTATGAAGCTCTACTAATTACATTCTTCGAATTGAAAGAGCAGATTTTGATATGTAGTAAAAGCGCATTATTACTTCCTTGTATACATACAGTATGATTACACAGAAAAAATAGTTTCATTATTTTATATCGCCTTATTTACGCCTCAATTCCTGTAAACGATGCAATAGTCAATCTACCATAGCTAATTGCATATTTTGAGATAAAATTACATAACTTAGCTGTCAGGGTTTTTCATTATTTGTTTTTTACATTAGATAAAATGATAACAATGATGATATGTAAGGTAGGGGGCCCATATATCGCCTACGTTCCTAATACCGCCCAGGGCGATGTAGGACGGTATAGTGATGCTATCACACGGGAACCGATGGAAACAATTTGCCATTCCTTCCATTAGCACGCTGTGTTCGTTTGGTGGTTTTAGTTCAACCCGTTTATTTTTTATGAATTCTTGAAGTTTTTTCGTTCTGGTAAGTTATGAACCTACTGTTTCTTTTAGTGCTGCAGCTTATGAATTATTCATCCCATCGCAACCATCTAATATCGTTAAGTAGTGAAAGAAATAACCTATCTGTTGATAATGTCTGTAACTTGTTAGAGATAGCCGGTTTGTCTGTAGCGTCCCCCAAATTGACAAGCTAGAGAGTGTCCAATATCGCCCACCTCGTTGTTCCATATATCGCCCACTGTGCGATATTTTATTTTGGTTTATTACAGATGTCTCAACGTAAGACATGGGACAGAGAAGTTGTCACAGCTGTAAAAAATAAAAAAAATGGGTCTTCTGAAAGCTTTTAAAACATTTAATGTCCCAGTCTTGTGAGTGGGTCACCATTCACAATTTCTCTAATGAATTCTCTCAGCAAAAGGAAACTAAGTCCTAAGGGGCTGAACTTAGACGATCCAAAGAAAAAGAAGCTCGCAACACCCGTAAAGAATTGCGAAAAGATTAAGAAAAAAACAAAAAACTGCAAAGAAGTGCAAAAAAACAAAGTATTTAATGGTGTGGGCGATATTTGGAACACTTTCACAAAATTCAAAATATGAGGTTTGTCTGAAAAAAAATTGAGGAAAAATACAAAATAATAGTTATATCTATAATTGGTTCAGGAACATGTAAGTGAAGGTTAATATGATATACTGTAATTGTTTGCAAGCAACTGAGACGATAAATGACAAGAATATGGGCAGGTTTTCTTAGGTAGGTGATATTTGGGCCATATACCTTATATCTGTATGTGTGTGTATGTATACAATTAAAATCACGCCCGGTTTCACTAGCCTTCTAGTATCTTCAGGCGATGTAACTAAATTTTAATTGCCTATTTTTTTATTTTAAATTTGTATGTTGGCGTCGTTTCGTTTAATATAGTTACTTTTACACACGCTAAAAATTCTTAGTATATTTGTTTTTTAATTTTCTTAAGAAAAGTATGAGGATAAAGTCCTTATACAGTCTTTCTCAAGTATGCCAAACATTCTATGTTTGTTTAATCATTAATTCATTTTGAGATCAACTACCCACGCAATTATTATTGTAATATACGGTTGTTAATATAGAAGTAAATCTAGAATTAAATTTATTTCTTAACTAAATAAATTCATTTTAATTTAAGCAAATGAATTTCTAAAGAAATTTTCATAACAAATGTGGCTTACACGAAGTGTGGGAAATACTTGATGTTAATCCAAATAGTGGGCTGGAACTACAAAATTCTTTATTAACATAAGCAACACTGAAAACAAGGTTTACAACAAAAGAGCTTTAAATACCACTAAATTACAAAATTTCTAAGCACAATAGAGCTAGTTCCAATTGGCTATTTCGAGCAATACCAAAAAAATATCCCATGGCTTTAAGTAAATTATATGTCCTTGAGCTTTTTCTAACCTTTTAGCTACTTTTGTAATTAGACATACAACAAATTTTACGGTTCAATCTTGAATGTTTCTCTGCTGAACTGTGATGGATCCAGTCTTCCTTGATGCTCTTTAAAATACAAGTACCTCAATTAAGATACTAACGATCCTTCGTCCTCCAATGAAATCCATCCCAGCAAAACACGGGAACACTTCACCCGTTCTCCTACATATCATAGACAAAAAAATCGTTACCACAACAAAACACAGGCCAGGCAACCCTCATGCTACTCGGCGATTCATCGGTGACAATCAGTACGCATAGCAGTTAAGTGATACTTTGGCTACGTCTACGCTAGACGGTCAGCACTCAGGGACATTCGACAATTCTTTAGCCATGTCCTTCTTGGACGGTCATATATACATGGCAGCTAGGCGGTAACAAAGCTGTAGGAGAGGCCAGGGTCCTTCATGGACTGTAGCGCCAAGAGAGTGAGTGAGTGAGTGAGTGAGTGAGCTAGGCGGTAACTACGATAACTATGATGTGCTTCGGCGACAATCAATACGCACGGCAGGTAGATGATACTACGTCTACTCTCGACAGTTAGCACCCACGGGATCCTCGGCAATTCTTCAGCAGTATCCTCCTCGGACAGTCATAGATACATGGCAGCTAGGCGATTCTTTGACTCATCTAAGATTATCAATTCTCATGGAAACCTCGGCATTACTCTGGCAGCGTCCTCTAGCAGTGTCGAACCAAGCTTTTTCGGGCAGGCCCACTGCAATCCTCGCGACAAATCGTCGTCAACTATGACATCACTCTGTACGGGGCAAACATTTCCTCCGATTGTCCGATCGACGAGGAGGTTAATTCAATGCCTCTATTTACACAATGCCCATGGAAAATTCCACCAAGTTGTTCCTTTCTTTTTCAATTCGCAATTAAGTTGAGTTAGAAGTGTTACATCGAATATTTCTTAATTCCAGAAGGTATTTTCTGCATAAAGCTCTTCCCTCCAATGAGTCAATGACTTCATCAGAAAAGAGTTTAAACAAAAAGAAGAAAAAAATATTAAAGCTGTGAGTGAATAAAAAAAAAACTCTCCTCCCAAGCAAAAAAAATATTTCACTATAAATATGGATAAGAAATCATTTCGAGGTTTCTGAGGTTTGTAGACAAAAGAGCTTCTAGAGTATCAATGAAATCTACTGTAAAACTCTAAAAGGAGTTTTGTTTCAAAAGTAGCTAGATACTTTCTTGTATAGAGCAACATTGGAGTACCGGACTGGAGTATTTGGAATTGGACCATACACTTTGAGCTCTTGAAATTTGCAGTAAGATCAAAACAATTTATATTAGTTATATAAAAGAAATGCCAAGCGTTATTGATTGGCATGATTGGATTTTTTTTCCTTTTCCATTTTTTTTCGTTATTTACCAATTTTTAGCGGCCCCTAGGTTACAGCTTGCCTGTAAAACATAGGGGACCGCTCTTGCTTTTATGCTGTCTGGATGTCACACTCTGTAGTGGCCAAACGATTAGAGATATTAGAATGAAACCTTCACAATTGTGTTCAGTATCACAAAGTAGGTGACCACATGCAAAAAATCAGACCTCTAACATCACTTCCTGACCGGATGTTGGGGGGGTCAAAAGTGGTCACTTCCGATAAAGAGGAAAACGGCGATAGACGTCCCCCCAATATCGACCCTTCTAAGCATTTTGTTTATAAAATTGTGCATATTATGGGGCCGCTTTGCTTTTGACACTGTCTAAAAGCATTAATTTATCTTGTTTATTTCTAAATCGTCGGACTAAAAACTTTTTTTTTTTTCTTTTCTATGTTTCACGGGTATTGAAAAGGCTCTTACTACAGCCTTTATTTAGTTATATAGTTAAAATTCAGATAAGACAGATGTGGTTGTAGGGTAGGGTCTGTTTTGTCATCATTCTGAATCTTTTAATTGAAATAGTTAATGTGTAAAAATATTCAGATTAGAATATTCTTTCTTATTCCTTCCAAAAGTATTTCTGTCACAAAGCAATCTTAATTAATATTCAACAAAAACTTTTGTGTCCGCGAAAATAACCAAAGTATCCGGAGTAGCTTCGGTTTTCAAAGATAAATTTTTAAGTGTAGCTATGAAATTGTAATGAAACTGATCAGTGAAAGATATGAAAATATTTAAATTCTACAGATAAGTTTAGGTTACAGAAATAAATTAAATTAAAAATATAAAAATCTCTCAATTAATATAAAACAATAAAAATGTTGAAATTAAATAATAATTGTTAGTTTGGCTGAAAGACTAATTTTTTTTAAAAGATTGTATTTTTTTTTTTTTTTTACTAATCTCAACCATTAGAGTATTTGCTGGCAAAAGCTGCCGATGGAGAGAATTCATCTCATTCAAACACTACCAATAGCGTTCGCGTTCACGTGAACTGATGTATTTGAAAAATGGTGGCTTTTCTGGATAGGGATGATCAGTCTTTCAGAAAGTCCAATTGCTTGCAAATATTTTTTGAAGATTCCATTTTGTAGCTCCCTCAACTGGTACGATACACTGGTATTGCTTATAATAACTTGCTATTTAAAAGGATTCTTAATTTCAATAGCTATACTGCTACACCGGGATCAATACTTACCAATACTAATCTTGTAGACTTTCAAGTAACCTATAATAAAATAGAAACTGTAATGAATAGAAACGCTTTATCTGCAATAGAGCTCATTGGTTTGCCTAAAAAATGATTAAATTGATAAATATAACAACGGCGACAACATATTTCAGATGCAAATTCATTCAGCCACTTTTGAACTGTTGATGGCCAACGATGGGCTAAGGCAAGGAGATGTTACTTTTTGATGTTACCATGCAGCAGATTATACGTTTGAATTATCTTGATTTCAAGGTAAATACTTGGAACAGAATAAATGAAGAAATTGACATAAGGTTTATGGCTGCTAGGACATACTGCGGATTACAAAGTCTTTTAAATCCCGCTTCGTCTCAAGAAGAATTAAAATTAAAATGTACAAAACTCTTATTAAACCAGTTCTAACTTATGCATCACAATGCTGGACGCTTACTAAATCAAATGAATAATAATTGGACATGTTTAAGAGAAATGTAGTGTACAAAATTTATGGATACGTTGTTTGATGGAGATACATGGAGATGGAGATATAATTCAGACCTATTATAACTCCATAAGTTTTAAGATTACTATGAACATTCGAGTTGCTACATTCACAGGGATTGACTCGTATGAATGAGGATCGGATACCAAGATGACTCTTATACTGAAAAGTAACTGAAAGAAGAAAAGTAGGAAAAACCAAGGTCAAGGTTGCTGAATGACATAAATTCGGAGCAAGAAAGATGGAAATCGAAATACGGTGGAGGAGAACGCTTCGGAGGAATGGTGGAATTTCCGAAAGGAAGCTCAGATTCGCCAAGAAGTGTAAAGTTGATGATGGTGATAATACTGTACTGCTAATTTTTCTTCTCTTTCAGTTTTGATTTTCAAATCTTGCAGTTGATGCAATGTTAATATGCCATTTATTTGTCAGTTAAAAAGAGCTCAATAATACATTAATTAATTATTTTATCAGTGATGACAACTCGATTCGCAATAAAGAACAGCACTATCTTAATTTAACACATTATCGGGCTCTTAAGGGAAAAGTAGGTAATCTGTTTTTAAAATGTCTTCTCTCTTAGCAAAACTGAAAAAAAAAATCGACTAAATCTATAAATTACGCCGTTACTGGTAGCTTTAGCTTATTGATTTTAAAAAACGATAAACATTAAGGTATACATGTTAAAAATGAAAAAAAATCTTTTTTTTTTTTTTTGATAATATCTATTCCTTGGGTGAATATGTGAGAAACTGGGGATAAGATATGGCTTATGGAAGATTAGTAGCAAAGTAAACCCCAAAGCAAAGTAAATTACATTTTCAGAGTTACCCGCAAATATTTATTAACTTAGTTCCTAACATTGTTAACTTGTTATAAAGTAGCAATTATCAAAATTGCTGCTTTGTAAATCGTGCAATTTTCATACTAATACTGAAATCAGTCTACTTCGATAAAAGTCCCCTATTACAGATCAAAACATCTGATCTTTTATTTTCATCTTAAGAAAATTTTCGTCAATGTTATCCAGGAGAACTAATGACCATCATTATCTTACTCGTAAGATGATGTACGAAACTGTTTGTAAAGCTGTTTTTCTTCTTGTTCTAACAATTCTTGATCAACTCAAGCGGATAAACGTTCTCTTTAGCAGTCTCTTTAAAATAGTAAAAACTTAACAATCTCCTGCATGTAACTTTAAAATGCTCCACACTTTCTTAAAATACGAAGCTTAGAAAGAAAGTAACAGTTCGGACAAAACACAGAATTTACATACAGTAACTTACTTCAACAATGGAGATGGTTGAAATTCTTAATTTAAAATTATGTCATTCGCCATCTCTTCCATCTACTAAGAATTCTTGAAATGGCGTCATATCTCTCAGTGTTATGTTACCATTTTTCCCTTAATACGATAATAAAAGCTTTTATCTGGCAGGTAAAATATATTTTTGTCTCAGAAAAATATTTGTTAATTCAGATGACTCAATGGAACAAAATCTATTTTTTTTTTTTCATTTATTTAATACAGAGCTAAATATCGTATGACATATCAGCTTGGGAAACGAAACGATATTAGTGAGTCAAAGACTAAACAATTATTCATGGAATCACTAAAAGATTAAACTTTGAAAACTTTAAATAATGCTTTTATTAAAAGAAAAATAAATTTTAGAATGCATTTTTTTTTTTAATATTAGCTTTTTCAATGTTTATTCGTATGTCGTCTGTCTCTATTACCACGAACTCAATTTTGTTGTGTATTGAGATAATATATATAAAAAAAAAAATCATTTATTTGGACGGTTTCCGTGTTGATGATCAAAAAGTTGGAACCCAAGATCAATTTTACTTTTCGTGGAACCTTTGTATTTTGCTTGAAGTTGAGGTTATTTTTTCAATATTATTTTTTTATGTTACTTTAGTTATTAGACAATGTGTTAGCATTTTAATGAAAAATTATTCTTTTGAGATGTGTTTGATGTTGCTATTCAGGGGTAATGGAAATTAATTATTTACTTGACTCAAGTAAAGACTTGGCATTCATATGTCGATTTCTGCTGCTTTTTTTCATTGGAAAACCTTTCGAGCTGATTACGGCATGATATTTTCGCTTGTGTCCGTGACAAAGGCATCATTCAGGGCATTGTTTCACTTGATCGGTCTACCGTGTTCTCGGTGATTTTTCACGGAGGTCGTCCCGACAGATGATAGCCGCCGAACAGGGCCACCACTCTCCGTCTCTTCTCAACCTGAAGTTTCTGATGAAGCAAATCGAATGAAGTGAGTCCAAATGAGACTGCTAATATTCCAAAGTCGACAGACACACGACGTTTAATTGACGGAAAAGCCTTCTTTTTCTGTTCTTCTTTTCAATTCTGCTTTCATTTATGAAGAATTGGCATATTCGAGCCATTCAACCGTTCTCTAATTATTTTCCTCCTACACTCTGGTTAAACATTAGGACGAATTTACGAATGTGTTAAAGAACTTTGAGGGCAATCAACAATAATGATTTCAATTGGGTAACTGATAAAGAATAGTTTGAAGAAATTAGAAATTTTTATTAAATACTTCATGATTCGTCGTCGTATTCTCTCTGGATATCTGCTTGATGCAAAATATTAGAAGATTTTAAATTTGCATCAAGCAGATATGAACCAATTTATATCAGGTTCATTACAGAAGTATTGCATTTCTCTTTTATTGTAGTAAATTTTCTTCTCCCAATGTTTTATTTATTTTTGTTTTTGATAGGTTTTACCCAATGGAAATCTTTATTGCTGACTGCCTTCAAAGTTCTTTAACACAATCGTAAATTCGGCTCCTAAATGTCCTAATAACATTAGGAATAAACCAAAGTGCAGGAGGAAAGTAATTAAAGAATGGTTGAATGGCTCGAATACGCCAATACTCTGTTATAATTTTAAATTTGCAAAAATATTCTTTTGGACCCTTTATTTTCTAGAGCATTAAGAAGGATATTGTTGAGCTCATTAAGGATTATTAAGGCTCTGATAAGAGACCCTGACCTAGTTCTGTGAATTTAATACTGTTCCAGGTTTAATTGCCGTTTTGAGATGGAAAAAAAATACCTCTTTTAACGATTAGAAAATTATGTAATTTTCTGGTACTTAATTTAACTAATTTTGAAATACCTTTCTTTGAATAATGTGAAGACAAATGGAATCTCCACAAATCTAAACTAAAAACAATAATACACATTAAAAGTAAATAAAAAGAAAATTTATGTGCCTCTGTCAGCCTCAATAAATTTACGATGCGCATTTAAATAAAAAAAAAAAAAAACGCCTAAAAATGCATAAACACATTAAAGTTTGAGACCAATGTTCATTACTGACATCTCAAAACAGCCTGTTTCACACTCACTTGGCTATCGTCAGTTGAGAATAGTCAGAATGAACAAACAGGTCTCATAACGGAGGTGAATTGACGTGGCACTGAGGTTTTCTTTGAAGTTAAGAACGAATTTAACATAAAATAGAAGTTTACGTGTCAATGTTGGAAGTAATTAAATATATTTATTTCCAAATATATTTATCTTTCAATTATTAAATGCCTTTAACAATAATTAAAAACGAGAAAAAAAAGGAAAAAAACAAAACAAACAAACAAGAAATTCCATCCGTAAGACAGTTTTCATAATTCCATCCAATCTTGTTTAGAAAGTTTCCATTCTCAGATATCATCTTAATTAATATACAACAATAAGACAGCAGCAAATTTTGTCTCAAACAGCTGGGAAAGGAAGAAAATTCGGAAATTCAAAATGGCGTCCTCAAATTTTAACCGAATTTTAATGTCAGACTAGCTTTTATAAACGTTCAAATCTTGAGAGTTTTCAAGTTTTTGATTAATGATTTTCATAAGGTTTAAAATTAAAAATAATCGTTACACTGTAATAGCCTGATATTTAACAAATTTCTTTTATTTATAATTTATTTAATTATACTTTTATGTTTTAATCTTGCTGATCGTATTTTTGCTTATTATCTAAAATGCTTCGTATGTGACTGTGAATGGGTCAGATTCAATTAATTTAGAATCCATAACATAGAAATAAATAAACTACGAATAATAAAACGGAAAAAGCCACAAAACATAAGAATAAAATTTATGACTGATATTTTACACAAAGAACCATACTCTTGAAGTTCAAACTAAAAAAAAATGATGTGTAGGCATTCATCATTACTTGCTATATTAGTACAATTTAGTAATTCAAATAGCCCGCAGGAAACACGAACGATCTTATCTTCACGATAATTTGGAGAAATATCGATTTTTTTTCCCTCCCATTTTAAGAGTTTCTACTCTATTGCTATTGTATCTGGAATTCGAACAAAGGGATTTGCTTGACTTTTTAATTCTGCAAAGATAATGGTTGTGACCTGGTATAAAATATTATTTTAAACTATTAGAACGCATTTGTTACCTTCTTTCTTTTGTAGAATTTGGGAAACAGTGAACTTCTCTAACTAAATACAGAAATGAAAAAACTGTCTGGATAATTGCAATAAGAGAGATTTTGCTTAGTTACCCCAGTTATTCCAGAGAGATTTTAGATAGGAAAGATTTAAGATGTAGTTTTGTAAAAGAGATTGAGCAGAAATTAGCACTAGCTATGTATTATGATGGTTATGTATAGTATAATGAAAGCAGAAGTTTTTTTTTTTTTAATTTTTGTTTTTATTTGTCCCAATAAAATGATTTTATCAGGAAATTATTAGCAAAATTACAGTAACTATTCACCTTTATACCAACCCGAATTAGGAGACATGCAACATGACTAGCATGCGGAATATTTCAAGGTTTGTTATTGCACCAGTATTTTTTGTGATTATTATGTTACTTTTATGTTCTTCAGAGATATAAGTTTTCTATGATTTTTTTTTACACTATATTTAGAGTTATTAATGTCCTCCAAATGAAAGTTGGCCGGCGGAAGTTTGAACTGCGCAGCCCTTCCGGTAGCTGATCAATTATGTTATCCTGTCACAATGGACGATGGCGTCTGTTTTCACTGAGAAAGACATGTTGATAACGCCAAATTAAAACTTCTCTCGACTATTTAGCGTTATTTCAATACCAGTTGCTAACAATCAGTATTTATATAAATAAATAAATATATATTATTTATAAATACAATGCTCTTTTGCAAAGTAACAAGCGATTACCGTAATGGCGGCGTCCTGTCATAAAATCAGACGGAAGTGCCTGACCAGACTAATCGATCATACATGCGCAGATCACACAAAAACAGGGCGGCCATCTCTCATTTGGAGGACAATAGTAACTCTTGAAATAAAAGCATTACATTGAATATGATTCAGAAGTTTCAAAGAGATGGAATTGTCTTCACCGAAGGATGAAAGACAATACGTGAAAAGTATTAGAATATGTTTTGTAACTTAGCGGAGTCAATAATGCAAAAAAAAAAAAAAAAATTCAGCTTTAACTCTCACGAATGCTAGCTATATCTTACAGAGATAATTCTTTTCAGACCAATATCATTAAAAATATATTCCACTTAGTGAATCCGGTGTTATAGATTAACTAGCAGAAATACCTTTCTCAGTAGGGCTTTAAAAAAAAAGATGTCCTGCTGTGGATGAGAAAGAAATTGAAATTGTGAGTTCACTTCGAATTTTTCCAGTTGATACAAAATCACGTGATAGGTACAAAGTAATGTTATATTCGAATTTTGTAAATCGAGATCCCCCTAGATATAAAATTAATATCGAGATCGGAGAATGTATTGACTTCCCACCTCTTTCTCTCCGTCTCCATATTCAGATCCCATCAAACCTTCCCCAGTTAGTAAAAAAATTCCGTGATCAGTACAAATTAATGTTATATTCTTAATTTGCAACCCGAAAATTCCCATCCCTCCCCCCGTTTACATCCCTTGAGGCTCGATATCGAAAAAGCATCTTTTCAATTTTGACACAGAACACTCATGATAAATTTCGTATTTCCACCTCAAGCGGTATTGGAGATATCCAAATCCTTCAAGAAAGATTTGGAAACACCTATTAGGACCCGGATATTGAAAATTCGTCTCAAACGTATCGTTCGATTTTGACAAATAATAATAGAGATTGTGGAAGAGAATTATACACAAAAATATTTTAGTTCTAGTTTTTGCCACCAGATTAGTATGTGGCACTATTATGCACAACAATATCTTAGTTCCTATTGTCGCCACTAGGTTGCTGTATGACGCGATTCTGCACAACAATTGTTGAACAGCAATATTTTTTAGTTTCAATTGTCGCCACCAGATGTGTATGTGGCGCTATTAAGAATTATTCTGAAAAAAAATATTAAAAAAATAAGTAGTAATAATTCAACTTCCTTTCCTTTTACAGTAAAACCCCGTTATTACGCTCGTTAAGGGACCATGACCTACAAGCGTAATAAGCGGGATAGCGCTATAGACGGGAAGTGATTTATGAGATGGGGAAAGATTTGGACACCATTTTACAGGAAACATACATGATTCTGCAATAGATATACTGCAAATTTGAGCTTATTTCCTATTAAAAAGATCTTTGATTGTGTTTTGCCGTGTGTGTGTGCAACTGTTATGAATTATGACATTTTCAATGCGGTTCAGGTAACTATTAACGTCAATTGATACACCACTAAGAGCAATACTAATATATTTTCGGAGCACATTTAGTGCACACTTTACTTTTTTACGTTTGCAACAACCCTTCGCTGCATCGGTAATTGCATCCCTGTTTTTCATTATTGTTCGCAGGCTGGACGAGGGAATTCCTAGAGATTCTGCGAAATCCTTCTGACTTCTGTAGAATTCTCGTCGTACTTACGGAGAATTTGCAATTTTTCACTTATAGAAAGAGATTTCCGCTTCAACATTTTGCACAACTGTATCACAGACCCGCACTTCACAGAGTTCAAGGATTCCCTCCTACCAGGGGAAAAAAAAAGAATCTTTACAGCGTTGCATTTCTTTTCGATACAAAATTTCCGATATAAAAAAGCGCTACAAGCGGGATTTGAAGCGTTATAAGAGGGTAAAAGTATACAGAGATACATAGAAAATTCCAGGGACCGTACAAAAGGAGCGTAAAGAACGGGATAGTGCTATATGTGGGAGCGTTATATCGGGGTTTTACTGTATTATTTTTATTATTATTATTTTCACTTTAATTAAGCTATCAACTATTTTTATAGTAGGCCTATTCAGTTTTTTGCTATTATTTTTTTCTTCTTGATTTAATATGAAACACTTACGTTTATTTCTTTTAAGGCTAAAAATAATATTTCTTTGATGATTTTGTAAACCCTTTTTCCAGTTTAAGTTCTGCAGAAATAAACTGTCTTAATAAAGAACTTACAGAAATAGTCTTATCATAGGTATAATCCAGGATTCCGAAATGGGTGGGGGGGGGGGGAGGGATTAGGATATTCGAATCCATTTAAACCAAAAAAAAAAAAAATCGTATTAAACCAATTTCCCTCCCCCCTCGGTACGCCAATGGTCCTTTCAGTACTTCAAGTTGAAGTGGCAATGTATTTTCTAATATTGTATTATCTAGAAAAATACTTGAATATTTGTTTTTGCCTCTTTATCCGCAGAATATAACGTCTAACAGATGGATGTTGACGATCCCGTATTTTCGTGATTTCACGTAATTTGCGCGAGAATAGTCTCTATCCATGTCTTCTCACAAAATATTGAAATATTTAAATGGATTATAACACGGGGAAATGCATGAGAGTTTTACTACATTTTAATATAGTTTTAATAAATTGAAAACAGTCAATAAACAAACAATAAATTCATTATGTAGCATTTTCCTAGTGACAGACATTAAAAATACTAAATTCCTTGAGACCTGCTGAAGGGGCTAATGGCGAGATCTCGTGTTTTTCGTAATTCTCGCGCAAACGTGATTGCCAACATCCATCTGTTAGACATTAACTATCATATTTATTAGAAAAAATACCTATTACAATAATAATGATAGTAATAATAATAATAGTAATAATAATAATCTAAAAATCAATAAGATATTTCAGTTTGTAAAATTTATTGATTTTTTTTTCTTTTATTAATCGAATCTTATTTGTGAGAAGGAATGACATGTGAATTCTTATTTCTATTTTATTTTTTTTCAATATCGATTAGGAGTTACTATAATAGAGGAAAAAGAAACTTAAATAAGATAGAACTTACGGCACTTTTCAGAAATGGCATTTCAGGAAGTTCTAAGAAATTTTTAGAAAAAAAAAAACTCTACATATAGATTTGAAAATTAGGCAATTTTGAAGCTTTTTTGTTTATGAAATTATGTTTATATTTTTTTATATTCTTTATCTGTAATAGGTTTTAGTATCACCTGTAGCTGTGTGTAAGTTTATTGTCTTTTTATAGTTTAATGTTGTTTTTTTTCTCCAATTTTTCTTTTTCAAAGGTTATTTAGAGTTTCAAATATTTTTAATATATATTACAAAAGTATAATCTTGGTACTTTGGGCTTGTTTGTTTTTTTTTTTCTTTAACGGGAATTTTTAGGTTTCGAAAATCTTTTCTCTATGAAGTTAATGAGTGCTTAAATTACAGAAATAGCAGTCTTTTTTCTAAAACAAAATTGAATGGTAGATGTTTTTTATGATGCAGCGTACTTCAAAAAAAAGTCTTCATGACAAACTCTTTACCCTACAATAGACAGCTTGACCATAGGTTTCTGTAACTTTTTGCTGTATTTTTTTTTACTTCTAATGTAATCTATTTTTTCGTAAGCCCTATATCAATGGTCAAAGTCCTTTCGTCTCCGATGTTTCTAAGAATCCTGGAAGAACCTACAGAGATTTCCTGCTAGCTGTTACCTTTGCCCTCCCGTCTTGTGTCTGGAGCCACATGTCCTGCTCATCACGCCATGTCTAATTACCTGTTCTTTCAATTCTTTAGTAGTAGTTTTCTATAGAGGCGGCTCGTGTAAGCTACTGACGCTTGGATCCTACTACAACCACTTTTTTTTATTACTGTTGTCCATTTTCTTTTGTTAGCCGTAAGGAGAACAGCGTATGTTAGAGAAGTAGTATTTTTCAGGATATAATACTGGTAAATTCATTTTTAAATTTAATAATAAAAGTTAAAAATTCTATAAATTTTTGCTTATCATTAAGGAAATTTCTGTAATAGTCAGTTATTCCATTAAGATAAATTGTTATTAATATATATTGTATATGATACTTTTAGCTATTTTATTCTTGTATTCTTGTATTGCTAGTGTTTTCATTATATCGGTGCAGTTTTCATGTTACTTTATCACGCTGAAAATATGAAGCAAACTGAAGAAGAAACAACTATTTATTATGGCGTTTATAATTTTATTATACAGTAATATACGCTTGTATATAAATTTACTACAGGAAGAAATTTAAGAATAGAATTTACAATATCTATTGTGGGCCCATTGACTGCAGAGATCCTGTCTAAATCTAATTAGTTCCTGGTTCCTGGTTTTCTTCTCTAGAAAGGCCTAGGGCTTAGCTAACCTTATATCAAAAGATGTTCAAGTTCTAGAATTAAACTAACTTTGTTCCCTTTGGTGGAAATTTCACAGTTATTTTAAGCAGAAGTCCTTTTAGCTTTAATTGGAATCCCATAATTACGAAAAAGTAATAGACTCAAATTATATCTAATATGCATTTTGCACTTTTACATTACGAGAAGTTCAAATAAATAAAACTCTATATGTGACTAACAATCATAAGAATGTAGTTTAAAGTTATTACAGAATTCAAAGTTAATTTCTGAACGAAAGCTTCGTTATTGTATTTTACAAGAGAATTGTAACAAAAATTCTGAAAACAAAGTTCTTCTTCAGTGATGTATGGACAAGAAGAAATGACTTTTTCTCCCTCTGGATGACTTGAGGTGATGTTGTAAGTGAAATCTTCTAGTTTAATAATCATCTAATTATAGATAACAAATGTGATTCATTTTCATCCTTATGTTTTGAAATTTTCATGAATAATTTCGCAGTCAACATAATCTCTCAATTCTGAAATACAATTTTTGAAAATTCTTGGACCATTGGATTCCTTATATCAGTTTGCAGCTCACATCCCAGCGAACTTTCTACATCAAATCTTAAAACTCTTAAACAACAAAGGCTGTAGAAAGAAGAGTGAAATGGAGCTATATAAATACGATAAATCTGGTAATGATGGCATTCTTTAAAATGTGATCGCTCAACAGACGTTAGTAATAAAGCTTTTGTTAGGAATAGAAGAAAAGATGAAATTTATTTCGTAATTTAATTTATTTTACAATCTTTTTTGTCCACTATAATGCTACAGCACAAACTTAGTTATCTAGTTTTGAATCTTAATAAATAAGGCTGACATTAATGATGAGAAAAAGGACTTTTTAGAAACAGAATTAGGAAGTTTTGTTTGAAAATTTGTTGAAAGTAGTTTGTAATGAAGTCAGCAAATTCATACAAAATAAAGAAAAATTTAACAATATCGAAGAAGGGGGAGATAACAAAAAAGGAAAACGTGAGTCACGCCTTTAAAAATTGAATTGTCATTAATGTAATTTAAATTTCAAATAATGTAAGCTTAATTAATCATGGTATCCCCCTTTCGTGTACGAAGAGAGCAAAAAACAGGAATGCATTAAAAAATAATAATCGTATACCGGAATTTGAAAAAAAAATAAATGCTTGAATCAAGGCATGAAAAAACTTTTTTCTTAATGGAGTTTGCTGAAATTTCTTTTAACAAAACTTTTAAACTATGATTTAAATTTTGTCTTCATTAAATTGATTATCAAAAATTATATTATCATTTGAAAGTATTGGCAAAAAATAATTGATTATTTTTGCCTCTCATTTCTGAAAAACATGTCACAGCTGTTATTTTATTAGTCTTTGCATATAAAGTTTTTCTAAAAGAATTGATTTTAGAATGGACATAGAATACAGCCTAAATTTTCTATTTTATTACAAAACAGAATGTTGCCGAATTTCAAGGAAAGAATGTAAGTTATTGAAGTTCTTGAACAGATTCTGATCATTTGGTGAATAACATTTGATTGTCCACATCTTCAATCAAACCATCCTGATTTTATTAGGCTTTCAAATTTAAAAGAATAAGTTAATGTCTAGATATAATGACATTTGACACACCTACTTTAATTACTACTTTACAATGGGATCCAACTATTATGATCATCATATTAACTCAGAAACTTAATGCTTGATTTAAACTATCTTTAGAATGGATTTTAGAATTAAATTTTTACTTTTTAGATTAGTAATTTCATTAAATTAATAAATTTCAGCTAAAATTCAGATTATGATTTACATAATTTAAAATTTAAACTATAAAGATTTCAAAATGTATTAAGATTTATTAATTGGATTAGAATACTATAATACGGCCTAAACTTCTTAGAATAGGAAGTTTTCGTCGGCACAATCGAGAATTGTAAAAGTAGATTTGCACTTGAATAAACTTCACGACCAATCAAGCTGCAGCACTACAGGCCATGCAGGCTCTTGGGTCCTCAGGATGTTTAGACTCCCAGAGATTCTCGACCAATGGAGTTTGGTTAGTTGAGGTCGGATGCTCAGCCCGACGCCCGCCCGTCTGTAATCTCCTATTATGAAACCCGATACCTATTTGACCTAGATCCGTCTGGAGAAGAAATAACAGTGGAAAAATTCCGACCACCGCAGAAAATTGAACCGTGCACCCAAGTTCTAAACTACCGAACTCAAAAATCAACATTTAGTTTGTTTCAAAATCGTATTTGAATCGTATGTTGTATGACTGATGGAGGGGAAGTCACAACCTTGCTATGAATTTGCTAACCGCTTTATCTATTGCATTCAGTTCAGCTGCCACTATCTACTATCACGTCGTAATGCCATGACGTGGTAGTAGATAGAATTTACTACTGAAACTATTGAATTTGAGAGAGTTCGCATCTTTTAACAACGGAAATCAAGTTGGTCGTGTCGACAATTCGGCAGCCATCTTTATCGTAGTGATGCAGTAGCGCAGCAGTGTTGACAAAATACTCTTACATGCCGAGAAGAAAGTATTCATAAGGCATATCTGGGCATAAAATTGGTAGAGAATATTGTCTAATATTTAGACAAGATCGAACTGCTCCGATGGCTTTTTTGTCCACTGTTCAGTAAGATATAGCATCTTCTATGAATTATGAAACACTATTTACAATTTTACAGTTTTGGAATTAACTTAATTGGTAATCAATGAAAAGTTTTTGTTTATTTAATATCCTTTCTAAGCTTGTTAAACTGTTACTAAAACATGGAAATTCCTTAAATCCTTTAAAGTAGGATCCAAAATCATTAATGAGTGGCATTGAAATTCCATTAAAGCTCAGAACTTCATAAAAATTCAGAGATAATTAGATTGTTTGGTTTGTTTTCCTAAATACAATGCTATATTTTGCTACGTAATGCTGTTTACAATGACAGTTATATTGTAATCTATATAATTTTAGATGTATAATTACAGAAATACGTATTAAAATCGGAGCTATAAAAGTTTAAAATTAATGAAAAAATACTTTGAATATCAAATTTAGGAAATTTGAAGAAACAATTAAAAATTTGCTTTTGAAAATAAAAAGCAATTAGCAGATCAAAAAAATTAGCCAATTCATCTTATGAAATGTTGCAACATTTAAAAAAATGTGATTTTTCAAAAATCATAATGTACAGGAACATAAGTAACGAATTCAGACTTAATTTGTAAAGTTTGAATATTAAATTAAAATTAAGATAAAGGTTGGGTTGTTCTGATATAATGATTAAACATAGATCAGAAAAGACTTAATAAGTAATCGTTTACATGGAAGTAGTAGAAGAACCTTGCATATAATTCTTTCAAGCAAATCATGATATTATCACGAACTTACTGTTATTTGAGTAATTGGCAATTACAATCGTAATAATTGCTATTTTTTTGGATAATTATTGATCATTTTAAACTTCATTTTTTTAAAGAAATATTTTGTTAAAACATGAATCTTGCTTTTTTACTATACAATTCTCCATAATTCTCCATACATGCAAATATTACGGAGAATCGTATAGTAATAAAGTGATTATGTAAATTTTAATGTTTTTTTGTGATATGATTGCTTTTATTTCAAAGCAGCAACATTTTTAGAACAAAAATCAAATTATTGAACAGAAATTCGGTTGAGATACAGTCAGTTCACTCAATGTTATTGATCAACATCAACAAAAGCAAAGTAAGCTATTTCGATTTCTGATGCACCTTCTTTGTTATATTTAATACGGTTTCCAATTTACTAATTTTAATTTTCCTTCAACATAATTACCCAATTTTTCCACACCATTTTTATATCAGTTGTCTGTATATTTTCCTATTTAAGTTTATGAGAATCCGTACTAAACTAATATTTCAGTAATATTTGTTCAATGAAATTCTTTGGCTATATGTCTAACGCATGAATGCTTCTTCAGAAGATGTCTTTGATGCCATTTCCTTCAAAGCTGCTCAAATCAAAAGTTCATGAATCTATTGGCATCTGTTTCATTTTCTAAAGGAAGAAGAATACAATATGTAAAATAGTGATAACTTCAACACAGTACCTGTCGGCCACTTTTGAAACCGGAGAGCCGACGGGGTGTGTTGGGTCTCCACGTGCCTCCGATCTATGTGTTTAACCCTTTTCTGCTTGTGGAATGCCGTCGGCAAAAGACAAGAGGGAGACTTGTATTCAATTGCATTTCATCTTTATCTTGTCTCTGTTTTGTTATAATCCAGGTCACCTGAGGCGAGGATAAGACCTGGTTGGACGATGAAAAGAGAGGGAAGGGGAATGGGAAAATGATAACTGGTCTACCGCTTTACACAACACTTGTAGGCGGATCTGTTTAATATTTAACAGTTTCGTTTATTTTAAATAGGAAACGTTTTGAATGGAATACGTTACAGCAATGAATGTAATGAAAGGAATTACTTTCAAGTTTAACACAATTACAACATTAAAAGAATACATGCAGAAACATAATTTATAGAGGTAAAATATTAAAAATTTTTATAATAACAAATAAAAAAACTTTATAGTAATTATATTATGCACAGTTTTCTAAAATAAAAATGGAGAATCGGAATTTATTTAAGCTTATTTAAGATATTATACATTTATTTATATAAAGTTGCAGTAATTTTAATTTTAGATTTTTTCTTTTATTGTCTTTTGATGATTTCTGTTTAAAATAAGAAAGGTATTGCAACAATACTATATAACAATCGCAGCGTTTACTCGAAAAAATATATGACCAGGAAGTTTCTTATTGTTATTCCTTAACAATTTCCTATTTGTAAGAACTGAGAAATTTTTTTTTTTCATTGTCTAGACTAAATCTTATAATTATGTATATTTGGGATTCTTTTTTAAGAATACACAATTTTAAAAGAATCTTTAATAAATTAAAGTGTTTTAATAACCTAACTCCTTCAGTATTTTCTTTTTTATAAAAGATGATAATATTACCTTTACATATTTGTATTCATTGATGTTTCTAAATTCTCTCATTACCAACTAGGCTGATTCATTAGTTCTCCTTATCTCAATATATAAATTGGATAGTTTACTGTTAGGATAAGAAATATTGCAAATGTAAAAACTTTGTGCGATTGTTATTCCATTAATATTTTAGCTACAGATCCTATCTTTAGAAACTATCTGTAGATTTTAACCAATTTTTTTCCATCTAGTGTAAACATTAAAAGAAAAATATCAGATTTTTTTTTGTTCTTTTTTCTAAATATTTATAATATCCTGTCCATTGAAGATTAATATTCCTCTTCACTTGTTTACATTGAATAAAATATTTTTTAATTACTTTTCTCATTTAGTGGAGTTTTGATCAACCTTGATAAAGAGTAGCATATTAAATTCTGTAAATGATTGTTGATCTTCGAAATAAATGATGATATCGCTTTAATGTCTTCCTAATACTTTGTCACCAACATCTGTTTGGGTGACAAACTCCTAGTGAGAAAACTATAGTGCAGCTAAATATGCCACTCATTGTAACAATAAATATAATATTCACCATCAAACTATGTTTAAAGTTAATTTCGTTTAATATTTTAAATTTTAGTAATATTTTAAACACCATTTCTTTTTCAAATCTTTTTAGAAATTAAGAAAATAAAACTTTTTAATTGAGATAGAGTGATTCTGTGTGGTTCAGCTTTTATGTTATAATTCTTATTCATATTCTTATTATTCTTATTATTATTAAAAGTTTCAAATCTTGGGTTTCCCTAATAAAGACAACGTGGCGGGTCAAGGCCAAAGCCCATATTGCTAAGTGTAAAGACGTGTGCAAGGAGGGTTAGGGATGTGTGGTTGTATCCATAAGTTTCCATAAGTTTCCTAACTATTTATAAATTTCCTAACTATTTATAAATTTCCTAACTATTTATTATTATTATTATTATGTTTGTATGTTTCAAACCTTGGGTTTCCCCAGCAAAAACAATATGGCGGGTCAAGGACCAAAGCACATACTGCCAAGTGTAAAGATGTGTGCAAGAATGATTAGGGATGTGTGCTTGTGTCCATAAATTTCCTAACTATGCGTGTAGTGTTGAGTACCACAGCCTTCTGCAGTTGTGCATAAGTGTTTTTGTGAAGTCCTAGTGTGCTGAGACTGTGGTGCAATGTGTGAGGCACCAGACCAGTGGCAGACAGAACGATGGGTACAACACGTACTCGATCCTGCCTCCACTGCTTCTGGAGCTCGTGTGCTAGATCAGTGTATTTACTGATCTTGTCTGCGTGAGTTTTCTGCATGTTCTTGCTGATAGGCACTGCAATATCAATTAGATAGGTCTGTTTGTTGACCTTATCAACAAGTGTGATGTCTGGTCTGTTGTGATGTATGGTTTTGTCTCTGTGAATGGGGCGGTCCCAGTATAGTTTATATGAGGGTGATTCTAATACGCTTTGTGGTATGTACTTGTAGTACGGGACCGTGCTCTTAATAAGTGAATGTTTGTGTGCTAGTTGTTGATGAACGATCGATGCTACCTGATTGTGTCGGTGGAGGTAGTCTGTTTGAGAGAGAAGGGGACAGCCTGATTTTACGTGGTCGATCGTCTCATGCGTAGTGTGGCATTTCCTGCATTTGTCGTCATGTGTGTTTGCATCGTGTAGAATGTGTTTCTTGTAGTTGCGTGTGGAGATGACTTGGTCCTGTATTGCGATCATTATTATTGTTATTATTATTATTATTATTATTATTATTATTATTATTATTATTATTATTATTACTTTGAAACAGTTTTATACAATATACTATATGGTCAAAAATATGTTTCTGGATTATGTCTATTTTGCATTTTTACAGCTATCTATTTTTAATTATTTAATTTTATAAATAGTAACATATTATTTTTTATCTTGCAGTTGTTCCTGCTTTTAAATTATTTCTATAAGAATTGTTGTTAATTTTTAATTATCAAGAATTGTTTATCATTTAATAAATTGGTTTGTTCACTATATGTATATATATATATTTTGATTCTGTCATTTTTAAAACTTCAAAATTTTTAACAAAATTGTTATACTTCGTCCTTGCTTTTCATTTATATTTGAATAATTTATATTTATTACGATGACAAACTTTAAAAGGATTTTCTTTTTTTCTGTTAGGTTACTTTTTTCGCCAGTAGGTTATATACTTTATCGTCAGTAGGCTAAATACTTTTTTCATAATCCTCATATCCTAATGAATAACTGTGGAAAACACTCTCTTATCTTAATTAGAAGAATATAGCTATTTTTATTTTTAATATTAAGGACAAATTATCAATTTTATTTTTATTTTTAAATTAACTACGTACTTTATAAGAAAAATAAGTTTATAAAATTCTCATAAAATGTATGTACGTATGTATTTGTGAGATATAAGAGATTAGTATCGATATACACATTTACCTTTTAATAGCAACAAAGTTTTATAATAAAAGAAATCGTAAACTTGATGTGTACATTTCATAAGGCCCTTCTAATTAGCAATGTATATAGCTGTATGTATATCCGCAGACCTTGTTCTAAAGAAGTAAAAACCAGTTTTAATATTATTGTTATATTTCTCTGAAGTTGAAAACAAAATTTTACTATTAAAGGTGGAAATTCCTGGAATTAATCTTCATTGTTCTTTTTTTTTTCTTTGTGAGAATATCCTTTAGAGATAACAAAATATCTTAAGATCGTAAATTTTCTGCAAAAAATAAATGCCATCCAAACGACTTAAGAGGAGTGCTTAAGAGTCTCATTTTATGTGTACCGCTTTAGTTATCAACCCCAGTTAAGTTTCGTTGTTTTATATTTTCTTATTTGTTTTTAATTTTAGTGCATTTATTATTCAGGAAGATGTATACTTTTCCATTTATATTAATGTCGAAACTATAAAACGACACATAATTTTTCTAGAAGGGAGAAATGGACAATTTTGTGATGTTAAGTTGATTGGCAGCTAAGCCGACAAATAAGAACAGAGTGGTTTTAAATAATAATGAATTCTTGATCTGCCTCAGTTTCCTAAGTACACATTTAGCAAATATTTTTAAGTTTCCACTCAGTGTGCACAATATGCAAAAACCATGATCACTCCTCAACAACACAATCCAATCTGAAAAAGAAAAGCAAGGGATATCTAGAGTTTTCTATTAGCCAACACGACAATATATTATTAATAAACATCTCCAGGAGGGTATTGTGTTTGTCTCTTCTCTGATTGGTCCCTCTGTTGAGTGCCTAGAGACCTTAAACAAATGCCACGACGTCGTCTAACTCCGCCCTGATCAAGAACACATTTTGCTGTAGGACTTATTTCTGCATGCGATGTCTCTTCAAATTGAGCAAAGCCGGATGTACAATTTCCGATTTTTTGTGTGTTTGTGGTACGATTTGCCTCATCTTATGTCTAAGCCTGTCACTCAGTGACAGAAAACTCTTGTGACTTTTTTTTTAACCTTTCGTTTTTCTTCAAATCGAGAAATTTCAAAACAAGACCCGGAAAGTTAATACATTTATATATTAAAGTGTCTGTTGTAGGTAATACTCGTATTAAATGAGAAAAGATGAGAAAACATTTGAAATTTAAAAAGTGGTTTCATAAAATTTATTATTATTACATATTAATAATTTTCATTGAACAATATTCAAGATAGTACTTTACATATCTTTTCTAGAACTATTTTATTTTTATTAAAAAATAACCATAAATAATTAGAAGTAGTAACCATAGTAGAGATAATTTGAAAATCTATATATAGTATACATAATATGTCTAGTCAGATTCAATTGTTATTGCATCTTTTGACATCAATAGACAATTCATTAGTGTCTTACAGGAAAAATAATATTGATTAAGTTATTCCTAATTTTATATAACTAGTGGGATCTCCGTCAATTTTATTATTTTCTAATTTTTATTTCTTACTTTAATCGGAACTTGTTTTTCTTTTTAAGGTTTTTAACAACTATTCATTTTTTCTTACTATTTACAGCAATACTTTATCATTCTTATTTTTTATTTTATTTTTCGATTATTTACTAATCATATACTATAGTAAGTTTTACGTGTACAGTGAAAGTTTATATTATGTCCTTAACGCCTGTACACTTGACTAAACTAATTTCCTAAATTTAAAAATTACATGAAAATTACATAAAAAGTTAAAAGTTAGAACTTAAAAATTAAAATTGTCACATTTGTCACAAATGTGATTAATTTTAATTTTTAAGTTCTAACTTTTAACTTTTTATGTAATTTTTATGTCATTTTTAAATTTAGTAAATTAGTTTAATCAAGTGTACAGGCGTTCAGGAGATAATATAAAAATAATAATCATATATATTGAAAAGTTAAAAAGATAGTCTTCTTTTCAAATTATAGAATAGACTTATACTGGCAATATAAGATAAAATGTAAGAAAGAAAAATTGAATAAATGCTTTTTTTGGATTAAGTGAAACATCTCAATTAATGTTTTTGTGACGAGAATGTCTTCAGGTTATGTCAGTCTTTTTTTTTAAAATTTTTCATTTCGTTTAAATGTCATCTTGAGAAAAACGTAAATCTCTTTGATGCTTAGGAGGCGTCGCTGATCCTCAGTAAACTATTACAATTTCTTTTTTGGTTTATAAAATTTAACGTTTGATATTTACTGTCTTGTTTTGATTTTGTTGTGCTTTTTGAAAATATCAAAAACTGGAGAACAGTTCTGATTTTAGATTAAATTTATTATGTAATTTTTTATTAAATTTCTTTTCTATTTATTTCTACAGAGGTAATAATTTCTATATAATAATAATAAAATGTTTTTGTTGAACAAAAACTAAAGAAAAAATCAAAAGAAAAATGATATCCTTTTGTGCCCAAAATAAATTTTAAAAATTGATTTTTAACAATATATATATTATTAATTAATATATATATTATTATATATATATATCGTATATTAACGATATACTATTTTATATCAATAACTTTTTGTAAATAATAATCTTCACAAAGTTATCTTGAATCATTCATAAAAAGGAAGGGCGAGGATTTGTCCTTTAATTACTATATATTTTTATTATTTGTTTATTTTGTTTGATTTATAAAAGGCTTCTTCCTTTCCTTTCAATATTACTATATTATATACAAATTAATGCAAGTATTTTTCTTATTACACTTGAGTATAAAATTATATCTTTTTTATACTTTATTATGCTCATCATTTCCACATTTTGTTGCTCGATAACAAAAAATAATGTAATGTTTCTAAAATTGGTAGTAAATGAAAATAGAATCTCTCTCATCTAATTCTATTATCCAATACACTAACCTAATTCCCACCCACGCAGCGGGTTGTGGGAGATGACCTGCAGATCAAATTCCTTGGCTGGGATTTGGGAACTTTGAAAAGAAGACAAAAACAGAGTAAGCACGATGAAAAAACGAGTGCAGCTGGTCACAGCTCGCTTCATGTTCCAATTCAGTTTTTATACATGTTTTTTTTAATGCTTTTGTGCTACAATCAGTGTCAAAGAATTAAACGAAAGAAGAGTTTTAGAATTTCAAAAGAATACAACTCAAAATCTTGCGCATGATTGAGATACTGTAGGATTAACAATAGAACAAAGAATAGAACATGTACTTCCTTGTTATCCTATGCAGAGATTCGTCATTGCTTCACTTCTTTCTCGTTCAATTCCTAGAACTTTGGTTGAGTTATATATAGTTATATTTTCATAATTTGCAGAAAAACTGGTATCTTAAATTTCAACTCACAATAATAGATTACATATCTCTTTAAGGGTATTTTTTTTTTTTTTTTTTGAATTTGTAATCATTATTTTCCGAACAAAAAAAAACAAAAAAAAAATAAGTTTAAAAGAATTAAGATTCCTGACTATATAAAATGTTACTTAGAAGAGAGTTTATTGTTTTTATATAAGATTTAATGCTCTTGAATCTAAGCATTGAAAATAAACAAAAAGAAACTTTATTAAAGAATTTTTTAATATCTTCGTTGTAAATCTTTCTCTTTCCTAATAGTAGTTTTTCTTCTACTTGTCACTTAGTTCTAGTCAATTCTTCGAATTCGTGGAAAAAGTGTTTGAACGACTTGTTAAAATGAAATTTTGCTGAAATAATAATAATAACAATATTATTATTAATACTAATAATTCATCTTGAGAAAGAGAACTGCGATGAGAGATCATATTAAAACCACCAGTCAAAAACTGAGCAACAATTTATAATAATAATACTAATAAAAAAACCCTCTCAATCACTGAAAGTTTTGTCGTAACTAATATTACTGTATAAAAAGGTTCGTTACATTTTTAATATAGAACTATTCTAATTTCAGAGTAACAATCGAACTATTTACGGAATAGTATTGTAATTGTTTTTCTTCAGCAACTTGCGGAAATGATTTCATGTTAACAGTTAGTTTTATCTACTCTTTGCAAGATAATTTATGATCGTGTAACATTCTCATAATAATGATGTCTATTTAGGAAAATGTGATGAATCATTAAAACTTTAAAGCCAGGTTTCTTTTTCTGCTATTATGAGCAAATATAGTCTTATAAATTGAATCCTCTTGTTTTATTAACTGCTTTTCACTTTATTTTTCTATCAAAGTCACAGGCCTATTCTGACTTCTCTATATTCGTCTATGATTCATCATCGCTCCGAATAGCAGCTGCTTCTTTTATATCTCTATCTCTCTCTCTCTTTATTATTATTCTTTTAAATTTCCGATTCCGTTTGCGACCCCTCTTTAATCAGAATATCTTGTGGTAATATTTATAGTCATCGTGAATCAGCTTTTAATCCCTGTATTCTTTATTTAAATCATCTCAGCATAGCAGATTGTTAGTAGTCTTTCAGGCATACTATTACCATTTTGTAAAATGAAAATAAATAAATAAAAAAGTTAAAAATAGCACAGAAAGAAGGTAAGAGTTCCCAATACGATGGTAATATAAGGTTGAAGAGCAGTGAAAAGCAAACATTACAAAAACAGAAAAATTAACATCAGGAAAGAAGAAAAAATGTTCATCAAAATCTTCAAAGAAAAAAAAGTGCCAAGATTGTAGATATCATCATGTTTGATATACATACATACATACATAGTTCTCTGCCAAGGGCAGGTCCTTCACTGCAAACCCAGCATTCTCCAATCTTTCCTATTTTCTGCCTTCCTCTTCGTCTCCACATAAGATCCATTTACTATAATGTTGTCGATCATCTGAAATCTTCTTCTGCCTCGAACTTTTTTACCGTTCACCATTCCTTCCAGTGCATCCTTCATTAGGGAGTTTCTTCTCAGCCAGTGACCCAACCAGTTTCTTTTTCTCTTCCTGATCAGTTTCAGCATTATTCTTTCTTCACCCACTCTTTCTAGCACAACTTCATTTCTTATTTTGTCTGTCCATTTCACATGCTCCATTCTTCTCCATATCCACATTTCAAATGCTTCTAGTCGTTTCTCTTCACTGCGTCGTAATCATGGCACGATAATAAATTTCAAAGAACTTAAAACTTACTGCTATTAAAAAGTAATAAAAATAAAGCATCATTGTAAAAACTATCGACAATAGTTTTATAAAACTATTTTTATAAAACTAAAAATAATCGTCTGCTTTTTGTAATTAAACTAGATTTTTAAGCACTCTTCGTCACTAGATTTTAAATATAATTTTTTTTCGTTTTTTTTTTAGAAATTTTAATTTTTTTTTTTCTGATTAAAACGGATAGGAAGTCAAAGCATGGTTTAACTATAACTTTATTTTAGACATTTAGTTTTATCTATTGTTGTAAAGGCATTTTCATTCATTAAATATAAATTTCTAACCTAAAGCTTTTATTCAAGCTTATAAATGTTGCTACTGAATCTACCAATAGTTTGTTTCGATTTCTTTTAGAAGCAAGTAGTTGCTTTTTTTTTTTTTTTTTTTTTTAAGTGAGATTGTTTCAATCTTTAATAAGTTACATCTTAATTGAAAAAGGGCAGGATTTGAAAAGCAAACGGTAAACTGTATTGAATCTATTTTATTTGTTTCAAATTAGTTGATATAACTCTAATTAGTTTTGCATAAAAACAAAAATTGCATAAAAAGTTATTCATTGATGGATTACTTTTACTTTCTTCCATTCACATACATTTTAAACACTTTAACATTGTAACTTTCTATTAGCGAAATAAATAAATAAAGATTTGTAATTTTGAAGTGAAGAAAGTAGAAAAAAATAATGAAATTCGCAAATAATGTCATGAAATGTTTTAAAAGTTGATAATGATTTTTATTAATACCGAAAAGACAAGCTTACAAGTCAAAGGAAAATATTTAATTAAAAGCCAGCAGTCTTACATTTTAAAAAGATCTATTTAAAATACTAACATGAAAGCCTCGATTTCCCGCTTTAGATTTTTTTTTTAGAATCAAAACAGTTTTTGTGGAAGAAAGAATTCCTCCTTTCATAAAATTTATTATTATTGTTTTCTTTTTTTTAAATTTATTTTTGATGTTTATAAAAAAAGTATTTCATAGTTTTTTTAATCAAAAATTTGAATGAAAGTTGTTTTAGCAATTCAAATACAAGGCACTTAATTCCAGATGCTATTCATAAGCAATTGCGGGAAAAATAATGTAAATAAGGAGTAGAAATTGTTGAAGAAATTGTTATATTTACTTGATTAATAGCTTTAGATGCGCAATTACAGTTCAAATGGATTTGTGATTCCCAAAGCGATAATTGAATTCTTCTTTTGATTTTAAAAAGAAAAAAGAAAAAAAATAATAATAGAAAAGCAATTCCGCATTTATTCTGGTGAAACGACCTCATTATGTAGCCAACCCCGTTGCAAGAGGATCCAGAGGATTTCTTTCGCTTTATTAAAACCCATTAATACTGAAGCTTTTGTTTATTATTTAGAGGAATCTGAATAACTTCTTTTTTTTTTTTGTTTATGCGATTGCTGCAGCTGCGAAACTCCCAAGGGTGGAAATCTATAATCAAACACCTTTTCCTTTTGTTATGATAATATTGGAGTTTCGTAGGTTTTTCCGAATCGCATATGTTCCATGCTCTGCTCCTTCAGTTATTTATAGTTGCTCATTTTCATTCAGAGCTTAATGATTATTCACTTCGATTCATTAGATTTGGAATCCCAGAAATTTTCTTCGTTTGGGAACATATGGGGTTCTCAGCTTGGGCGGAATAAAAACAAATTGAGATGAAGGGTGCAGAAAAGAAATATTGTATTTTCAATTCTTTGTTAGTTTAACTAATATTCATTGACTTTAAAAACTGAAGTTCGTGTTTAGGGAGTAGACCAGTATTGATACTGTCATTGCAGCTATCGTATTACATTACTGTTTTATTCTACTTTTAGTTGCAATTCAAATACGAAATTTTCATTGTAACTTCAGGTACCTTATTATCTTTAGATTTTTTTAATATTTTTAGATTTTCTTAAAAGTTTCAAAAATGAAATCTGTTTAAGTTAATAACGAAACTGCATTACTTATCGTATTTATACAAATGCACATTCATAACTGAAGATGTTTTTTAGTATATTAAATCTTTAGGATGAAGTTAAATCAAATTTTTCGTTTATAACATAATTGAAACTGATTCATTATTGATTACTTTTTCATTATTACTTTACAAAAGATAGAATTAAAAAATTAAAAAGATTTTATTCAATTTTATGTCGACATTTTTAATTACAAGTGAAATTTTTTATTATTTTTTAATACTTTTTTCTTTCTCTAAAATTATTTGTTAAACTCATATTAGTCTAAAATAAGTTTATTTTCTTTTACTGTAAAAAAAATGAAACAAGATAACATTTTTTGATATGATTGCAATTCAGAGGATGTTAAAAAAAATTGATTACAACCAAAAAAAAAAAAAAAGAAAGAAAAGGTACTAAATTAAATAGACATAGTACATCAAATAAAATTAAATAAACATATCGCCTTAAAGGTCTACTACTTCAGAAGTACGTAAAGAAAATTTTTGAAACCGAAGTTATAAAATAAAATTTCTTGCTTTAAAACACACATACAACCGGCTCTCCTTAAAAAGAAACTATACAAATCTACGTATATTGGGATGATGCGTGGATTTGCGAAATTAGTTTAGGAACTCCTTACATTGGCTTGATTTATGATGACTACATTCTTTTGGTGTGACTGGTCTTTAACGTTACTTTTCTTTTTTGCTATAATATTCTGACTGGTCTTTAACGTTACTTTTCTTTTTTGCTATAATATTCATTTTGTTTCCTTTACACTTACTGAATGTACCAAAAAATGTTTTATTCGTCTTTTCTAAGTAGCCTAAACATCAATAAAACTGAAAATATCAGAAAACTGGAGAAAGAATATTGTTTCAACGGGTAAATTAAAATACAGTTCATAGATCTAAACTCTACAAATAAAAGCAAAAATGGAAAAATAAAATAGTTAAATCTCTCGCTATAAAACTTCTATTTTACTCTTATGTTTAGAAACTTAGAATGCTTCTTCTTTTGCCCAATTTTATGTTAATGTTTCATATTTAATTTCACTGTGTTTATTCAGTTATTATATTTTTCTTTGATAAAAATAATATTCAGTAGCTGTAAATTTAAGTACTGTGTATTGTTTTTCGCTTTGACAAAATAAATGCGAATATCAATACAAACCCAATTTTCAGTAGTTTCTTTTTTTTTTCTCGTCATATTTAAAAGATAATGCTTTAAAGAATTCACAAGTGTTGGAGAATAAGGATATTAATAACATTCGCTTTACATCTTGAATCTGCGTTGTTTGGAAGTTGAAGAAAATATGTTCCTGTTCATTCAATAATGATAAATAATAAATAACTAATAGCCACCATTCAATTTCAGTATTTACATTAATCGAATGTGTAAATGGAGCTAACAAACTTCCCACATTTTATTCATGTGTTGTTGTTTTTTTTCTTTCAGTTTTGTATATTTATTTTCAATATATATCTTTGCTAACTATTTAGTGAATTTTACACTTTAATTATAAATTAATTTTTTCGCAGATATTTAGCTTTTTCTTTACATCGATATCTAGAAAAAAAATATTCGTAGTCTAATAAAGCCATCAAAAGTGTTAATGGGTTAGTTTTAAATTCAGTAAAAATAATGATGCGAGTTTGAAACCGAATCATATTACATCAAATCCACAAAAATAATGTTTTCATCCTTATTCCTCTCATTCCACCAATACAAGATGTCTCATTTGATTCTCAATACAAGAGAAAAAAAAAATGGTCTAAAAATTACAAGTAAACGACCTTAAGATCTGAATTTCAAGTCCAGATATGACTTTTCTGTAAGTAGTTGTGAAAATACCTTGTTTATTTGTTTATTTATTTATTTTTTTAAAACTATATTAGTACCATTTCTTAATTATTATATTATAAACTTAAATTCTGTGAAGTAATAATGTAAGTCTAGCATTAGAAAAAAGTGACCAACTTCAATTAGAAAATTCAACAAAGATTTGTATTAACTATTCAATAATCTTTTCTGTTTTGCAAAAGAAATAATTTCTTGAAATTAAAATTAATCATTTCTAAATGAAAAGTAGCTTTTAAAAAACATAACCACAATCAAGAATTATTAACTATCAATAGATACACAAATGAAAATAAGATAAATCTGTTTTAAAGTTGTTTCCTGTGATATTCATAAAATAATGTTGTTTTGCAGAATCTAAATCTGTTCATAATTATATGAAGCGAGAACGTATAGACATAAACGCTTATTTGAAGTCAAACTATTATTATACAATTGGTTCACTTTTTTATGTATACAGTAAGCATTTCATGTAAGCATTTATGTAGAATAAGTTCAATTGTATAAGAAATATAAATAATTATCGTTTTTTTATTAAATACAATTGCAAAATTAAGAATTTCTTAATTATATATCTGAAAAATAACATATATATACTTTCTTGCTTATAGTAATAACTAATGTAAATGTAGTTTAACAAGATAGATATCTGTGTTTTTGAAGAAATTGAATTTGTTAAAATATTTTAAATAATACAAAAATTTTTTGTAAAATTGATACCTCAAGTTAATGCTGAGTATTGATGAAAGACATCTTCACATTTGCAGAATGTCAATAACCTTGTCTTCAAAGTATTTTTTATGTATTTTTATAGAAAGTAAGACGAAATTACATATGCATTTTGTATAAGGAAAAATATATATAAACATATATATATATAATGTAAATTTGACTAAAATAGATTTGTTTGAAGAAATTAAATTTTAAAAACTTTTAAAAATAAGGAAGTATATTTATATATAAGAGATTAGATTTGGGATGCTCCCTTTTCAGGTAATACTTCAAAAATTAGGTTCCCTTAAAAGAAACATATAAAGATTTATAATAAATTCTCTAAATCAAGAGAATTTCAAAAAACACTTGGAAAGTTTTAATACAGTGAAAAAAAACAGCACAAAACAACAACCTAATCTTATAAACAAAATTAACCATCTGCTTCAGTAAAATTTCTTCTCATCTATTTACAAACAAACTGATAAGGAAATTTAGCTCCATATCTAAAGATAATAAAGATTGAATTCTGCCAATAAATCTGAAGTCATAATTCGTGAGAAGCTGAGTATTTTACTGATCAGAAGAACAATTACTTATTATGGAAATACTTCCATATATTCCAAATCAAATCTTCTGATCTGTATCGTTTGCCATTAGAAAAAAAAAAGTTATAATATTTGTACACCAATAAAGATATAAGAAGGAAATAAGATAAATGATGTACGTCGAATTTACAGTAAGTGGGATTTTATTTCCCACTTCTTCATTAGAAGACGGGAATTGCTATCAAATTAACCAATCAATTGAAAATTCAAATAAGATTTCTTATGTAAAATTGGGCCCAAAAAAATCGATTGGATAATTTAAAATGATGTATGTTTAAGGCTATTTAAAATCTCTTTTTAAATAATCCAAACGGCTGTATTTTAATAATCTCCATAATAAATAAAAGAAATAAAATTTAAATTTCTAATGTAATGTAATGTTCTATTGAGTTTCTCTGAATCATTAACGAAATGAGATACACTTTTCATTTTATTGATGCTAATGGAACGAAAAATTTAAGTAGGATTTATCATTGAATTGTTTAAATAAATATTTAAAAAATCTTTAATGTGGAAAATAACAACCTTGTTACAATCACCACACATTTGATTTCTTAATTGTTTCATTTCTTAATAATTTTAAAATAAAGGTTTAATAAGTTACTTCTAATAATAAAATACAGATCAGTTTTCCTTTATATTTAAATTCAAAAATATGTATTTTAAATTTAAAACGGGCACCAATTCAGTGCTTTATATAGTATAAAACATACAGTAAATTTATAGTAGATTCTAAAATTTTAAAGAATTTCAATAATTTCTGTAAAGAGTTTATTTTTTCTATCAAATGCCCTATATCTTTAGCTATAAATTTGAATTTTAAAACAAAATTGAAAATTACATTAATCCTTTCTTCAATGAATCTTTTGAGAATCCTGCAGAAGAATTCAAGAATTATTTTGTTCTTCAAAATGTCAGATAAGAAATGGTGATTTTAAGATTGGCACGAACTCACAGTTTCGATGTAGAAATAAATTTGAAAATGTTAAATATTTACAGCTCATTAACGAAAAAATTAAATTCAGAACACCCTCTGAGGAAGTTTTAAGAATTAGGATTTTTTTTATAAAAAAAAAGCTTAAAATAATTGGAAACACCAGACAATTCAGAAAAAATGAAATTGCACTGATAAATAACTTAGTTTCGAATCTTTGTAGACTTCTAACTTTATAAAATGAATTTATATTGCTTTAAATATTGTATATTGCTTTTGTATAGATTTAAAGCATTTTACTGAACTGTCTTAACTATCCAATTATCAATCACAAATCTTAAAAAAAAGATGCTATGTAGATAGTCATAATTTTATAATAACTGTTATTTATTAGAATCGCCTTTCTTAATTCTCATATACTGGATATTTTAAAGCAGGATTAGAAGTATTTTGATTTTACAAAGTCTTGTGTTTGAAATGAAGCAATATTTACCTTATTGAGAGTAGTTTTGTTTTTTCGACGATTTTGTTTTTGCGAAGTGATAGGCCTGAAGGATATTGGTTTAATGGCAGAGTCTGCTTGTATAATTATTCGAGTAATGCACTCGGAAAACGCAATTCTCACACTACAAGTGGAACCACCATTTTTTGCCCGCAGTGCGAGCTCCATGCCACCACGTCTCTCCCCTGCTGAAGTCCGCAAAAAGCGAGACCGGGTTTGAATGGACTCTCGGCGGTGGGGAGAGTAGACAGAGGCCGTAGCCCTTAACCACCCTCCTTATTTTTGTGACCATTAAATTAGGCGTGCATCTCATAAACACAAACATCGTACCTCAATGACCAATTCTGCTCCGGGGCGCCAAGGTCCTTTGTGGTGCGCCCCACCTCTAGTATACACGCAACTCTTGCTTACCAACAATCGCACAATGCAGGCTAGTATGTCCGCAACCTTCATCCACTTAATGCCTCCTAACAAGAGAGCTTATTCAATAAAATAAACAACTCGTGCTAACCGTCAAACGAAAGGTTATCTGGGAGCAATCATCTTGCAGAGAAGGTGCATGGCATTTTTTTTATAGTAAACAAAACATCAGTTTAATCTAATGAAGAATTAATACGATAAATTGAATTAAATTACTCTATTAATAATTTAATGAAAAGGAGCATTTTAGGAAATGAAAATATCGATATTAATACAAATTAAAATTATTAAATGCTGGAATATAATATTTTCACAAAGCTAAATTAAATTTTTTTAAATTTAGACATACATTTTTTTAAAATATTGGAAATTGAAGAAAAATTAAATTAAATATGTCAAAGTTGAATCAGCAACAAATGTATAATACGATAAGTATTTCGAAACAATTGAATTTTTTATTTATTTCATTGCAATATATTAAAATCTAAAATTAAGTACTTTCAGAATTAATAAAAGATTTTATAATAAAAATATAAAATATGTAATAAAAATGATTAGATAAAAATGATTTGCAAAACCTTGCAAATTGAAAAATATTTGTAAAACAGTGAGTCATATTTCATAATTCAGAATTGAATTTTATTCAAGTTATTTAACACATTTAAAACTATTGATGCATTTAAAATTAAAAATATTTTCAAGCTTTAATTATTAGAAATTGCATCAATTACATCACAAAATGTTTAATAGCTACTAATAATTATTCTGATAATTACTAATTTAATTGATCTTTACATTAATTTTATCCTGTTTTTGCTTTCAATTACGAAGGCGTGATTCAGCATTCCAAAAACAAAATGAAGAAATATGATCAGATAAAACAAATAACAATGCTTTTACATATATCTTACCAATTCTCTTAATTTTATTATATCCTTGTTTACGAAATTCACAATTTTTAATTTAATCCAGGATTTGTTTGATTATTATCTGTAAAACTTGAAAAAAGAAAAATGATGGATCTGAAAAAGAGGAATCAAAAATATCATATATTCTGAATCAAAAAACAAAAAAATAATAATAAAATAAAAAAAAAAAAAAAAAAAAATTCAATGTGAAATTTTTCTATGCATATACTAAATGAACATGGTAATGTTTTTTGAAATTCAGACCTTCAGAATTCAAATTACACAATAAAATAAAAATCCTTGTATACCAGAACAATACAGAAGACACCATTTTTCTAATAAATGTATTGTTATAATTATAATAACAATGTAAATTTGCTTATTTCTTGCAGGGGTAAGTTTGTTTTTGTGAATGAATTTATATTTTAAGGACTCAAATATCAAGTTCCACATCTTTTTCAGGAGAAAAAGAATATGAAGCCAACTTAAGAAAATTGCAGGAATGATGTAAATATCATTAATCCGTTTGATTTCTTTATTCTTCCGCTCTGATTTACTTATCAAAAATCATCAAAATTCTGTTGCCGTAAATCATTATTCACTGAAATATTCTTTAATAAAGCATTAAAATAACCATTATCGAGGCTATTAGAATAGCAACACAAGAAACATTAAACCAAGCAATAAATTACGAAAACTATAGCTAATTCTTCTTTTTTTTCTTTTATGCAAGTCATTAAATATCAATAACAACCAAAACTCTAAAGATCAAATCTTTATTTTGCTACAAATTGCATTAAATATCTTTATTTATAAAATTAATGTTTAAATCCAGTGATTTCTAGTAGGTTTGATTGTGGGAAAAGAATATATTATTTTTTACTTACTATTTTTTTTAAGTGCGGATTTTTTTTCTTCATTCATCCAGGAAAACGTATTTTCGTTTACAATTTTATCGTTACAATTTTTTTAGATGATGTTTGTTCTAAAATGTTTCGATTCCTTTCAACAATAAAAATATGAACAATAATATTACCTAATATATTTTTTAAAAGTATAGATTTTAAGATAAATTTAATTATAATTTCTTTTAAAAATTTTACTGAAATAAATAATAATTATTTAAAAATAAATTAAATTACTGAAATTTTATTTATTAGCAGTTGCAAACATATTACAGTGTTAAATAAAAAGAAAAAAAATAATACCTGCAAAAAAAAAGACTTACCATTAAAATTATAATTTACCTTTGCTATTGAATTTTGCAAAATTAAAAAAAAAAATTAAATTCGTTTCCAAAAATAATCTCAAAGCATCTTTAAAAATGTAATAGTAAATATTTTGTGAAAATAGAAAAGACATATGTAGGTAAATAAAACCAACGAATATAAATCTTATGAAAGATTTTGGTTATTGTATGAAATTTTACTTTTACTTACTTCTATAATTAAAGAAAAATTGAATAATTTCATTGTTGATTGTCCAAACATTTTAATCAATCTTAGGTCTATTTTAAAGTTATTCTTCCATTTTCAAGTCAGTCACATCAACGTGAAAACATCTTTCCTATTTTCTAGGAATCCATATTCTGAAACCATATTTTTGTGTTCGTTTTCAACTTCAAAAAGCACAAAAATATGTTTCAAATATGGTTTCAAGTTAATTTATATTCTAACAAACGTACATATATATTTAAATTCTGCAAATGAACTTCCTTATATTTTAGATAAGGCATTGTACAATTTCTGTCGTTTTTCCAGATCGTTTTACGTTGCATTGTATTAAATTCTATGTTCCTTGATACTAGATTCGTTAATGTTTTACTTACCAAATATAATATTATATTATTTATATAATAAATAATATTTACTAAATTTTTAAAATAAAATATCACTGGGTTAGAACAGTAAGAGATTTAAATTGACAAGCAAAACTTTTGCGACTAAATATTATCAACTTGCAATCTGTTTTCGTATTTGTGAAAATAAATAAAACGAAATGAAATGTAATTCCAAATATGAATTGATTTTCATTTATCACATTAAGATTCTAACACAATATAGTGGTGACTAAACATAAAGCGTAGTTTTGAATATAACATTTACTGGTTAGTTAGAAAATAAATAAACAAACCAAAGGCAAAAATTAAGTGAATCAACGTTAAAGGCTAAAAATGAAATCAGTGAAGACTCATTTCTATAATGAAGGCAAATTTAAACATTTATACACTCAATTACTAATCCAAAACCTTATTTATGCAACTACTTTCTAATAAAATGCGTCTATGTTAAAACTAAAAACATTCATAGGTTAAACCAACTCATAATATTTGCTTTCTATTTGTCAAGGAAACTAATTGCAGTTCATTTTAGTGTAAAGATCCCAAACTCTTTATTTGAAAAAGCTATTTCATAGTCTTAGAGTTTTCAACATATCTTATCTAATAATTAAGATTTTTAATATTTTTTTTGTCTCGAAATTTTATAAGGTTTCTTTTACCCCTCAATAGTTACTTAAAAGTAAACTTCATTTTAACATCATAAAATAATAATTTTTCAGTAATAAAATATATAATCAGAAGCTGTGGGTTAATTTTATAACTAAAAAAAAGCAAAATCCTTTCTAAGTCTTTTTTCTCTACATTTTGTAAATCTAAATAATCTCTCACCCTCTTTCTGCTTCAGTCGTAATTATTACACAACAATTTTAGCTGTTCTTGCAAGAATCCTAATATCTAAAATATTAAATTGAGTCTGTAAATTCAGAAAGATATTCACTTTATTTTTCAGGATAGCTTTTCCCATTAAAACTAAAATCCTCAAATGATAATGAATGGAAACGATAAATTCCTCAATTCTGGGAAATGAAGGGATAGTCTTAATTCGTCTGCTTAAAATACAGAAATCCTCCTCCGTCTATTTTTACTGATATTAAATTAGAATTTTAACACATCGGGGCAATTTATCTAGGGCTGTAGTCATCGATATTGAATATGTAATCGAGTTTTGAAAATTGAATCGTTCGGAACAATCCAATTATAGACAATTCAATTTTTTGCGGGAAAAAGTTTCCACCCGTTTGACTGGGAAAAAAAATAACAGCGTCATTCAGTATCAACATTTAGAAACTTGAATGATTTATAAATAATTGATCTTGTAATTGAAAAGTAGACGTTCGATAAAAAAAAATAGGATTAATTTCATGAATAAGTAAATGGAAACTTATTTAATGATAATTATAATCAAATCGTCTAAATATTTCTCTTTTTTTCTATCGAATACTATTTAGGATGATTATATCATTAAAAAAGGCTGATTCTCAAGTAAAGATCGTACTAGGTAAAAATCGCACGAAAAAATCTTGTTAAAAGAAATAGCAGAGTGCTTAATAATTTCTTAATCTGTTAGGAGATATTATTATTCGTATGCTAATATTACATTTTTAAATTTATAATAATTTTCATTAAGTTTAAAAATTTTCTGATCAAATTTTTGTTATTCTTTTATAAATATAATTATATCAAATTAATGTTGAAATTAATGCTTTAAATTACCATCTTCAAAAAATTGAAAAATAAATTATAATTTCGTATTCTTACGAAATTTTAAATAAAATCAATGTTCTTTTATAAAAGGAAATTATATTAATTAGTCATATTATGAATTTTTAGTCTCAGGAATCATTCGAGATGAACTAGTAAATATATGATTTATAAAATAAATCTTTGCTTCTTGTCTTTGTTATAGTTTCTTTTAAATTTTTCTTTATTTTTAAAGTGTAGGCTTGTATAAATGTGTTAATTCAGTTTCATATTTTACAAATTAACCTGAATTTGTTGGAATGGCTCAGCGCGTGTATGCAGAGAAACCAACTAATAGGCGGAGAATTTATTGTTTTGCTGAAAAGCCAACATTTTCATAACCCGACTCGTTTGATTGCGATCGTAGCCAAATTGCGATGCACTTTATATTTACTTCTGATATTTCTAATTTAAAATATAACAGATATATTTAATTGCTCAAACTGAAGAAAACAAACAAACCAAATTTTGGATTAGATTAAATTTTAATTGTTGCTTTTGGTACTACAACATTCAAAATTGTCTATTTAGAATCTTTGAGAATGAGTTAACTTAAGAGTGAATATTTCATTAATAGATGAATAGGATAAAATACGAATAATTTCAAATTATATTACTATTGTAAGATAGAAAAAAATCAAAGTAACCTAAGCAATTCACAAAAGCTCCTAGATTTATTTTGATAATAAAAATAATCTACATATACAAAATTAAAAAAAAAATTACAGTAAGTTAATATAATTTCATATTTTTTTTACGTACTTTCAAATTAACAAAGCAAAACTAATTTTCAAATATTTGTTTCGAAGTACTAGAACGCTTCAAAAATAATTAATCATCACTAATGATAATATAATTTATTATTATCAATAACTTCATCAATAATTTGTAAATCCTGACTTTCTATATGATTATGAATGAATGGAATTAAAAAAATATTATTTGCGACAAAACAGGTATTCAAAAATTAAAATATTCTTCTTAGCATTTCGATAAGTTCAATTTGAAGTTTTAGAATAACATCTCATTATTCATAGACTGTATAATGCAGATGTTATTCTATTTTTGTTGCAGAGATATCAAAGGAACTAGTAGATCTTTTAGTCTTTAAAATTATGTAAATTACAGTAATTATTAAAACATCACGTTAAATTTAAGTATCTAAACAGATATGTTCATAGTAATGTTTTGATAATTGAATGTTTCCTTAATTTTTGTTATTAATTATAAAGCATTTTCTTTTTCTATATCTAATAAACGCAAAAATTCACAACATAATGAATTTAGAAATTCCAGAAAATATTATTCAGATTTTCTTTCTGAATTTCTGTCTTCATGATTATGAAATAATATATTATCAAGAATTAACAATATTTTAAGTTTTCATTCAGTGCTGCACCGTTTTTATAATAATAAAATGTTGAAAACAGAGCTGTAGTCTTTTTTTAAGTCATTTTTGACCGAAGACCAATCCAGCATGTCTTTAACCTTTAGTTTAGGTAAACATTACGAGTTTCTTTACGAGTTTCTTTAGATTTAACTAGATTCTTAAATATAATTTGAACAAGAACCATTTGGTCTCTTTTCTTTATCTATTAGCATCTGATTTTTTTGTTAAGAGGGAGATTACGATAGGCAAGTGCGAGTTCACAAGAGATCGCCGCCCAGGAACGAGCTCCCGTGCCTGTAAAGCAGTTGTCCGTCTACCTGACCGAAAAGTAAGTCCAAATATTTTTTGCTCTATTTAGTATCTATTATATTTCTAAATTTTATATAAGGTAAAGAAACGTAAAAACAAAGCAATGTGAAATGTAAAAATATCCAGCTATAATATCCAGCTTTTTAAATCCAGCTATAAAAATAGTAAAATTGCTTTTAAGAATTAGATTATTAAAATTATTAATTTAATTATTAAATATCGAAATTTAGAAATTTGTATTTACAATGCATGTTATCTAAATTATACAACATAAGTAAAACTATTAGATTCTGTAAAACTATTAAAAAATTCCATATAATATCCTTTGAAAATTTTAATTCTAAAGACATTCTAAGTCATTCTGAATTCTAGAATGAAGCAGATATCTTGAAAATAAATCCTAAAAGGGATATAAGTCACAATTTCAACTTTCCTGAAAATAAATTCTGAAAATATTTCCTGAATTTGAAATAACTGGTTCCACAGGCGCCTGAAACACAACCGAGCTGATTTCTCAAAGACTAGGCATTAAGAAGAAAGATTCTTTTATTTATTTCTTTTTCCGAAGGTCAGAGAAATTACAATCCGTTAAATTTCTAAATTATTTAATTATTAAATGACAAAATAAAAACATTGATGTATGCTTTCTTTCTACAACGCCCTCATGATAATGAAAAGTTATATTTGAAATCCATCTTGTATGGTGGTATGAAAAAGAATAAACAATTCTTAAATGACCTCAAGAAATTTAAAAAGTCTAGAACAACCTTTATCATTTTTATATTAAACTGTTAGCCAATGAACGTGTTTCAGGAAGCATTGAGATAGATATCAAAACAATATTTTATCAAAATTAGCAAGAGAAATTAAATATAAGAATAACAAAATGAAAATAGTCGGTAATCAGTAAATAAATAAATGATTAGTTGAACATTCCAATTCCATACTTCTACTTGACGTTTTACGTGAAATAATATGTATTTCATTAGTAAGGTTTTAATGTATTCGTCCATCTTTGGCTTTTTTTTTTTCTTTTTTAAATATTTCACAGATCCGTATAAAAATATTTTAAATTCATTATAATAACAACTCCTAGAATATAAAGTTTATATCTTTAAAAAAAATATCCATTTTGATTATGAAGAAGAAAAATAACATTAAAGTTCCTTATGAAAAATTTGATCATATCATTTTTTTCTTAAGATTCAGATAAAATTTCGAATTAAAAATTCGAAATTGAATTTTTTTTTTCGTATTTTCGATTTAGATTGAGATTAAAGAAATAAATCATTATTAACATTATTCTTCAATAACATAACATTATTCTTCAATAAAGTTGCCAGTTAAAAAGCTTTAAGCTTTCTTTACAATTATTAATTTTTATTACTTTTTGATAGACCTTTAAAGTTCACTTTCGTATTTATTGCAAAGCGATTTTTCATTTTCCTGTCAGTTAGAAGCTACTTTGTATTTTGATATAAAGATTATTGATATAATTATAAATTACATTTTGTTAATTGAATTTTTAAAACAGTATTCATTCAACAATTTTCACTTATGGATTATGAATGAATAAATTCTTTCAAAAGTCTTACAAAAGAAAAAAAAAAACGAAAAAAATAACAATGAAGTAATGTTCTAATGTCTCGTGAATAAATACGAAAGCTATCAGTTTTCCAACATTTTAATATAGAATGAATAACTGAATATTGATAAGGCAAATATTGATAAAAACAGAATTACATCGTAAAAAGATGTAGTACATCTTTTTTACTTTATTTGTAAAAAAAAAATGTATTAAAAGAAGTAATTTTATTAAATGTTGTCATTTAACCAAAGTCATATAAAATAAAATGAGATAGCAAAAGTTTGACAAACAGACAAAATCTGAGTTTAAAAAAAACCAAAAAAAAAACCAAAAAAAAAACCAAACAAACAAATAAACAAACAAACACTTTTAAGGTCAATCTATTCTTAAATTGGAGACGGCGCGAGTAGAGCATCTTGAATCATAAATTTGTTTATAATAAAGCGAACAAAATAATTCAGTTTGAATTAACTGAAAATTATTCTTTAGAACTAAGAAATTTGTGATTAATGATTTCAAATATGTTTTTGTTTACTTGAAGATTTCCAATAGTTATTTCGTAAGAAAGAATTAAAAAAAAAATCAGCTTATAAAGTTTATTTTTAAAAAAAATTTCAAGGAAAATTCTGTAGTTAATGTATTAGTGCTGCAAACGAATCATTCCAGTCTCAATGATATAAGGTCTATTTTTTCTTTTCGTCTTCGTCAATATATATCCTTACATCAGATCAATTTATTTTCATTTAAAAACAAGACAAGTTGAAGTTTAGTTGAAAGTAATTTCATTTTTAAAGTTTTAATTTTTTATTAATTGGTGGCTTTGTTTATTAAAAGTAAAAAATACTAAATTATCTATTTTTATTATTGTTTTTTTAGAATATTCTAAAGTGCATGCATTAATTTTTATCAAAGTCTATCGTAAAAAATTATTAGCTAACTTGTATGTATATATACATATAATTTTAAAGGGTAAAAATTATTGCTGTTATAGATCTTTGATAGTAATAAAAATGATAAGTTGTTTTAAGGAAAAAAATTCATTATTGTTAAAACAAAACAAAAAATCTTATATTAAGCATATTTATAAAAAACATTTTTTTTTTTATATTTTTAAGCTGCAGTAGTTTTAAGTATTGAACTACTGCTTAGTTTGTTATTTAATTAAAATAAGTTTAAAACAAATAAAATTGAATTCTTAAATTTTGTTTTGACTAATATTTTTTTTCTGTGATTTATTTCTAATTGTTTACTAGAACAAAGATATTAATTAAAAAATATATAATTTAAGAAATTATTGAATGCTAAATCTATGGATATATGACGAAAAACTACGCATATAGACTTTAAAAAAAAAGAAAAAAATTAAATAATTTGATTTTATTTTAAGTTCTTCCTTCTCTCTCAGAAGCTTTAAAAAAAAATCTAAATACAATTTTGTTGTTGTTATTGTTGTTGTTTGTTTGTTTCAACTTTTCTCATGAATAATTCCCCATGAAAACAGATTAAAAGTTGTTAACTTTATCAAGAAGCTACAGAGGTCTGATGTCAGCAGTTAATGACAATTTAGAAGCTCTTAGGGTTATATTTCATAAGAAATCTTCTGGCAGCTAATAGAAATAAGTTAGTTTTAAGTTAGTTTTCGAATCAAGTCATAATTGGAGAGAAAAAAAAGGAGATTACGTAATAGTTACCTGTTGGACCGAAGTGTTCTTCGTGGATGTTCGTCATCCAAATGATCTTCCTCAATTTGTTGTTAAAGTTTTTAAGGGTTTTCACCTTTCGTCTCCTGCACTACCTCCCCCCTCCCGCCCATCTAACTTCACCCCGTCCGTTCCAGTGACGGCGTTCGTTCGGGTGTCTCGTTTCCAACTCTACCGTCCCGAAGAGAGGACGACCCCTTAGATTCCACCCCACGGCTTCTAAATAATACAAAAAAAGTGAGAGAGAGAGGATATATACATGAAGCGACAGATTGAAAAAAAAAAGTTGTCTTTCCTTACGCGCACAACCGTACGAAAACCCGTTCCGAACCGCCATTTCCAGATGATGAAACGGGGTAGTCACCCCTTTTCCCCCGTTGAACCCATACACAAAAACTCATGGCGATCCGTGCTGCATCGTGGGTTGGGTCGTTTCTTGTGCCTCTCCACCCCGGTGAGGTTCATTCAAGTCTTTCTCTTCTAGGGTGGGGGTTTTTTGCTGAGGGAAGGGAGGGAAGGGTTTTTTTTTTACCTCGTTCGTAGACCCATGCTTACCCCTTCAGACAGTGCCGACCCGTTTCCTTTCGTGTCTACCCGGACCGAATTGGGGCAACCCCGAGGCAAACGCAGGGGTTGTGTTTACTCTAGGCGTCTGGCGGTTTTCTTCCCACTACCCTCCACCAAGACCTGTGCCCAAAAGTTCTCGTTTTTTTTTTTTTCCATCGCATGGGCCGGAGTGAAACGGAAACAAGCTACTTCGAACGCAAGTCACGAACCAAAATGAGTGTATTAGAAGGGTTAAGAAGCACGACTTGTGTTTGAGTTCGGATTTCACGGTCGACGTGAAAACAGAAGTGGCGGTTAGCCCACTGTCTCTCAAAGAATAGACCGTGCGCTTAAGACCATTACAACTAGTAAAATTGAGCAATTTTGGAGACTCGACATGACTTTACTTGTTAAATCTTACCATAATACAACTGGAATTACCAAGGGTTATCATTCACTGTATACTTCCTCAGCAAAGCACATCAAAATAAATTAAAGCAAAAGGACTTAAACTGCTGATAAAGTAGATGAAAATAACTTGCAGTACATAAAGTAGAAATTGTTTTTTGGTTCACTGAAAATCAGTTACTTTTGATCTATTAATAAAATTGTATCAGAATTACAGATGAAATGAAATTTATTTAATATAACTTAACCATTCAATCTACATTTGTGAAAACTAATAAACAGTAAATATATCTATTATTAACAAAGAGAGACATTTGTTGAACTTAATGGCCTAAATGTATGAAGAAAAAGTGAATTTAATTAATCAAAACTCGTAATTCGGTAAGTACTATCTTTATAGATAATTTTGTAAGATAGTACTTACTAAATTGCGAGTTTTGATTAATTTAATTCACTTTTTAAAAATATAGATAATTTTGTTTTTTTACTTGAAAGTTGTTAATTAACTACCAAGGATTTCAGCTTGATTTCGTGTATTTCTTGAAATTTTTACATTTTGAAATCGTATTATTTTTGCTAAATTGCAAGTTGTAAAATATTTTTTTTATTATTATTATTCAATTCGAAGATCAATGGCATTAAAAAATAGAAACAATTACCTTAGAAATTGGAAGCATTCTGATGTTGAACTCTTACTTCGCTATAGGAAATACTTGTTTTTTTTTTTAATTTAAATTTTTGATTCTTTCAATTAGTCTAACTGAAAAAACTGAAAAAAACGAATTTCCATCAGTTTTTTTTTTCTTTCTATTTAGGAAGTTTTTTTTCCCTGTCAAAACTTAACAATACAGCTTTTGTTAATTCTAAACTGCGATAAGTTTTATTGGAACTATTTCTATTCTGTCTTCTTACATAAAAGGAAAGGAAAATGAAGAAATTTAGATGGAACTTTTATTCTCTATCTTCATTCATTTCATATTCAATTTTACCGAGTTTCTATTATATAGTTTCAAATAATTGATAACTATAATTTTAATTAAACTTGAAAATAATCTCAGAGCATCTGAAAGCAGCAAATTTGAATACAAACTTTATTTAAAAAAAGTTTGCTTAAAACAGACAATTTCTCTCAAAATAAAAATATATAATATAATTTTTCGTTTCGTTTCCTGATAAGATTTTAAATGCTGCTAAACGATTTCGGATAAATATGTTTGTAGATCTGTGAATGATTTATAATAATACTGCTTTAAGTTCTCATATTTTCAATCTTCGGAAAATGTAAATAGAGCTTTGTACTTTTAAGAAACGAAGTAATTATTTAAGTAGGTCTAAAAAACAATCTATATCTTAACACTGTAACAAATAAAGCTAATAAATGAGATTTCGGTGTAGATGGCGTTTAGAACAAGAACTATTATTTAGTAATTTATTTATTTAGGTGAGGAACTTAGATTTCAACTGAGATTTGCACTTAAAATTAATCTGTAATGGTTTATTTTCTTACAGAATTTGTAAAAAAAAATTCTGACTGAAAATAGAAATTCTTCAATTTGCTTGCAAACCTACGAACTGATCAAAGAATAAGGAACTGAAATAACTAATTAAAATAACCGATTCTCAAGGTCTAAAGTCAGCACCAGTAATTGTGATTTCATTTAAACTGCAAATTCATCTATGCTTTGAAATAAAGATATCTAAGAAAGAAAAGGTGGTTTTATATATAATGCTAAGAATAAAATTGGTTTAGGTAAATAGGTAAAAATGTGCAGGAAAAACTATGCATTTGCTATTAAGCTATTGTAAAAAATTATAACCAAGCATTATTATACAAAACGAAGCTTTTGAGATACAAGACTTTAATAAAAGATAAAGCTATGAACAATATTTCAACTTTTTTTTTTTATTCAGAATAAGTAAAGTTTTGGCTAGTTTTCTAATTTTATCTGAAAAATCTACAAAATTAGTATCATTACTTTTATTTTGAATCGAGGATGTTCTAGAAATAAGCATTCTTGTGTGTCCCTGTATCTTTCAACCGTTATGTTGCTTGAAAATGCCACAAGAGATTTTATTACCATTTTTTCTTAATTAGAAGCACACAACCCTGCAGATACTGTTGCACTCAAAATATTTTGATCTCTCCCTGTTTTGTCATTAATTTGCGGAATTGTTGGCGGCTGTTAATTATCGAAGGTAACAAAGAAAGCCAATCGCAGAGGTGCATTTCGTCGGCTATTCGTGCATTGGATATTACCGACCTCAGGAGAGAGAGAGAGAGAGAGAGCTTTCCTATTTTGGACGTAGAGATTGTTTGTCTAGAGGAGGGTAGGCCATGAAATGAGGCGATTTGATAATTAAGAAGAGCTTGGTTCCATTGGCAACAGTTGTAATCGTTACCCATTACCATTGAGAAGAGGGGTGGGTTATTGCAATATTTACAGCTCACACAAGCGTGATGTCCGCCGATATATGCAAAACAGAACATTTACCGATAATAGAATGGCTGACGTGTTTGCGCAGCATTCTTCTCTTATACCATGCGGGACACAAGCCAAAATCAAAGAGGCGGCAGACATTCGTTAGAAAGAAAGTATTTCTGGAATGTTATATAACGTTCCCCTCCTTCTTTGGTACGAGCATTCCCTTTCATTGACAGACATTGCGAAAAAATTTAATTTCTTTCGGTTTCATTTAATATATCGTTTTTACAATTAGAGACACAGACATTGAAAGACACAATTCTTCCGCAAAGGAATTACAGTAAACAAAAAGCTTATGATTAATTATGTTTTACAGTAGTTAGGAAGATCTTGCTTTTGAAATTTGATAGTTGGATCAGTTCTGTAGTGATATTTTGCCATTTGATGTGATATTTTGCCATTTGATGTGATATTTTGCCATTTGTTTATTATCCCACAATGAAATTGAGACAAATCGTAAAGCATTCCGTATTGAAATGGAGAATACTATCGAAATAAATTCAAGAGAAACAGCAAAATTTAAGAGAAACCATAACAAATCAGCCACAAAAATGGACAGCCTTAATACGAAACGAAGACAAGTCAGTCATCTAAAACTCTACAATTTGATAAACTAATATTTTTATCCAAAGAAATAAAACATATCGTGATTAAGGCAGAAAGAGAAAAGTAATAAATAAAGAACTGAAAAAATTAATTTGACTTTTATACATATATATATATATATATATATAAGTAACATCTAATTTTTTTTACGGTTTTTATTAAGTTTAGGTTAACTTTTTTACAGTTTGTTTTTCTAATTTAATGTAAATAATATAAATTTACTATAAAAACTTAATATAAAAATGGTTACCAATTAGTATTTTTTTTTTTTTTTTTTGCAATAACCATTTCAGCTATTTTTGCTCTAGTTATATAGTAAATTCTTGCTTTATTTATAAGAAAGTTTTCAGAAATGCAATCTTAAAATTCAGAAAGAAATCAAGAAGTATTATGACAATCAATGGCTTTTTTAAAAATCAAAACAAAAAAAACTGAACTGAAAATTGAAAGATTGATTTCCATAAATTAAACTTCCATTAGGAATTGAAAAATTTAAAAATATATTTGTTTATTGTTTATAAGGTTTAAAAATAGGAAAAATTAGAATGAATGTAGTTATTTTAACTATATTCTGTATAATGCAGTTTAAAATATAATTACAGCAATTAATCGAATCATAGCCTAATTTCAATAACCTATTTACAAAGTAAACATTTCTATATTTTATATTTTTATGATTTTCTCGAATTATGAAAAGTAAACTTGGTCGGAGCAAATACTATCCAATTATATATTTTAATCTGTTTTCATTTTGCTTTACTTTTGTAATATTTCTTAAGATTGAATTTAACTTCAAATAACTGTAAATTGCTTTAAATCCAAACCTGATGTGATATCTATTTTATTCTAAATGTTTTTAAATCACTATTATAACTCTAAATAATCTGATATTTAACGTGTGTGAAACATCGAATATGACAGGCAATAAGAGAAAGAACACACATATGTAATATTTATATTAAAAAAAGTGTAATTACATGTTGGACAGTTTCGTCAGGCATGACACATGACACATCGTCAGCATTGATAATGTTCACAAAAACACAGTTATAAAAAAAATTAAAGTAAATTCGAATTTCAAGGTTTTGTTGAAATTTCAGAATTTCAAATTTACTTTATTTACTTATGTAAGAACTCTGTATTTTTGTGAATATTATCAATGCTGACAATGTCAGCTTTACAAAGCTTTATCTGTGTGTGTCGTTTCCCTTATTGCCGGTCTTATTGTAACTCTAATAAACAAATAATAGCTGTAGAAGTAAAGAAATTAAAGATCAGAATTCTCTTGAAGATCTGGAACATTCCATTTGAGTCATAGAGATAAAATAAATAAATATAAGAAAGTAAAGATAGACTACTGTCATGTTTCCTTATGATGACTGATTGTTTTGAAAATACTCTTTTTTTTTTAGTCTATTCTGTGCTGAAGTAGTTCTTAATACATTTAGAATCGTGAACTTATTTTTATGCAATTTTTAACCATTTTTAATGATTTAAATATTGTGAAAATTTCAATTAGTTAATTTAATAGTGTAAAAATCAGTTTTAACTTTAATCAGAAGAATTAGGAAGTGATTTGAGTATCAACTTTAAAGAAGTGGAAACTTTTCTTGAATTGAAAAAAAAAACAAAGTACAGTTTGAATACTGGAAAGAATGTTCGTAACATTTTTTTTTTTTAATATTATATAAATTTATGCATCTGAGGTCCTTCAAGAGGACCTTGGATTTGTTTTATTTCTTGTATTTGAAGACTACGTCTGAAAAATAAATCTCACTATAAGTGCTTATGCTTCTGATGTATAGTGTTTGTGTTTGTGTGTGTGTTTGTGTAGTATATTAATCTCCCCGTTCTTCTTTGACTTTTTCATAGTCTCTGTCTAACTTCCCTTCTCTCTCTCCCCTCCTCTTTATTTTTTTCTCGTTGTTGAGCCTCCTTCTCCTTTTCCATCTTTTCTTTCACGCGTGTCCTACCTTTTCTACACGTTACAAAAAAGCCAAGTTGTTGGAACTTGCCTTCCGTCTCCATAAAAACAATAGCACGCGCTTGTATTGAATAGTGGCGGGTGCCCAAACGCAGACCAAGTCAAAAGAGAGAGAGGCGATGAAAAGGCGGGAGGTAAAAAGAAAGGAAAGGTAAAAAAAAAAAAAGGCCTCCTATATTAAAGCTCGCAGCCCGTCGCAAGATTATGGACTTTGCAATGGGATATTAAGATGCATTGGCTTTCTCGGCTGGAAATTGGCCTTCGCGACGCAAAATGCAAAACGCAGCAGCGGAATCTATGTGTGTATGTATATCAACGTTGTTCCCTGGAGGGAGCAATCAACTCCAGTGCAGAGGAAAGATGAAAAATAGGCGGTTCCACTCTGTCCACCTCTGCGCACTGCCAATAAAAAACAATGTGCTTCTTGCTCATTATTTTTTTTTCGTCTATAAATTTCCTGATGTGAACCTCTACGAGCAGGACCATAATCAGTTCGGATAAGGGGAGTGAGGGAATCAGCACAGTCCCTTATAATTTATTTAGAATAATGCTGCCATAACAGAGTCCATTCTTAGCCCAGTGGCAGGGGAAAAAGCACCCCAGTGATTTCGAGAGCGAAATGCCATTATGGCGGCGTCTGTTTTCCCATTGCATTAGGGCAGGACCGTTATCTCGCCAACCCTTTCGGCCGTAAAAGGGTTAATGCGCGCGCGACTAGAAACCGATGACATTCGGTTTCTCCATTCCTCCCTTCTTCTTCTTCCTCTGCGCTTCATCATCTCGACAAGCGGATGACATCCGGGACTCGGCGCGGGGGCGGAGCCTCCCGAGTGGGGCTCTGGCCAATAGGGAACCATCGGTTCCTTCTCCCCAAACAGCCGAGAAACAATAGCGGGCGGGCACCGCGGGCTTATCGGCCGAAGCCATCCATCTTCGTGAGGTCCTTCGTCGAAAATGGAATCCGTCCCCCGGTCCGCACACACAAGACGGCCTATCCTCTAGGAGAAGATTCATAAGATTCCTCGTAGAGATTGGGCCTATTTATTACCTACTTTACACGGAAGATAATAAATAATGCTCGCCACCGTTTCTAACTTTTAGGACGTTGTAACTCACGGGGTGGGAGACGGTGTCATTGCTAACGGTGCGAAACAAAGCCAAAATCTTTTTTTCTTTTTTTTTTTCACACACACATATACATATCCCCTCGGTTTCCTCTTCGCTTTTCTCTCTCTCTCTCATTTGTTTTGGAAAAATTTTTCATCTCCGTTCCGAAACAGCAAAATGCTTTTCTTTCCAGTCATATGTAAAAACTCGATCGTGAAGATCTCGGTTTCGTTTTATTAATTCGTCTTGTCCAATCTCGCTTTCAAGAAAGGAAGCTGCGAGATCCCAAGAGAAAACAGCCATCATCCATATACAACTCCACTTTTTCCCCTCGAACATTCATAACTTAACTCTGACGTTTTCCAATTAGAGAACGGATTACGATTGGAAATACAATTTCGGGCGATTCGTTCCAAAACCCCTTTGCCCCTTCCCCAAGTTGATATCCACCCCAAATTTATGTTTCGAAAGTATTTTTTTTTTTCCTCCTCTTCTTATAACTGGTTCAAAACTGCAAATGGACGTTCCCAACGGCTCTTCCAATATTCGCCCAAATTGCGAGCCTTTTCAGACCGTTTCTCCTAAAAACGATTCTAAAATTTCCATTTCGTCCCAAACACGAAAATTTCCACTCCAAACTTATATGAAAAACAGAAATGAAATAAAAAAAGAAAAGGAAAAAGGATGCGCCTAATTTCTTGTGTTGAATCATCCGAAAAGAAAAAGTCATTGTTCAAAATCGCGTAGATACATTTGAATTTGAATGAAACTATGCCTAAGCACAAAACCATTATATTCAGTTTCATTTATACAATCGCATTATGCTTTCATTTCCTGACAGCGGTTCGTGCATTGCACCACTGCACATCGTCTAGTTTTATTCAATAAAAGATCTCGAATTTATTCATACACAAAACTTGCCTCCAAACAAAACGTGAGGGAGATATTGTTGTGAAATCATTTCGAAAAAAGTCCTCTTCATTAAGCAAAACAATACAAGTTATCAGACGATTAGAGACAAGTTTTGCAAAACCAAATTGACAGACGTCGAAATGGAAATTCTGGAATCAGAAGAAGAACAATAAATTATCGACGTATGAATATTAAAACTTTCGATTGAAAACACAAAAAAGCATTTTTTTTTACATCTGCGGTGCTTTAATATATCAAAATGAAAAAAAAAAAAAAGAAACATCCAATGTGAGTATGTACTTGCAGCGGAATGATAAGGTTTATTCTATTCCTAGATTTCTTTTAACACTCACGAAATCTTTTGGCTTAGCTCAGTTAATGAGAAATTTATGAGGCTAAAGTATAAAATTTATTCTCTTCTGAAAAATATTCATTTGGGTGACGACAGGCTTAATTGCATTATGTGCAGGCAAAGGACGCTAAGATAACGAATCCCCACCTACTCATAATTTACTCATGATGTTCGAAGGAGTTTTTCTCTTACCCCCACCAACTTGCATTCATGATATGTAAAGTTTTCACCGAACTCTGCAATTCGCTCCGACATGAATTTTTTATTCCTCTAACTTTAAATATTGATCTCAAATATTTGCGAAATGCGTTCGAAAAAAAAAATCTTTATACACTAACGGATCCTCTTTCTTTCTTCTTCCCCTTTCCGTCGTTATTTTTTTTTATTCTTTAACACTACTATAAATTTTTAAGGCAGCTCTCCCTAAATTTTGAAACAATTTATTTCAATATCCACGTTTACTTTCTCTGAAGGGAACACATAGGCCTTACTTGAGGGAATTTGCGAATCTCCCAATCTAAGAAAGGCTGTGATAGATATCATTTTTCACAAAACTTATAAGGATTTCTGTGTGTATGATATACCTGAAGATCGGAAACATCAGAGGAAAGTTGAATGCCACTTTACTTGTTGGAGATCAACTTCAAAATTTTCCATGACGATCAAAGCTTTCATCTAAAATTCAACAAAATAACGGAAATTTGCCAAATATAACCATTTATATATATATACATATATAAATCCTAGTCATATCTATGTCTTGATTTTTGTTTAATTAAAGGATTTGGGCTAGTTTATTTCAAGAAACCTTACTAAAATCCATATTATAATTATTTTTTAAAAAACCTTAAAGTTTATTTTAGATTTTGAGTATTAATGGGCATAACTTTAAGTATAAATTTCAATGAACTAGATTCGTATTTATCTGTTTCCTGATAAGAGGTTACAATAAATTAAATCTCACACAATTCACCAAAAAAATCCCCGAAAAGTTGTATTATTTCTGACCTGTACAGAAGGGTACGCTATAATTTATGAATTTTAAGTATTTTATATATAATCTATTATCTTTCTCAAATGTTTTGTGCAATATTTTGAACTTTATCAAAGTTCAAAGAGATTTTATTTTTGTACTATATTAAGTGTTGTGAAAAAGTTTCATTCGCAATTTTAAGACATACGTAACGAAATATATTAATTGAAAAATATTAAGACATTGCTAAATAATAGATATATCTAATAATTTTAGTTTATTTATTTACTTAATATTTCTTATTAGTTAGCTATAACGAAAATTAACAAAATGATTACATTTTAATGAGACATACTAACTGGGTGTTCTCATTTAACATGAATATAAAATCAATATGAATACAAAATTAAAAATTTCAGATTTTACAGATCTCGGAAAGTTGTTTTATTTTCAAACAATAGTTCAATAATAAATTTCAAATACAGGAATCTTCAAGAATGCAAAACACGAAAGATAAAACATTAAATGTGACAAGAAATCATCATTAAATTAAATTCAAAATTTAGCAAATCTATCAGTAGAGAAATTTCATTAAAATTGAAATATGGGGATTTCTTTTCTTATTTGGAAATGATTGCACTAAGCAAAGACAAGCTTTAGAATTCACCTAAAAACAGGTATTGTATAAGAAATTACAAACGTCTTTTAATAATATCGAAATCAGTTGTAATTGGAATTAAAATTGATTTGACTTTAGTTTCAAATCCAATTTTCCCTCTTTTATTTATGAAAATAAAATTAATCTTTATAAGCATTTTTATTATGGCAGTAGGAAAAAAATATAAAATTAGATTTTAAAATTTACTTTCAAAGATATATATTAAATTCCAATAATAGCTTAGAAAATATCAAATATTTATAAAATTTAAATATAAAATTTACAAATGTTTAATACAAAATTAAAAGAAAAAGAAAACACCTAATATTTTACAATTCAGTTACTTAATATTATTCAATTTTTTTTTTATTTTTCGTAATAAAAATCTCTTTTAAAATTGTTTGATATACTTGTTACTGTTCAATATCTTTGAAGAATTAAGTATTTTTGAATTTAGAAAGATTTACAATACCGTTTATTTTGTTTTTGAATCGAAAAGATCCTAGCCTCTTTCGAAAATAAATCTCATATAATTTAAAATTAACAAGATTCATTCTAATACCTGGTTTAAATTTCTTGAGACCATTATTATTTGCTCCAATGACATCAATCCAGAATTTATTTCTATTATATCATCCAAATGACAAAATGTAAATTTTTATTACACTGTAATTATCATTACAATACAGAATAAAACAGGCATTACTTTTAGAAGTATTTAAACAAAAAAAAAAACTTTCCGTTATTTTTAATAGAAAAATTTAGCTTATTGCGTAAGCAAAAAGTAAATACCATTTGTGAATTCGAATAACATTAGAATGTTGCATTGTTTGTGAAAAATAAAGTGCTTAAGAACTTAACAGATTTTAAGACATTAAAAAAAGAGCCACTAAAAAGCCTAAGAACTTAATTAAACTGTCTGGAGTAAATAAGCAACAACTTACATACCAATGTTAACGTTTTAAATACCAAAATTAAGAAAAAGATGCTTTAAATAAGTTACTACCTATTTCGTTTTTGCTATTTTTCTTATTGTTAACTACTGAGCTGATTCTGCAAAGTCCAAAACTGACTTCGATTAATTAGACATTGAAGCAGAACAAAAAAAACGCTTAAAAAAATCATGTAAAAACTTTTTATGACTAAAAATTTTCCTAGAAACATTACTCTCTTTTTATTTTACACAACATTAATAATCAAAATTACCTTTTTTTTTTTTCTTTAGTTTCCTTTTTTTCCCATTTCCTGAGTAAATCATAATTAAAAATTCCAATGAAAAGAACGTAGCTATCTATTCCTAATTGTCTTTAAAGATTTTTACCATAATTTTGTAATCTCAGAAAGCTTCTTTTTTTTTTTTGAGGATGTCAAACATCTATTTCTAGAAGATTCTTCTTTGGAATCTTAGGCTCTTATAAGATTAAAGATTAATGATTAATGTATTACTTAATATTTAATATTTTTTTCTTAAAAAAAGCTTCAAAGTTTTACTAAGTAGCTTAAAATGTTAAAAAAAAAAAAAAAAATTTTTTGTTTTTTTTGTTGTTGTTGTTTCTTTTTTATTGATCCGTTTAAGAAATGGATTGCTGTTTTTAACTTTAGTAACTAAAAACTTTTTCCTTTCATTTTAAGTTGATTCTAGTTTAAACTAATCTTGAATTTCTGAGAGGAAATAGAACTTTTCCTCGTAAAGGGAGTAGTAAGAAATTCTATTGATTTCTGTCTAACACTTTTATCAATGGGAACAGTTCATTCAAATCAACTTCTTTCGGTCTGTTTTTTTTTTCTTTTCCTCTCCTCTTCGTTTTCAAAAGACATTTATTCTTAAATGTCTCTGGCTGTGACGTCATCTCCTTTTCGTCGATTTTTTTTTCTCACGAGAAGAGTCCACAAGTAAAGGAAGTGCCAGACGTCTTCCGGGATTGTAACGGGGCTGTTCCAGCTCTTGGAGAAATGATGTCCAGTCCGTTGTTGTTTGGCTTCAAAGACGGTGTTGAAAGGAGTCGTCTCCGCTGAAACGTAATTGGAACGTGAACTGTCGTCGACGACGCTAAGGGAAGGAAACAAAGATGGGAAAGAGTTGAATGGCCAAAGAAGAAAACCCGTCCCAATGAGGAGGGTTCGACAACCCGTCCGTCACACCCGGGATCGGGGGCCACGATTCCCGCGGATACGAAACCTCTCGGCGTCGATAGGGTTGCGGTGTCGGGGGGCAGGAAATGTGGGACTCCGTTTACAATCGCAGGGAGAGAAAATGATTGTTGTTCGCCGCTTGAAAAGAAGAGGTTCTTGCGGACACACTGTATACATTACGGGAGGAACTTTGGGAGGGAGGGAAAAAAAAAAAGCATTGATAGGCGGACGACAAAGCCTTTCGTCTCGCCGATGACGCCCAATAAAAAAAAAATATATCTGAGGGTTTAAAAAAAAAAGGGGTGAGGTATCTAACTCATTGGATTTAGACATGTCCGTACAGTCCCATTCTCTTCCTTTTCCCAACTTGGAAGGATAATTCTTGTCCCATTTTTTTCCTACAGGGTTAGTTAAACCCATTGAGGGATCCCCGATTTAGTTCTCGTCTCCTCCCAGTAAAAATGTCACAAAGGGTTGAAGAAATGGCAGTTTTGTTATCCGGGACCCCCGACAACGCAACACAGGGAAGGTGAGGTCGACCATCGTTTCAATGCAAATATCTCTAACTTTCGACGAAAGCCGCGGCAAAGCAGCTGTGGATTCTCGAAAGAAAGAGAAACGATTACCTATATCTCAGTTTGGCAGATAGCCCGGCCATTCCCATTAGGAATCACCCACTGAAGACGACTCTTCCACAGGAGGAGAACGATGAACCATAAAGCAAATACATATATGGAGATGTAACAAAAAAAAGCTGAGAAAGAATAAAAAAAAATGGAGAGTCAGCATCAGCTACTGCCTATTATAAACGGGGAGCGAAGCTGCAGAAATCAAACCTTCGCAGGTTAATTGCCCACCTATAAACCTTGCTACTGCATGGAATAGCGATTATTATCTCAGCAGAGCACGTTCGTTATTTCTTTTATGAGTTCAGCATATGTTAACTTCCAGAAAAAGTTGTTGAGATTTTAAAAACGAAGCCAGCAATGTTTTTTTTTTCCCCTTGCTGCTTTGACAAGATATTGATGAAATCTTTTAAGTTAATAATCCGAAGCATGTTTTGTAAGGATTATTAAGAGTTTATTTCTTCTTTATCTAGCATTTCCCAATGGATGGTATTTCAAAATATTTTTAGATTGCAGCTTAATCTACAAATCTTAATTGGTTAAAGCAGGAAATTTGGTTAATTCTTAACAATTAGAAGTAGCAAAAGATTATTAGGATTTAATAAAAGCTCTGCCAAAAACAGTTCAACTTTTAGCAAAGTTTGCAGGAAATCAATACAATAATTCTAAAAATTATGCAAACCAAAAGAAATTCTTAGTACAATTCATTTTGCTTATTTAGCTCATCGAGGTTTCCTCATTGTTTTCAGTCTTGATGTCTTCACTATTCATTGACGAATGGTCTCAGCTGACATTGCCAGTAAGCATGAAACATCTGTACTAATCTCTAACGAAGATCTAATTAATAGATAAGTTTATTTCTGCTGAAATTATGAAATCCTAATGGTTGATATTGATTTCCTGTTCTTGAAAGCTCTGTCTTTACAGAAATTAAAACAATTTCAATTGATTTCCATTAAACAAGAATTGAAAAGTAAGTTATTAATATTAGTATGTTTGCTTTTTACATCGATTTTTGAATTCAATACGTAGTTTCAAATATTTTAATTTCAAAGCTTGGAAATATTAGAAATAAAAAAAAAAAAACTCTAGAAAGATATTTTTCTTTATCAGTTACGTTGTACAGCAATACTTAATGCTTTACAATAAGTTAATTATTTAACTTAATTACTAATTACTTACTAACAGTTAATTACTTCCACAGTTAATTTTTTTTTTCCAGCTTGAGATACTTATTTTGTATGTGTTATTATCATAAACACAATGTAAAATTTTAACTTTCAAACAAACATTTGAGTTTATTCTATCTTTTTTTGTTTTTAATTTTAACATTTAGTAAATTTACTGTTTTTCATTAATGAAAACTATTTCGCAAATTTACTTTTCTCCTTATCTTTCATTTATGAGTGATTTTTCATATCTTTCTCGAAATACTTTTCTCTGTTTAAAGGTACAAAGTTTCTGAATGAATTTTCTTAAAATCGATTACATTAGTGTTATTTGTTAGGAAAATTCGCCAAAAAAATTCAATAATTTTATTGTCTATTTTAATAAGTATCCTAATAAATACAAATTTTCAATCACAAAATAGCTTTTAACTCTTATCAATATATTGAAGCAAATTTAAAATAAAACAGTAGGCCTAAATACTTAATTTTTAACAAATTAAAATGCAATAACTTCACGTAAAGTAAAATTTATTGAAGAAAATAATATCAATAGCTACTACTGAATAAGACCATCATTAGCTCCATTTACAAATTATCATTTTGCCAGATGCTACATTGCAAATATTTTACCAAAAATAAATTTATAAAGGATGAAATAATTTGTTTCATATTAAAGAAATTAAAAAAAAAAAAACAAGAAAAAAGATAAGATTTAAATATATGTAATCGAATGTCGTAAGCAGCATTAGATTTATGTTAAATATCACAATTTCTATTGCAAAAATCAAATTTTATTGGATATTTATTACAAATCAATTTAATGCTATGTACGCTAAATAATAATCTATTGCTTTCAATTTTCGGAAATTTTTCGTAAACACGTCTTTTCTTTTACCTTTATATTACAAAGCTTTATTTTGCTCTTGCACATTTATTTACCTTTCTACGGCGTTTTAATCTGTAGGATATTTGTATAAGCTTGCAAAACTACGCAACCTATACCTGCACAACCCACTTCCGTATTTACTGTTTTAGTTCATTTATATTCACTTGCCTTTGAGAAGTAATTTACAAATTAAGCAAATATTACATTTTAGGAGAAGTATCTATCTAATAAAATGTTTTGTAGAAATCTACATTAAATAAGACACATTTCATGATTTTTCTGTTAAGAGTTTTTGGTTTCTTTTATTATAAATATCATCCATTTTATACTTTAACAAAAACAAAGCAATTTCCACTTGACATTAATGACAGTCATCTTAATTTAGTGATGCTGAATTATTTGAAAATTCAGCCAAACTAATCAAGCTGTAAAACCAATGTTTCAATTTGGTTTTTACATCTCAAATGTTTCCTTATTCTTTAGATTAGCTTATTCTGTAGATTTTTTTTTAATTCAAGTTATTGCCATGCCTACAGCCAGAAGTCAGCTTTAACTTTCATACTCGATAATAAAATGATTCAAGGATTATAAAATGATTAGGAAACTTTACTTTTTATTTTATGAAAGATTAGTAAATTACTTGGAAAATTATTCTTTAGCTAACGTCTCTTAATGTAAATTTACTTTACAATAAAATGGGTTGCAAGACAATTTTAACATTTACTGTTTTAGGACCAATTTTACTTACTTTTATATTTCAAATTTATATGTAAGTGAAACTATACTGTTAGCTATTAAAGTAATGAAACTGCGAACGGATGCATGATCCGTTTGCAAGGAAATTGTCTAAATTATCCTCATTGCCGACATGTTTTTAAATTTTAATTTATATGATTATCTGAAGATAATTTTGGCAAATTTTATAATTATAAGAATTGAAAAATTACAATATTATTACTAAATTTCTTCAATTAATTTCAGTTTTGTATAAAATGATTTTGGCTTGATACTTTTAACACACTTATATTGAATAGTATCTCCAAAAAACTGATTTTGGTTTATGGACTTTGTCAAAGATAAGAAAGAAATGAATAATAAAACAGTTCTTATTATCTGACTTCAGTTTTTTCTTTTTAGAGCATCCAGAACTTTTTACGACTCATCACCATCATCCAAAGAATACCCGCAAAGCACATTTAAGAACAAGTGCTTCTATAGTTAATAAATCACAGTCGTGGAATTCGTTTTTATATGCAGTTGACGTTTATTTATTAGCTTCCTGTTTCGTCGCTACGATAATTATTCAGCATCAGAAAACGACAGGTCTAGAGTTCATTCATAAACAAGAACAAAAACGCATAAATAAGTTAGTGCAAGAAACATTCACAAAGTCACAAATCAAAAGCCAGTTCCTTAAGGTTCTTTTCGTCATCCTGTTCTAATGGAACAATTTGTGTTTTGGTATCGGCGCGGAAATTCTCGGATCTCTATTCTAATGACGAAATGAAAAACGAAATGAAAGACGAATACATTTAAATGTTATTGATCTCGTGGATTCATTTGAGATCTTTTACCCTCTCAACTAATTTGGGATTCATCAAATTAAGCTTTTTCTTCCATTTTCCTCTTTGTTTATGCTTTCTATTGACTATTTTTCTAGGTATCAGATGTTGTCAGTAGTTTACGACTGCAAGTTTATGATAGGAATTACGACTTTCGATTTTATTTTTTTTTTAATAAAAGTAGAAACAAGAAATTTGGTTATCGGATGGTTTACGATTTAACGATATTAGATATATCATTCTCAAAACAACAATGTAAACCAAAAAAAATCTTTTAAAACCTTTAAACACATTGGTTTATGTTTAGGCAAAACTTGTGTGAAAGAGGTTGTCTAAAAGGTTAAAGCTGCATTATGAAAACCAAAGCCACATAAATAGTAACATTTAAAGGAAAAAGACGTAAATAGGCTACTTTGTAATTTTCCTTATTATATTTTTTATTATAATATTCATAATGTTTCTTATTATATTTATTTTGTTACAATATTCACAATTGTAAATATAATTCTACACATTCTCAATTACCTAAGTTAGATTTCTTACTGTACTTTATTTTTTATTTTCATTTTAGAGAAAAAATCATTATTAGATCGAGTTCTGAAAAGAAAATTTGATTTGCAGAATCTGAAGTAAATATCTGAAGTAAGTAAGTGTTTTAGAAAATATCAAAATGAGGAAAGCTAAACTAAAAATTGTTGATAGCTTCACTAAAATATCTTATAAATTCATTTGATGTGAAAGAATTTGGGCTCAATTTAACCAGTCAACTTAAAAAATAAAAATAAAAATATTTAAATAAATAAATAAAAACGGTTACTTTAAACGTGGATTTGTAAACTATATTGAATTTAATCACTTATTAAAAAAGTAAAAGTAATGATTGGTTCGACAAGATTTAATGCCAAAAGAATCTCTTCAGACTTCTGATGATAAATTGTCTACGACCTATGATCACAACAATCAGTATTCTTAATTAAGTCAGAATGTAATTTTCGAAACTGAATCTCTTGATAGAAATTTAAAATTACAATATATAATTTCACATTGTTAATAAATGAGACATCTACTTTGAACCAAACATCGTTTGAATATAAAACAATAAATTTTGATATTTATAATTTTTTATAAGCTACATTATATTTTTGTTTTAAAATTAACTTTTAGATGACTTCAGCTCTTTGTTGTGAAACTTTAATTAATTTTCACATTAATAAAAAAAAAACCTCAAATATTATTACGCTAGAGTTTTTTTTTTATTATTATGTTATTCGATAGAGCAACTTCTTGACATGCTATTTAATATTTAAAACCTAAAGTATTTTAAAACTTCTCTGGGAAATGAAATAAGATGACGAAACGTGTCCAATAATTAAGAAAGTAATATCAGCAAAAAAAAATGAATAATAATAATAAGATTTCTTGATTCTATGATTATAAAACACGGTTTCTTTTTAGGAGGGAATTTTATTTTTTCCTTTTTTTTTCCACTTGGTAATTTTATCTAGATACTGAAATAAAAAAGTTTATGTTTTAGTTCTTAGATTAAGTAAAACAAAAGCACGCACAATTTCATTTTTTCCCCATTCAAATTAGTGTGGAATTTTATCTCAGAAACTTGGATAATAGCCGTTCGTTACCAAATGTTGCTGATAATCGCTGAGCGCTGTTCTTGTAAGATGGTTATTATTTTGAATTCCCGACATCACTTTTTCAGTTGAAGTAGACAAAAGACGGAAGTTACGGATGGTTTATCCTCTGTTATCGTTTGGCAAAGTCTTTCTCTTTAGTTTCATTAGTGGCATCCTTTGCCTTTGAAGTGTTTAAGTTGGTTTTCGACTGATAAGGAGCCCATGAGCTATTGGCGAAGCACTGTTTTTGTTTTTTACCCGTCTTTCTATTCAAGTCCTCTTGCCGTGACTTTCTAATCATCTTCTTGGTTCATTCTTCTTGGTCGTCACAAAGTTATCTTTGGCGGCAAGCAGCGTTGTGTCTAACCCTCTCTGGCAAGAATCTCTTGTATCTGCTTTTGCATCGGTGGCGTCCGATGAGGATAATGAGCAATTGTGTATCTCCGAACTGCAGCTGGGGGAAAGGGAGAAAAAGAAGGCAGGAGGAGGGAAAGACAAGGAGGAGGAACAGGGATCCAAACGCCTGCACCACCAAGAATCAACCAGAACTA
>JAFIDM010012231.1:83262616-83309814 GCA_023159025.1 Thereuonema tuberculata
TTTTCTTAGCCCCGCCAAGGTAGGTCTTTCTTGTTCCTGTCTCTCACCATTCCAAAGAGTTAGAATCTTGCCAGCCATACTTCCCCATCCTTTCTCGAGGAACAAAGACATCTCCCTTGCTGCGACGTCTTTACCCTTTTCCCCAACAGTGAAGGTATGTTCCCCCAGACTCTCATCCTCAGGTTAGACCGAGCTTCGCGTGTCAACGTACGCGACTGTATTGTTCTCAGCAATGACTGCTGAGCAACACCCTTCGCCTGGGATCGGCACACACTGGAGTTGCCGTCCTTTGTCCACATACAATCCTCCCCCTACTCACCAGAAATTAAGCACTAATTGCTTGACAAGTCCGGCGTAGCGAACCCCTTTCACCAGAGGCGAGTTTTTATCGGACATAGATTCGGAGCTCCATAGTGAAATGCTGACCTTTTCCCTTCCCCCAAAGCCCTTTACAGACTCCAAATACTGTCTATAGAATGTGGATTACTAACGCTTTGAGTGCTGGCCTCCGCCTTGCTTTTGTTTTATAATCGCGAGTGCTTGGCCATGCTAATTTCCGATGATGACTAGCAGTACAGGAAGTGGTTCTTTATAATAGAGCAAACAAGCGTTGAAACAAGGCAGTTTTTGCTCGATTACTTCATCTCACGATAGCACGTGGTAATTCAGAAAGACACCTGTCAATTGATGTCCAATATAAAGTTACCTATGTTTATGATTACATTAGAGTCTACATTACTTTAAAAAGTAAATAAATAAAGCGTGAAAGACTATGCAAATGTAACAATATAATTCAGAAATCTATATTGAAATGTAAACTAAGTTTGATTTATAAAGTTATCTAGAATTTCGAAAAACTTATTACTAAGTAACTATTTAGAAATAAAATCTTATGGAAATTTATAGAAATTTAGTTTTGACAACAAAGTGCTTGCCAGCGCTTAAAGTGATCAGGAAAAGCTTCAAATTTCTTTTGGTTCGCCGGCATTTGCCGACCACGTTATATTTAATATTTCTACTGTTTGAACAAAACGAATGACTCATCATCATATTATACAGAAATCGATCTTTGCCAATTTTTTTCCTAGAAATGAGACAACATTCTTAAAGTGCTATCTTAGTGAAACCGATCTTATCAACTTAGGACTATTATGAGTATGAATGTCAACTCTCTTACAATATGTACATAAGCTAATTTTTTACTTTTAAAATTTATTTAAGCTCTGATCATTACTTGCGATTATTTACGATTAAATTATCTAATTTGGAAGATTTTAGGTTCTCTCCAATCTCTTCGTGATACTATCAAACTTTCTGCTCTGAGACCCTCTTTTTTTGTCATGCCTTGGTTTTTCTTGGTCACTATATTTTTTTATTTCTTTTTAAAAAGTACATATATTTAGTTGTAAAGGTCTTGAAAATTTCCTTCAACTGAACAACAAAGTACAAAATATAAGTAGTCCATAAGTATTATTTTAATGTTATTATAATATTATAATATTAGCAAAACTGAGGTACGACTTACTTCATAAAACTTTTTCTTGTAACAAAATGATAAAATTACATTCACTTAATTCTTAACTAAAAAAATAAAATAAAAGAATTCTTTTATTAATTCTTCAATTCACTTCTCGCCTTCAAATGAAGTTTACCTAACTAGTATTATAAATTCCAAAAAAAATCTTGAATTAATTTTCAATTTCTCAACAATATATTTTCTTTATTTCAACTTAGCACTTGCTTGCTTTTTTACTTAAAAGTGTGAAGAAGCTGCGTTAAACATATTCGTAGACTGAAAGATAATATTTCAATATCAGAAAACTTATTTTATAGGATTTTTTTTTTTTGATTTTCTGCTTTTGTCATGCCCTCATTTGTAACAAATTGGAACTGCTGGAAAATCAGTGTATTTTTATTTTTTTCTTGCCAGTCTGAACCGTAAGTTTGAAGGCTGAGACCTTCAATATTCTCTCTCTCTCTCGCCAGCTCCTAAGATGGCATTAGATGAAAGTTGTGCAAATATTTTTTATTTTAGTCATTTGCATCTACAACAGCATGCTTTGCAAGATTTTTTTTTTAGTTTATGTTTTTCTGGAATCTTTTTCTTTGGCAAAGTTACCAATCAGGGGGTTCCCAAGTGAGTGAAGTTATATACTCAAGATTTCTTTAATCTCTCTGGAATTCTTTAAAGGAAATGAAAAATGAGAAATTTGATTTGTCCGCTTAAAAATTAATGTTTGCAAGATAGATGTTGGAGAATAACTTCGGTTGTTTCCATCTTGAATGCTGACATATGAAGAGAATTTCACCAGCACTTTCTGGATTATTCATGAACTCTGATGCCAGTTGCCTTAATGTAGGCGGAGTACGTTACAGTCAGAACGTTTGTTCTTGGTTATTAGAAAGATATTTTTTTTCCTCTTCTTCTTTTCCACCTTTCTATTTTTTGCTTTAATCCTCGGCTTTGGGGGACGGCCTGTACCTTTATTTCATTGCGCTTGTCGCCCGGAGGAAAAGTCTCCGGATCCGCATAAGACGTATGTGCGGGTCCCGACAGCGACTGCAACTCGCTAATTGGCTCCTTCGGATGCTGCCGAGGGCTCTGGGGAAAGGCCACGGCGCCGGCTCTTAGCTCGCCGCGTGCCCAGTTAATAGGCTTCTACGGTTCTCCGTTCTCTTCAACAATCAAGCCTCATTAAATATTTCTCGCTGCATTTTTAATACGGCTCTCTTACCCCCTCTCTCTCGGCAGCGCGGGAGTGATTGGTCGGCCCGGGCTAATTCCCCCATCCCCCACCGTCCGCTGAGGTCCCTCGTGATAGGCGCATCGATCCGAGCTGTTCGCAGCCCGTGAGCGCCGAGGTAATGTGATTTGGGAATAGTGAGCTAAACCCCCGTCACAACGAAACCCCGGGCCCCCACTTATGACCCCGTTAAGACGACGAGAAACAATCTGGGAGGATGGAGCAATACTTACCTCCTCCGACTGTCTCCACTACGACTTCTCCCTCCGGCAAAGAAAACTATTTGTATCTGAACCACTTAAAAGAAAAATAGTGAACAAGATGCAGATCTACACTAAGTTAAATAGCCAAAGGCTGGAGAAGATTGAAAAATTAGATTTGGTGAAAATTGTTTTATGTTTGCAATGAAACGTAGGCCCTATCAACTATCAACGTGGAAACGGGAACTACAATCCTTTTGATTGATATTATCTAACATATCCAAGTACTTTTTCATCTGTTTATATTTCTGTAAGGATAGGGATTTGATAGTGATTCAATGATATTTATATAAAAAAAAGTTAAGGTAAAGCAACCAGCAACGTATCTCCGGGGAGACAAGGTAAAATCTCTCCTCAAAGATCCAGAATGTTATCAAAATTGCTGAAAGGAAAGATGAAGAAAGTACCTCCGAGAAAAGAAGACCTCTGACATAGTCCTCCTCTCCTAGCTAAATTCTACAATTGCCACTTAACAATCTAAATTAAAGACTGTGATATATCACGATGAAATCGAACCATGTCTTCGATTTACCCCAAATGTAGGACCTAAGGCTGAATTTAGTCCAATAGATTATCCCGTCCATCTTGCAAATGTTTCTGACAAGTCTTCATGATGGCTGTCAGCCGTTTCAGCAGCAGAAGGAGTGAAAGGATTAGAGAATGCGAAATAGAAAGAGATATAAGAGCCAGTTCATTAGTTATACTCAAGGAAAACTGTAGTAGCTAGTTACACATGATCAAGCAATATTTGGTTACTTTTCCCTGGATTTTATTACATGAACAATGGAAAGCTATTAAAAATGAACCATAGATATATTCACTTGTCCTTATCATTATCATTTCCAGAATAATGAATGTTGTACATAATCATTCTTTGAAGGGTTTTTTTTTATTTGAAACCTTCTTTGATTACTACCAGCCATATATATTGGCTGGTGCCAATATATATTGGCAGTGCAATTCTGCGAATGAATTAAGATTGCTCCTAATGCTTGGAATTATTATGTTTAATAACTATTTATTGATCTGTAAAATACGTTTAAGATTCTTTCTTAGCAATGCTTCCTAATTAGGCAATTAAATATTTGATTCTTAGTTCAGAGAATTTGTTTTTGTCTAATGCTTAAATAATTAAATGCTATAGACACCAATATAAAAAGATCTCATTTACATACAACTTGCATATTCTTAAGAAAAAGAAAAAAAAAATAACAGATCTTATTTTGAACTCTCATAGTTTAAATGAAATTTTTGTGGGAAGTTTACTGTAGTTTACTAAGATTACTGTGGACCATTGCTACGTAGCTAACAATGACACTGATGTCTACTTTATTTCATTCACATCATAGTGACAACAAATTTTAATTAGTTCTAGTCATTTTGATGACGATTTAAGAGAAAGATAGAATATATCAGTATCATTATTAGCTACCTACCGATAGTCCACAGAGATCTGGACGGACTATAGACAAATTGCTATAGATTATATCTTAATAATTAAATTGCAATGTTAACATAGCGTTTTAATGAATTGAAAAACAAAGTTCATTATTTTCCTTTCTCATTTCTAAAATACCTTCTAAGTTTAGTACGCTTAAATTAGATACAATAATGAATAATAATATTATTAAAATTGTAAAAAATGGAATAATATCGAGATTTGGGAATTCCAGTTATTTTGAAATGAATTTTTAAAAATTTGACCATCTTATCTCGCAATTTATTATCTCAAAATAATGTAATTTACTCGTTTCATATTTAAGGTTCTATGAGTTTCCGAAGATTATTACAAAATATTCTCAAATCTGCTTCATCTTCTTAAATTTGTTCGTATTTAACAACTTAATTCGCGAATTTTAATAATAGTAAAACTAGACGTTCATTTTGATAGCTTCGTGTTGGCATATCTTTTATTATAATTTCTTATTTTACACTTTCAACGAAGTTGAATACTTTCTTTATACTTTATAATTGTTGTTATTTATTTTTTTAGTAAAGAACCTAAATAATTAAGTTACATATTGGAGAGAATTCTTAGTTTTGATCAGCAAATGGGATATTTCTATTATAATTTTATTACCACACAGATATTTGTAGATTTCTTAGATGACATTATTCCTTGTTATCTAGATTCCCAAACAATGGCTATTAAATTTATTTCAGATTAAAAAAATAAAATATTTAGATAATGGGATGATTTCATGTTTTTAATTTCCTAATAAATGAATTCTAAAACAAACAGGATTAAAATAAAAAATTTTAGAAATATAAAAATAACACAAGTCTTTACTATCCATTCTATTATGATCAAAAAATTCCTCACCTTAGGAAGTCGAAGATGCAAAGCGAACAACTTGAGTTGTCTGGTATAAATAAGAATGTGTACTTAGACAGTGTACTTAGTGTAAGAAGAGACATAGTCATGCCTAATGTTGAAGATGGATGGACGGAGAGTGAATGCTGGTTTGAAAGTAATTGAGATTCTTGATCAGTATGCAAGGATCAAGAATTTGTCTAGGGATGCTAGAATGAATTCGCTAAGAGTGTACTTACACCTTTTCTGACCCAAAGGCAGAGAAAGGGTGTCTCATGAATTGCATATAGAGGATTTGAGATAAAGTGCCGAAGACGAGCAGCTGATTGTCTTTCGTTAATTTACATATGTGGAATTAAGAAAGAGGTTTCTGTAGAGGAAACATTCATGGGATGAAGGAATGGGTGTGTAGGCTTAACTTGAGATAACCGTATAGACTATACGACTGATGAGAATTTGATGAAATACCTTTTTTCTTGGTGGCTGGTAAGTACGGCAGAGAACGACTGGAGAAGAAGAGAGAGAATAAATGGATGAGTATCTTAAAATGGTAGGTTTGAAATCCTGTTATGAAAGAAAAGGTGCTTAAAAAGAAAAGTAGAATTGACTGATGACGAAGTGAATAGAGTGTCTAAGAAAAGACAAATGATACAAATTCAATAATTAAAATTCAATCTCTTTCAGTTACACAATAAAATGCTATTTGCGTTAATTTAATTACTTTTTTTATTATTAATTTGCACTGGAATTATCGCTTATTCCACTTAACAACATTGATTGCGGTTTAAGTAAAGATTTGTTTTTTTTTATTGGTCGTTATTTGCGGACATTTTTGTTCTTGCGAGATTGCATCTTAGACATACACTTGTCAGACAACTTCAAAATCAGACAACTTTACAAATTCTTGAATTTTAAAATGAATAGCAAATAGGCTTGAATAGCAATTTGTAAGTTTTACAAACTTCAATTTAAATGTATTAGTAATAAGTTATATTAGCTCATTACTCATTGTTATCTCAATTTTGTAACCCATTGTAACAATCCGATATACAATAAATTGTAATTTGTTGCTTATATTCTTTGTTATTTGTATTTGATATTTAGACACTAGAGTTCTCTAGGCTTCTTTTGACAGGTATCAATATTGATATTGATGTTTTGAAATCTACGAAAATGTCATAGATTTCCCTTTTTGAAATTGAATGGATTAGTATTTTTGAATGAAGATTAATGTAAGCAGAATATTCGAATAAACTAGCAACTGTTAGTAGAGTATCTCTAAAAGTTTACATTTTAGGAACAATTTATATTTTCTTTTTATCATTTCTTAAATTTTAAATTGTATATTAGGTCTTCCCTAGGTTTCTGGATTTCTAAAACAAATTTTATAACTGATAAAGAACAATGCTTCAATCTTAAGTAATGTATTTTTATCAAAAGAATCAAATAGAAAGTTATTTTAAATAATACAAGAAATGATAAAGTATACAGAATTTTTGTTTGCATCTGTTAATGTGATAAAATATCACCGAATAATTTCACTTTATCTTTAATATGTTATTGTTTGTGCCTTAAATATACAATTTTTATAAACATTGCAAAACAATCTGAAGCATAGGTTACCTCAAAAGAAGTTTTAAGGTTAGCTCCACAAATTAGTTAAACTCCAAAGACAATGTAAGGGTGGGGTTCTCCAATCGATTGTCCGGTGTGTTGGTTGCTATGAATGATTCATGTCCCGTTCTTCCTGACCACCTTAGCCTTCCTCTGCACCCGTCCAGGTTCAACCTCAGAATTGCTTTTTATGGAATGCGAAATGCATAATGATCCGACCCAACCCTTGCTTCGATGACCCTTCTTCCCCATCGACTGCCATTTATGAAATGCAGTCAAATGCTCGTCTCATTAATGATAAACAGTATCAAACTGGTTTTCAGGATTACATTGGGCTCATTCGGAAGCATTGGTACACAAGGGCAAATAAGAAGAAAGAAAGAAGAGACAGAGAGGAAGAAAAAAAAGGGAAGCCAGCATTATAAAAATAGCAGATTCCAAGAAAGACGTCTTGTTGGCTGACGGCAAATGACCTGGCTTGTTCCAAACCCCGTGTGTAATTGCTGGGCACCGGGCGTAGCTGTCAAACTGTCGGCTACTCGCCGTTATGAAATGAGATTTTTTTTTTCTTTTTCCCCCTTCGTGTTTTCAAAAGGGAATTGATTTTTACTGGGAAACGTTTATTAATTTGCATGTTAATTGAAAAACTGAACTCACTGCTGAGATTGTAATAAGCTCCCTAGTAAATTTGAATCTTGAGTTTTTTTTTTTTTTCTCATTAAATGAATCTTATCTCATTTCTCTTCAGAAGTTACATTTTACCTCTATTACATTTTGTACATTGAATGTTTACGTGTTTGTCTTTATACTAATATTATTTATTAGTGAAATCAGTACAAAAAAAAGAGTTACGTAATTCTAATATTAATGAAGAATTTTCAGTTAAAATTTTAAAAATGATAATAAAAAAGGAACGTACGTCTATTTACGAGACGATTTCAGTAGTTAAATGTTTTAGTAGCAAATTCAAAATTTCTTGGATGACAACAAGAAAATTGTAGATGCTTATCCACTTTGAGTATCCCTCCAGATATAATAGGCTTATTTCTCACACTAATTTCAGGGTACTATCCTCTTACTACTTAACCTCTTTGTGCCTAGTGGAACATAAGGCCAAAATTTCACAAATTTTAAATGTTTTGATACTAGGTGAGAATTATCTTACTCATTGAGTTATCTTACTCATTTAAATAAATCGTATTCTGAAGCTTTTTTTTCTTGTTTTAACACTTTTTGATCTTCAATCTTTTTATAGGCAAAGTTTGGCAAACTCATAACAGCCTTTTGTCATTTTAGTTTCTCATTGTGAAATACATAGACGTACACTACGTCTCTCTGTGTGTGTGTGTGTGTGTGTGTGTGTGTGTGTGTGTGTGTGTTTAAATAATTTCTGAAGCTTGGGACTTAAATTTATTTAAATATATAATATTTACACACATATATACAATTAAATTTGAATCCCAAGAAATCAGAAATCGACTCAATAATATATTCTGTATTACATCATTCGAATTAATGAAATTTTCCACCAATGAATTGTTGAAAACTGAAGGATGTACAGAAGAAAAATTCTAAACAGTATGAGAGCCACACATACTGTTGTAATTTGATTATAAAAAGAAAGTTTAATGCTCACTTTCACTGAACACATTCATACTATATTTAATCAGGAGAAGAGTTAGGTGTCTTCTTCCTTGTCAAGTGAATCTCTTGGAAATGGTTAACATATCTTTAAATTAATTGGACAGAACTTTTTCATATTTGCGATCGTCTGTAAAGGAAATGAGAAACTTTCTTAACGTAGTCTTTAATATGTGGAACAAATTGAGGACTATGTTCTTGATGTTATTTAGTTAATAAAAAAAAAAAAGGTACAGTTAGATTAAAATTAAAGGGGTGCAAAATTGTGACAAGTGTACAACATGAAACTTAGAAAATGATAATTGAGATACTTAAAATTAGTACCTAAACTACTCGAAAATCGATAAGAAACAAATACCAATATTTCTTTTACAAAAAAAAGAAAAAAAGAAAGAAAAGTGAACTACCAAAAATGTAAAATTTCTTTAAAGTTATTTCGTGTGAATAAATTCCAAATTATTCCGTTTAAAATAACATCAAGTTATTGTCGAAAGAAGGCAGAAAGCGCTGTTTTTATGTACACAATATTTAATTTTGCAGATGAGAGATAAATAAAACTTGTAGAATAAACATTAATGTTCGAAGTCTAATAGTATCTCTACAAAAAAAATTAATTACTGTATATGCTTCAATAAACGCCGAGGCTCCTTTTGTTGCCGGTTTCTAATAAGCGGCGGGCTGCAGAGGGGACACGGCCAAATAGTAGCCGGTCTCGAACAGTAGCCGGGTCTTTGATATTTGGCTACCGGTACCAGTGTAAGCGTCCGTATTTTTATAGTCGGGCGTACTTTGCCTTACAAAATGCCACCGAAACGGTCATTTGATATTGCCTTTAAGATTCGCGCGGTGGCATACGCGAAAGAAACTTCCGGTGAGGCGGCCGCCCGTCATTGCGGATTCGGACGACGAATAGCAGCGAAAGGTACAGAAAGACATTGCCATTTATCTTTAAGAGTCTTATGTAGCATGTGAAATTCAAATGAAGTAGCTAGCTGTTTGTAGTATTAACCGGTACTTATGTGTAAAAATATTGCGTTCTGAAGGTTTTTGTTAATAGCAGCCGGTCTCTATTAAGTGCCGGGAGCCGAGGCTAGTTTTGCAAATTAACGCCGGGGCCGCTACTGGAGCATATACGGTAATTACTTTAGTATTAATTAATACTTTAAATAAAGAATTAAACACATTCTTTATTGTCTGAAGGTTAGTTTGAAAATTTTAAAATATTTCAGCTTAAAAATGTAGTACAATAATTTATAGTATAACCATAAACGTCTTTATTATTGATACAATGTTTTCTTCTTCTTTCTAATGAAACATATCAAAGTTCAGACTAGGAAGAGAGAATTTGTCATTTCAAGGATGGAAGCAAGGGCATAAGAAGGTCCCTGCAGCACCCCTTCCCCCGGAATCTAAAAAAAACTAATCGATTAGTCCTATTTTCTTTCGGGTTTTTTTGGTTCGGTAGCAAGTTGAAGGATCTTGGGCCCCCCCATCCCCTACGATTGAAATTTTGAAAAGGATAAAAAATGGTCAGTTTCCAAACTTGCACCCCCTCCCCTGCTGAAATACAATCCTGCCCCTGGTCCGTAGCACTCAGCTTAAAATTTTAAAAGAAATATCGGGATAATGGTTCAGAGATGATTAAAAAAATACTTGAAAAAAAGTATTAAAGTATTAAAAGTATATAAGTCGAAGTATTACAAAAATCAATTTATATTTGTTGTTTATTTAAATGAAACTTGTATTTTTTAAAAACTTACTTTTGGGAGTTGGCAAAAGAAATTCTGTTTTTTTACTCATTCTAGCTGCTTAAAAGGCTTTTAGGACTTTATATTTTCCTCATAACCAGAAAAAAAATCTTCGTTCCAAATAAATTACTATTAATAATTGGATTACAATTTATTATTTATTATTTGTTATTTACTTTAATAATAATTTACATCTTGCGAAAGAGGAAAAGACATGTAGCGCTTAGTAGGAATATTTTGTGATTTTATTATTGAAATCCGTTTTGTTTCTTAATTTGTTATAAATTTTAATCTTTTTAAATTAAAATATAGTTCCTTGTTTTCGCAAAGTTTTCTTCTAACTTATTTTATTGTTTGTTCATGATCCAATACCCAGCACTGGGCACACGGAGGCTTACTGTATTGGATCCCTATAATTACAGCGTAAGAAGAATTTAGATGAATAGGCCATGTAATCTGATCCTTCAGTAGCAAAGGAAATTCATTATTAAAATTTACTTTTTTTTTGTCTTCCATGAAATATTAACTAAAATTTATTATTAGATTTGAATTTTACGTTCCTGTTATCTAAAGTAAAGTTTGATCTTTCATGATTTCGATAATAGATTGGACAATAACAATATTTAATGTCCAAAGCAACATTAAAATAAATCTAAACACAATAAATACAGGATGGGACAAAAATAGACTTTCAAATAACTGAGTGAGCATTTAGGTTTTGTTTGTTTTTTTATACCACCCTTAGAAATAAAATGAGAAAAACGAGAAATTCATTGATTTTTAAAAAAATAGGAAGAGTTTAAAATTAATAAAAATAGACTTTTTTTAAATTTCAGTCTAGACCACTGCTTCCCAAAGATTTTTTCCTTTATTACCCAAAATCTCTTTCCAATGTACAAATTGTCTAACGGTAAAACTGAAATTATATTTTAAAAATAAAAAGTTATTTTACTTGTATAAAAATAAAAAAATAGATGTTTTACTTGTATAAAAATAAAAAAATAGATATTTTTCAAAAATGTATTATACTTCTAATAATAAAAAAAATAGATTTTTAATAGACAAAAACAAACGACTTACAGATCATACATTGACTTATATGAGAATTCGATACAGTTGGAAATATTATATATTAATTATTCCTCAATTTTTACTGATCACTTTCTTCAGAGTGTTTCTTCTTCTACACTTTTATGGTAAATTTTAATGTGTTTTCCGAGATGTGTCGTTACCCCAAACAAAAACATTTTTTTTTTTTTGGTAATTTACGCAGACTTGGGAAGCAGTGGTCAGGTAATTTTGTAGGGGGGGGGGGACAAACTCAGTTTTTGCCCTACCCTCCCACGATTTTGCGCCCCCCCCCCAATCCTCCGAACTACTTGTAGAACCAAAAAAAAAAAGAAAATGCCGATCTCTACCCGTTTCAACATGCCGCCCCATACACAACATGCCGCGCGTGACCTACCTTGCCCCCCATCCCCAGATCCAGCCCTGCCAGTGGTTCCCAACCTTGGATATCCGTACCCTCGGGGGTACGTGCTAGGATATTCGGAAGGGGGGGGGGTATAAAAACAAAATTGAGTAATGGAGGAGAAAGGTACATATGTCAGCAGTGCAAGACCAGAGATAAGTAAAAATTGTGAGATTAATCGTGGACATTTATAAAAAATAAATACCACAGTAAGTTGAATGCAGGTCCAGATTTGAGACTCTATCCCTTGAACGTGATTTCAATAAACTATTCTGCCTGAAGCTCAAGGATCGCACTAAGCATTTGTTGTTTGCTATGAAGTGTTTTATAAAAAAATTTCAAATTGGAAACATAACAAAGTTTTTATAAATTGTAAATATAAATACAGTTATTAATAAATTAAATGTGTTAGTTTTATTCTAAGTCTTGATTTTTAAAGTAAAAATATATGCACAATTTGTTCACCTTCTTATTACATTGTTTTTAAATCCCATTATTGACCCAATTTATTTCCAGTTGTAAATGTAACGGCAACGATATTAATTATAAACATCTTGCTAATGTTAAGGATACAATTAATGGAAATGGGCTGGCAAGGAGTAGGCAACGGAAAAAAGATTGGGAACTGCTGGTCTGAATATATGAAATTCCTTGATAGTAATTTTTGAAGAATTAATTAATTCTGATCGACCAATTTTCGAATCATCGTCATAATCCTTATAAACGAATCTTATTTCTTCCTTACTGAAAAAAAAGTCTACGTTTTGAATAGATTTAATTAAAGTCGAGCCACAGATTTGTTTTTTTTTCATATAACTTAGGATTAAATAAAATCGGAATAACAATATGAAGTCCTTCAATATGTCCATGAATTTCTGTCATTTCTTTTCATATCTCTCTTTGTCTTTTCAGATTCTTTTGATTTAAAAGTTTTCGTTTACATTTGATTCTGAAAAGGTTTTTGATTTCGCCATCCATCTATTCTGTTTTGATATTAACTCCAATATGTGCTTTTCCTTGTAATCTTTCCAACTCTAGAAATCTAGTTTAAAATGTCTCTTGTCTATTTATGCTCAATTCCTTCTTGCTACATATCCTGCTAACTCCATCCAGATCCTTTAGGTATCTGGAAAATTTGTTCTTCTAACCATATCTTTTATTAACGATCATCGTCTAGTAATTTCTGATATACATCTTTCTACTCATATGTAGTCTCGATCATTCTAACATTACATATATGAGTTCGAGGAATATCATCACTAAATGTTGTTTGTTTGCTTGTTTGTTTTAATTTATTCCCCTCTTTGTTTAAGGTGGAAAAAAATAGATTTCGAGGTAATTTTGCAAAGCTGTTCAGTTTCAGTGAAAAATCCTAGAAATAAAGAAAACACTTGTGCAACTTATATTGATGAAATATGTAATAAATGTCTATTAAGTGTGTAGTTCCCATAGAGTCTCCGTTGGCTTATGGAGAGCCGAAGCTCTAATCGATCAATGACAATAGGAATTAGTTGGGATTGCGAGGTCAGCCCAATGCTCACCCGCCTTTAGCCCTTGTTAAATCTTTCCTATTTTTACAGGAAGTTCGGGAAACCCTAGGACCGTCCTGAAGAGAAATAACTTACTTGTTAGAAAAAAATCCCCACCTTTCGAGGGATCCTCATTTCTTCAGTACCACTATATGCAATAACTGTAAGCCTGTGATGCCTATAAGCCTATTATGCAATAACATTTAATAAATAATGAAAGCATCAAAATTACTGTTTTTAAGAATCGACTCTTAACATTAAATTTGGGGGGGGGGGGTCTGCAGATTCTAGCACATTTGTTGGTTTTTGTATGAGACATAAACTACTGTACTGTCTCTTATTACTAACTTGTTTTAAAATTTCAGATATTGATATAATTCTTTAAAATAAAGGAATAATATAAAATTGAATTTGATGTGGTCCACGTAATTTGCTTCCATAACAATATATATTGAACATAAATTCCATAAATATAAATATTTGTTTTCTTGCTCTGAAACCTATGATCCAAAAGCATCGAATATCTCATATACTTAACTTTTCTTTATACATAATATTTCGGTGCTCTGACCATCCTTCTTCAACAAATTAGAGATTTGTTTAAATAAATGATGTTCACAAATTTGAAAAAAGGGCGCTCCTTACAAAAGCCCCACATATTATTTTACATTCTAATGAAGTAATTATTTATTAATATTTGTCAGTCTAAAATTGTTCACTTTTTATTTAAATATTTTTGCTTATTCCCGAAAGTAAGGAATATATATATATATATATATATATGTACACTGTCCGGCCACTTTATTAGGTACACCCCTATTGTGCGCACAAACAGCACTTCAAACGGGTGTGGGCAGTGTAATGGTGTGGGGGATGTTTTCCTGGTACACGTTGGGTCCATTGATGCCTGTGGAGGCACGCCAGAGCGTATATAAACATCGTAGCTGACCCAGTGCAACCGTATATGTTATCCTCATGCAGATAGCTACTTCCAGCAGGATAATGCGCCGGTGCACAAAGCCCGCATCACTATGGGATGGTTTGAGGAACATGACGATGACTTTTCCTTGCAGCAGGGACCCACTCAGTTCCTGGATCTCAGCCAATTGAAAATTTATGGTATGAGCTGGAACGGGCTGTTCGTTCCAGGTCTACACCTCCATCAAATCTTCAGGAACTGCATAACACACTCTTGGTACACAATACCTCAATAAAGTTTTCAGCATCTTGTGGAATCCATGCCTCGACGAATTCAGGCTGTTTTTGAGGGCAAAGGGAGGCTCCAAGATTAGTGTACCTAATAACTACTACAACTAGGTAGGTGTATCTAATAGAGCGGCCGGACAATATATATAAATCAATGCAAAAACATTCAGAGTCATAACAAATAAACAAACATCAGTATATTTATTAGTATATTGTTTTGCTATGAGCATATTTTTTTTCTTATTATCATTCTCTATTTTAAAAATGGCCTATTCTTCTGTGTAGGATGTAAACAACACATGACGACAGATGCAGGAAATGCCACACTACGCATGAGACGATCGACCACATAATATCAGGCTGCCCTCTTCTCTCCCCAACAGATTACCTCCACCGATACAATCAGTTAGCTTTCGATTGTTCATCAACAGTTAGCACACAAACACTCACTTATTAAGAACACGGTCCCGTACTATAAGTACATATCACAAAGCGTATTAGAGTCATCCTCACATAAGCTGTACTGGGATCGCCCCATTCACACAGACAAAACCTTACATCACAACAGGTGATATTGCAGTGCCTATCAGCAAGAACATGCAGAAAACTCACCCAGACAAGATCAGTAAATACACCGATCTAGCACATGAGCTTCAGAAGCAGTGGAGGAAGGACCGAGTCCGTGTTGTACCCATCGTCTTGTCCGCCACTGGTCTAGTACCTCACACATTGCACCACAATCAGCACACTAGGACTTCACAAAAACACTTATGCACAACTGCAGAAGCCTGTGGTACTCACCACAACACGCATAGTTAGGAAATTTATGGACACAACCACACATCCCTAATCATTCTTGCACACGTCTTTACACTTGGCAATATGTGCTTTGGTCCTTGACCCACCATATTGTTTTTGCTGGGGAAACCCAAGATTTGATACATACAAACATAATAATAATAATAATAATAATAATACATTCTACACTATGCAAACACACATGACGACAGATGCAGGAAATGCCACACTACGCATGAGACGATCGGCCACATAATATCAGGCTGTGCCTTATCTCCCAAACAGACTATCTCCACCGACACAATCAGGTAGCGTCAGTCGTTCATCAACAGCTAGCACACAAACACTCACTTATTCAGAACACGGTCCCATACTACAAGTACACACCACAAAGCGTACTAGAGTCACTCTCACATAAGCTGTACTGGGACCGCCCCATTCACACAGACAAAACCCTACATCACAACAGAGCTGGCATCACACTTGCTGATAAGGTCAGCAAACAGACCTATCTCATTGATATTGCAGTACCTGTCAGCAAGAACATGCAGAAAATTCACACAGACAAGATCTAGCACACGAGCTCCAGAAGCAGTGGAGGCAGGACCGAGTACGTGTTGTACCCATCATCCTATCCGCCACTGGTCTGGTGCCTCACACATTGCACCACAGCCTCAGCACACTAGAACTTCATAAAAACACTTACCCACAACTGCAGAAGGTTGTGGTACTCAACACAACACGCATAGTTAGGAAATTTATGGACAGAACCACACATCCCTAACCATTCTTCCTAACCATTTTTTTTTTTTACACTTGGCAATATGTGCTTTGGTCCTTGACCCGCGATATTGTTTTTGCTGGGGAAACCCAAGGTTTGAAACATACAATAATAATAATAATAATAATAATAATAATAATAATAATACTCCTGTACTGCTATAATAAGTTACAGACACTATTGTACTCTTTCTTTTAATAAAACAAACAGAACATAAAAACAAACTCTTATAAAAAGTTAAGATAGGAGATAGAAGAAATTTCAAAAAAAGAATATTTAAGGTTAATACTCACCCAAGAATTACACTTAGGCATCGTCATAAGGGTAAACATAGATTCACAAAACCGAATAAAAAGGAAAAACGAAAGTGATGCTGTGCATAAGCGACCGTGTAAACAATAAGACTAGCCGCTAGCTTAAAGATGCTGCGCCAAAGAACCGCTTACGTCATGCAGGTTTTTTTACATGCGCGGAAGAAACTAGTTCCCGAATTATTGATTTAATTATTAAATTATAAAGTATCTTTTTGGGGAGCCTTGGGAGCCCATTCGTAAGTATGGAAATGCCGTAAGTCGGATCAAATGGAAATGCCGTAAGGGACAGCCTTATATTTAAAAAAAAAAAAATAACAATCAAGTTACCTGGGCTATGTTTATGTGGTGATTGTGGGTGGCAGGGAAGCCAAGTACTGCGACCGGAGATCTGTAGTACTAATCCAGGGAAGTAACGACAGATGGAGAGAAAGACTGAGGAAGAAAGATGGGGGAAACCCGAGAAAACTTGCCGTGCGCGGATCGTCCACCATCACGAAGCCCACATGAGAACCGACCCACGGTACTCAGAGGTGAGAGACCAGCTTTGACCATCACGGATATCATTTATTTCAGCTGTAATGCTTTTAGAAAAAAGAGGATGAAAATTGGGTACTTCGATTGAAGAAGTGCAAAAAAATAATTAATTCAAAGTAAAACTACATATATTTATTAAAAAGAATATAAGCCTAAATTTGATAAATATTTATTATTAGTCGTTTCTTTAGAAGTTTATAAGATAGAAAACAAAGCATTATTACAAAATGACAATTGTCTCTTTAAAAATATTTTCTTTCCAGCTCATTATTTCTTTAATTCAATAAAATATTCAAATGTGGATCTTCATTCCAAGATCTAATTAGGAGATGTGTTATTGATATCTAAACCAGTAAAACTTGAACACAATAACTATACTTTGCAAACAGTAAAAATCTTGCATTTTTTACAATGATATTATCATTACTTCCTTTCTATAGTTAATTGGGCTGAACTTTTAAATCCTGTTCTTTTTAAGACAGTTGCAATATATGTAATGGCCATAAAAAAAGTAGGTACCGCAGAACTAATTCAATTGGAGGAGAGAGGGAGTCCAAGTAAAAAAAAGAGATACCTTTCAGTTCTGAATGATTGAGTTTCTGAAAGCGAGTTATTTTATAGCTCTTCTGTATAGATTTGCGCAATCTGTTCCACTCGTCTATTGTGAAGTTCCGTGATTCATAAATTGCACGAAAGCCTCTGTAATTTGTCCGGCTTCGACTCCTGATGGCCTTTCGGCGCTTCATTAGCGTGACACTGACCGATGGTTGCGTGGGGAGGCGGCGGCGTGAACCGCATTGTTCCGCCGAAGTCCACCGGTGATTCCCGGTCAGCGATCAATGGTAGCCGCGTCAGGTGGGCCGTAATCAAGGCGAGGCACGCGACGGGCAGCTCGCTAATGAGCCCCTACCTGCGTTCACATAAAAAAATAGCAGATCAATGACCAGGCCCTATAAGCCAAGAAACATCCATCAAAACGAAAAAAAAAAAAAAAAAATATGTTTACGAGTTGCATTAAATGTCAACAGGAAGAGCTGGTTGTCTTCATAGAGAGTCTCTTTTTCAAAAGTCTCTCAACCATTGCGAGAACAAAATATTCACCAAGTAATCCAATGGTCACGAAACTCAAAACATCTTACATTTTTTAAAAGTGTCACGTCGTACCTCAAATGAGGGTAGGAGAGACAGCCACCTACAATCGCTAGTTTAGCCAGACGAAATAGAGGTCAGGGTGGTTATTGGGAGGGGTTTTTTTTATTAATTTTTTTTTATTTATTTATTTATTTTATTAGACAAATCTGCAAACATTGTAATGACAAATTCATCGATTTAATATGTAATTTATATATATATATAAAACAGTTTTATTATCATTGGTTCATCAATTTGCAGAAGAATACTTAAGACTAGAAAAAGACTAGATTACCTTTATGATGAATATTATTGCAAAGCTTGAAGATTTTCTCGAATAGCTAGGATGTGTACAAGTCAAATGATTAAACACGTCTTCACTATTGTTATAATCTATTCACATTGTGTTCTTTCGCGGACTGGGGAGGGAGAGGTTACAAACCTACCAATGAACTGCCAAACGAAAAAGTAGGTCCAAAATCCTATATTTTTTATATTTTTCGGATGCAATCGGGTGGTTCTGACCCCTACCAACTCCCCCATAGTATGTCGCGGGTTATAGAACATATAATCAACTGGGTAAAAATTATTTACCTATTTATTTATCTGTCTTCTTTCAATTTACTGAAATAAGACAAAGACAACTTAGGGGCATTAAAACCTTAACCTGACTAAACTAAAGCCTCAAGATCGAAAGAGACTTCTTTGTATCTGAAAGGATGGATGTTTTGAAATAATACAGGCCAATGTCATTCGTCATCTAATGCCTAGTAATTACAATTTAACAACAATTTCGTTATGTAAAAAAAAAATTACATTTGAAGTAATATTTTTTTTCTTTTCTTTTTTTTTACTTTCTAAATAAGGTATTACCGGTAACTTTTTAAATTAGTATTTAAGGACTTTTTGTTGGATTACTGCAACAATATTTTTGATTTTCTTATTTATTCCTATTATTTATTTCATTTTATTTAGGTTTCTGGTACCGTAATTGAATTTACTTGCATCAAAAAATTGGATAAGTGGGGAGAGATTTTTACCCTTTAATAATTTAAAGGCTGAAAAATAAGCAAAAAATCGTTTCAACAGAGTAAAGTTTCAACAATTTCAGTATTCAAGCACTTTTTATACAGTTAGAGGTTTTAATGCAAATAGAAAATTGTTTCTGTGGGTTTTAATCCATAGTTTTTAAAGTACTTTAACATATATGTAAATTCTTTTGCTTCGACCATTGGCTTCTTTAGAAGTAACTTCCGCACAACACGACAAGAATAAAAATAGAAATGACATAGTGCGAATTCTGAATCACTCTTTTTTGATTTAATGGGATTTCAGAACAGTCCAGTTTAGACAGAAATACTTGTTATTCGTAGTATTTAACATTGTTTGACAGACGAAACAATCTCGAAAAAGTGATAATCTGTTATCATTGGCTTTTATTAGATATAAGCTTGTGATTTCATTTAAATGTCCATCTATAGTTATTCTAATTTAAAGCTATTATCCGAGAAATTTGAAAATTAATAATCTATTAGTTTGATTTTAATGTTAGCTGTATGTTAGTTTTGATAAAAATGGAAGAAAAGGAAAAGTAGAAACCAATACATGATGTACAGGTAATCAAAGCACATATTCATTTAATAAAGTTTTCCTGTCCTTCTAATTCATTTTCAAATTCATTAATAAGCTTTTTTTTCTATTATTTTTTTTTTTTTGTAATCATTTAGTTCAATTCTAGTAAATGCAAATAAAAGCTTGATTAATGTTGAAAATGGATATCATCACACTGCATCATCATTTGAAATAAATCCACTATGGCGAGCTCATGGCCTGTCTCATCTACGTCATCACTGCCGCTTTTGTCTCGACGACGCTTCGGACTGTTTATTTTTAGATTCAGGAAAACTTGCGTGAGCCAAACAACAATGACTTTAATTTCATTTTAAATACAATGGATAAATTTAATCACTGTAAAAAAGTAATCTAATAAGATAAATCATGAAATATGATAAAGTGTGGCATTTAGTAGAGCCACATTATACTGTATATATATATATATACATATATATTTTTTAGAGTCTTTTATGTAACTTATATATATTTTTTTTATAGCGATAAGATTTTTATGGATTCTGATTGTCAAATTTATTAATATTAATGTACAAAGAGTTCAATTTACAAAAAAAAAAAAAAAAAGAAGGAAATAGTGACTTGAGAGTTATAAATAAGATTTTTTTTTGATAAAATTTAGAAAAAATGCATCCAGTTGGCAAAGTGCATGACTCTTAAATGATTATAATAAACGAGTGTAAGTGATCTTGTAATCTACTTTTGCTAATATGTTAATAATAGTATTTTTGTTGTTTTCGAATTTCGCATGAAAAAACAAAAACAAAAAAAAAGGGCAAATCAATTACACAATACAAATTTCCTTAATCTTCCATTCTTTGAAATAATGATAGAGAATTCATTGAAGTCGCGATGAATTGGCCATTACATAATCCCTTTTATGTAAGGCGCTAAAGATATTAGCCATTTCAATATTACATCAATTTTTCAATATTTTCTTATTATTTTTGATTCTGTTATGATAAGATGTAGAAGTACTGAAGTGAAGACAATCCATCACCACGTGACTTCTTAAGAAAAATTAGAAAAGTAGAAGTAAAAAAATGCTGTGGTTTATTCTATGCAGTTCAGCGGCCTTAATCTGCCTTAAATTTAACTTAGAGAAAATAATCATTTAAATGATCTTTTGTATTTCTCTTCTGTAAGAAACTTAGCTCAAATTCTATGAATCAATTCTAATAAAATGAGTTTCACAACTAAGCGATAAAAATTGAACTTACAGGTTAAGATTTCTAGAAACATTTCATAAATAAAAAAAATATTCATTTCTAACAACCGAATTCTTTTTAGAAATAAGTTAATTGGTTGTTTGTTTATTTTATATATATATATATATATATATAAAAATTGTTTTGTGTAATCAATCCTTATGTTAGCAATTTTAGTTTTAAATAGAAATCAAATTTAACGTGCATGAATTACAATAGACTACAACAATTAAAAAAAACCCACATAGAAACCCACATAACTAAACAAAAACTCTGGTGTGTGTGTGTGTGTGTGTGTGTGTGTGTGTGTGTGTGTGTGTGTGTGTGTGTGTGTGTGCGTGTTTTACTGTGTATATTTCTATATATTAACATTTCAATGAATTAATCCTTAATAAGCTAAGCGGAATGCTAGCGCGGATTAATTATTCAACCCTCTTGTTCTCAATCTATTTTTGATGTTTATTAATTGAGGGATCATTGTTTTGTTTACTTGTTCGTTTTGTATATTGCCCTACTTCACTGTGCTGGCTATACTGGGCGAATCGAACTGATGAGAGTTATGGAGCTCCAAACAGTGCTGTCTCCGATTCCTACGATTGAATACCCAAAAATAGCTCAGTGAATTTTTGTTTAGTTATGTGCGTTTTTTTTTTTTTTTTTTTTTTTAATAATTGTGTAAATTTTAGTTTTATTTTGCTTTGTTTTATTTTTTACTTAATTTTATTTTATTTTATGGGCCCTTTTAAACTAAGGTTTAAGGAACCTTAAGAAGCTAGGTTCAATTTCCAACAGAATTCGAAAATTCCTCCTAGTAAATATTTTTCTCTAGATGGTCCTAGGATTCATCTAACCCTCTGTAAAATAGAGGCTTGGTAATAGCGAGATTGACGGCCGACAGATTATCCCACCAAAATTTATTATGAAAGTCGAGGATTATTGGAAGTCGCTGGTAATGCATGGCCAATGTATGAGAGATTTATTTTCCTTTAGTCGTGCCACAGGAGCATATTTTTGTAATTGCTGATCTTTAAGCAACTCTCTATATCTTAATTTCTGTAAATCCTAGGATTCTGGGTCAAATATCGTCCTTCTCAATACGAAGCAAAGCACCATTTTTAATTATGTTCCCAAATCACCTTCTTATGGCTGAAATTGAAGCCTGAAAAAAGTTACTTTTGATATTGCTATAAATTGACTTTTCAACATGGGAAGAATATTGTCTTAGATATGTACATGTTTATCTGAAGACATTTACATAGACTACAATAATAATTTGCGAGGTTTAGAGCTTATCTTTTTTCTCTTTAGTTCCTTAAAACATATGAATTTATATTAGATAAGTTTTGGTCTAAATATGACTGATGGAGAACTGATCACAATCTCAACGTTGTTCAAAAGGCAGTATCCAATGAAGTAAATTATTATTCATTATTCATTATGAGATTCAAGTAAAAATAGTAACATTAGAACAAAACTAATGGCATTAAAGAGATTAAATTAATTAGATAAAAGTTGGTATCCATTACTTGAAGAGTAGATAACATGTGCTGCGTTAGTACCAACAATCTCTTAAATCCAATGGAGCAGGCTTGGGACCTTATAGAAAGGCTCCTGCATTCCTTCATCAATTCCGCAGACAGTCGTGAGTTTTAATGGATCTCAGATAATAGTGAACTACTCTTGCCTTCAAAGCGCTGGGCATCATTGGTTTGTATTGTTTATTTTATGTAATTATTTATTTATTTATTTTACTTTTTTTTTTTTGTATTTTATTTTAGATGATCACAACCATTATTGAGTCTATCTCCATCGAGATTCCATGTTTTAGAGAATTAAGATCCTGAACATTTGATGTTCTTTTAACACATTTTCAGGTAATTCTTAAGAACTCTAATTCTCAAGAACATTTTTAAGAACTTATATAAGTTGTTGCATGCCTGGCCCACATTTTCAGATACAGCATTTAATACATTAATTAGAAAGCTACTAAAAAAAAAAAAAAAAAAAGGCCTAAATTGTTTTAATCGCTCTTAATCTTCATTTTTGCTCTTTAAAAAAACTCTAGCTTTTTCATTTTTGTAAATCTGAGGTAGAAAAGTCCCCCTGATTTTTTTTGTTTTTTACTTTATCAAACTTTTTGTTGGTGATGTTGTTTTTCCATATTTAAGACTTTTTTGGTTGAATAAAGCTGCAAAACATATTTTTAATTGAACTAATATAAGTTCGGGACTTATAATATTTATAATTATTTTTTTTTAATCCTGTAGCATTTTTTTTTCCATTGGTAAAAAGACCAGGAGATAGTTTAGTCATGCCTGGCGTTTGGTGGATGACCAGATTGGTTGGGAGGGGATGTATTAGCTGTTTGGGGTTAGATCGATCTGGTCGTGAAGTGGAATTACATCACTGCCCATTTGATTTCATAGCGACTTCCTGGTTGCTGTAGCAACAAAACAGTCCCCTGTTTGTTGTTGGCTACTGATAAACTTTGCATTAACTCGTCCTCGTTATAAAAGGACATCATGATCGACGTTAGCACTTCAGCAACAAAGGACGAAAATTAATCAAATCTGTGCAATCCAAAAGAAAAAAAAAATTAGTCACTGTGGAAATAATTAACAAAAATGTTTTTCATCCTGGCACACTTAAATTTTTAACTTGAGGAAAGAAGTCTTTAAACTTAAATAATAAAAAATAAAAAAATTAATAATAATGTTATCAATTTTAATAAATTATTTTATTATCTAGAGTAATAACTGCTACTTATGTTCATGGCACATTCTTTGATATTGAATTTGATATTGAATATTATTCATTGATTAAGATACTAAAAAAAAGATGCCGTATGCGAATTAGAAAAAAAAATATTTTTTAAAATAGAAATAAGAGAAACATTTGTCTTAAAAATCCTTCTTTCTGTATCTTGATATTTTTTTTTTATATAACAATACATTATGTTGTTTCAAAAAAGTTTTTTTATGATTATAAAAAATTATTAACAATTGATTAAAAAACACAAGCAGTTTTCACAGATTTTTACACAAATGCACAATTTTCACAATTTTTCAAGCATTATTATTTAAAAATATTTTTTTCAAACAACAACATTTTTATTCAAAAATATTACAATAATTAATAAAAAAACTTTTCAAAAACTGTATAAATAGTTTAAATCAAAAGTTTCGTAAGAATCAAATCATTAGTTGTTTCAAAAGAACAAATGGATGCAATACAATAAATTCAATCCACAAATTCCCTAAAAACAAAACAAAATAAAAAATAAATGCAAAACGGATTTTATTTTTATTTTTGGAACATTAAATATTTCGTTCTCCAGATAAGCTTCGATCAATTGATCCGTCCACGAACAGTCTGATTATGTCAATTTAGATTCAGAATAAAAAGTGAAATTTGTTTCATGTTTATTAATGTGATAAAGATTTAAAATATTAATCTATTTCTAATGTTAAGTTAAATTTATAATATTTAATGATGAAATACTCAACTCAAGTATTAAATACAATTATAATTTGTCAGAATAAAGGGAAGTCTTAGACAATTAATGAAAAAATTTAATTGTCTGTCCTTCTAGTTTCTCCCAAAAATGTTTTGCTGAAGATATTTTTCAAGTTAATGCAACGTCTATTGATGTACATTAAGAAATTTTTAAGCGACAAGCATCGTAAACTTTATTAGAAGCAGCCATTAGCTTAATGGAAAAGTAAATTTACCTTTAATAAAATGATATTTGCTTGTTTGCTTTCATTCCCAATGGTCTCAGGCACTGATTGTATTTTTTATTTTGCTATTCCTCCTCTGCACGGCGACCTCTGACGTACCCTATACCCTTTTCAGATCCTGTAGCAAAGCATATTACAAACTCTAATCTCTTAGGGATATTTTTTTTTCTTCCGCATTTTCTGAAATTCCCTCGGCGCTCAGATGGATGGAATGGATGAATGATTAATGCTAATGGATAGAAATAAGAATGGATGACAAAAAAGGCTTGGCGTCTTGACTCTGGAAGTCGGACAAACAGAGCTGAAGAAGGTTGAACCATCTTTGAACGATGGCAAGACGATAAGTAAAGCTGTCATAGATGGATAGCAAGGCAGGTGGACCATAGATGTCTTGCCAACTAACGCAGATGGATGGTTATGTAGACGATATTAGACACATGAGAATGGATATGCTAAATTTTAAGGAGAAATAGAAAGACAAAAGGTGATAAGAGATTTCCTCAACTTACAAGTAGATATATATTTTATCATTAACAGAAATGGGTATTAACATTTCTTAAAAAAAAAAAGATGGTACTCTTTTCTTTACAGATTACGACAGTAAATATGTCATCATATTTGGATTAAAAACTATGTCTAGAAAAAAGATGATGACATCTTTTCTCAAAAAGAACACTTTTTTGAGAAAAATACTATATAGTAATTGTTAAGCGAAGTAAGTCATTTTTAACTAAATAATAATAATAACAACAATAAAAGGCATTTGACTTGATAATGATAAGTTAAAAATAATAAAATTTTACAATTCTATTAATTTAAATAAATTTAGTGGAATTAAAAAAATAAATGTAATAAAAAATAATAGTATTGATAATATAACAAATTCCTAAATATTAATAATAATACTAAAAGTTAAAACGATTAATTTATTAACTTATTGATCTTTTTGTTACAAATAAATACAAATAAATGACGATTATAAAGAAAAATATAAAATAAATAACTTTAATTAAGTAATTAATTCAACCAATATTAATCACAAAAAAAAATTAAAATAGGTTTTTATAAAAATCAAATAAGTTAATATCATGAACTATTTTAAATATCTACGTTTTTTCCAATTTTAAAATTTTTCCTAAAAAATATAATAGATAGGCTACATTAAATGATTTTTGAAAATTTATTGAAATGCCTTTCTGGAAAATGCTGAGCTTTTTATATTATTTTCATAGCAAACAATTTGAACTTATTTCAACATTTGGAATCAAAAGTCAAAAATTTAGAAAATTTCTAAAAATTAACCCAGGTATATTAGTTAAAATTATTAACTACTCCTTCATCTCAGGAACCATTAGAAAGAAAAACAAAATGCTTACAAAGATGACTCCGAATACCTAAATTTATAACAACTTTTAAAATATTATATCATTTTATTTATATCAATTTTAAGATTGATTTTTTATCATGGAAATTATAAAATTTAATATTAAAATTATTTCAAGTCTGAATATTCTAAATGAAGCCTTCTTAAAGTTTGTAATTTAAACAACCATATAAACAATTGAAGGATATAGTGAAAAAGCGACATAGGCCACATTTAACTTATTTGGATTTTTTGCTTCCTTTAAGTAGATCCTTTCTTCAAATATCTATTCCGTTAACCATCTACTTTAACCAAACACAATCTACTTTCACTCCAGTTTAAATAATTTCAAGTAGACACCAAATCTCCACAGGTAATTATTTTTTTCTATAACTTGTTTTCCTGTAAAATTTTAATTTTGTCTCTTCTCTACTGTGTCCCTCAATTAAAAACCATAAATAAAATTACAGATAAAGAGAAAAAAAAATTGAAAGTATATGAAGGCTTATTTTCATCTAAGAGCATTCGGCTCAGTCCCACTTTCAATTCCTTTCCTTGTCGATCGGAAGTCGAAAATTTAATAGTATATTTCCTGTGCTTGTTTCTTACCTTAAGTTGTGACGATACGAACGACATTAAGGAGTTTCCACATTCTTTATTCTAATAAAAGAAATGTATATTTATGAATTTTAATATTCCAAGTGAAATTGCTTTTTTAAAATATATCACGTTTTAATGCCATGTTATTTTCAGTTGCATGAAAATAATAATCAATATAATTTTACCCAAATCATGTTCAGTATTCAATTTGTTCACTTAGCAATTAGTTCACTTAAGAAAAATAGATTGTTTGAAGATTATTACATTCAAAATATTAATGGTTAATGCTGTAAATAGCATTAACACAAGTCTAGAATAAATTCTTTTGGATGAAAGTAATCATTTCATGCAACTTTTGGATTTTTTTTTTTTAAATAACTTTAAAAAGTTATTTCGCAACTTAAAATTAGTAACAGAACAAGGAACGTAAATGCGAAAAATTTTGAGATAAACGCAGTATCTGGATTTCACAGGATATCAATGAGAGAAAAACAAAATCTCGAAAAATGGAAGTTTACCTGCCGTAATGAATCCATGTTCTTAACTTCTGAAATATTATGTAATTCTGCAAATATTCTGTCAACAGATAGATTTAAGGTATTCAAAGTTGGCATTCAGCTGTGAGTTCTGTCTGCCTTCCTCAAGGCTGAGATGAGCATAAAATGAAACAAAGATGTAAAAACCAAACAAAGGCACCTTTTATGTTATTTCAGCCTAAAAAAGAAAACTTCATATCCGGAAAAAGATTCATACGCACATTTACTGTTAACCAGACAATGCCCCTTCTCGTAGTGCGTGTGGAATAGTATGAAATATACAAGTGCCCCAATTGTAAAAATCTAAAATATTTGTACTTGTACAAATCTAAAGTATTTGTAATTGTACAAATCTAAAATAATTACATAAAATTTTAAAAAGAACATTTCAGTCAAAGTACAGCAAATCCTGCTTTTAATAAAATTTGTAATAGCCTGTTTTCTTTTTATTTACGTTTTCGTCTAGTTCACTTAATTTAGAACAGATTCACTTCAAGAGTATAATTCCCAAGATAAATAAAAATCAATTTTCTTGATGGTAGAATCTTGTAAGAGAAACCTTTGTTTGTCACCTGTGCTACTGCGAGGCCATTCTTGAACGGGATTAATCTTCATTTCCGTTGGGCAAAGGCCATAGGAGAGAGAGAAGAAGACATTGATCGTAATTGATCAGGACTCATCTGCATGAGTCGGCTTTTAACTCACTCACGTATTGAAAAGGGAATTAAGCTAGTCCTACTTCATGCTGCAATTGCTAGAACGATGTAATCTCCAAAAGGGTATGTGGATAAAACAGCTGAGCCGTTAGAATCAGGGAGGGTGTGAATGAGAGAGTTTCATCTGTCCTCTGGACTATCATTCGTCCTGGCTGAAATGATAAAAAAAAAAAAGAAAGAAAGAAATGAAAATTGAAGCACAGAAGAATAGTGGTGGTTCAAAATGTCAATCCTGATAACTGTTGATCTTTGATAAAATTTCTGACTGATATTCTACGATGGACAAAAATACAGTAGAACCTATCTATTACCAGCAGTTATGTTTACTTTGATTTTGTATATTTTAATTGAAAAAGGCAATACTTTTTCTTTCAATTTTCAACTAAAAAAAGTCACTTTTTATTTTAGTATTGTATTTTTTTAAATTATTAATTAGTCAACCAAATATTTGGAATTAAAAAAAAGCAGCTATCATTTCCTTCTTTGATGATTATGTTGTTAAAAGAAACTGTCAAGTTAATTTTTAGCATTTCAGTTTTTCAGGGCTTTTATTTTAACTTACCGTTATTCTTCTTACATAAAAATGGTTTGCTTCATTTACAGCTTAACTGTAACGTGATTTAACACAAATTTTATTATAATTCATTATATTTCATATCATTAGATTTCGTAGTAAAGAATCCAATAAATTCTATTTAAAAATTCAAAATTGATCCTCTTATTAATCAATAATTCAGTGAAAGCAGAAATAAAATGAATTTGTAAGGGTTAAAGTTTTAAAAATATCATCTACTTAAAGATCATATAATATTTAGGAGTAGAAGTCATTCTATTAAATGCTATCATTATTCATTCCATTGATAGAGTAATACTTAACTGCTATATGTTAACTACTAGTTGATTCTTTACAATAAACCCTACCGTATATCGCTTCCGAAGAGTGTTTTTTAAACATAAGAGTTTCGGGAAATTGTGATAGCAACTAAATTATAATGATCGACAATTCCTCTGAAAAATCAACGAGATCATTAACTCAATGAAGTGACATAACAATAATCATGTAGGCAATGAAATTAAAATCCTCTTTTTCTATGTACGGTGCACAGAATATGAAAAAAATAATTATGGTTTTACATTTATTGACAAAAAAATTGACAATCTATATAAAAAGCGTGAGTGTTTGTTTGTTTGTTTATTGTCTTGAATCAACGTCACCATTTCTCAACGAATCTTTACCAAATTTGGCATGGAGAAACACATGCAACCCAGAATAATGCATGAACAAAGAAAACAGGATTCGGACTAAGGGGTGCAAATGGGGGAAGGGGGCAAACTTTCTTGAAGGCTATGCATCGTTCTGAAACCGCTTTAGTTGGAAACACGAAATTGATATGAGTGTTCTTTGTCGAATTTTCGATATTCCTAACGACGGGGGGGGGGGATTCCCTACAGGGTATGCATATCTTCGAAATCGCTTGAGTTGGAAACACGAAATTTCGCATGAGTGTTGTTTGTTAAAATCTAAAACATACTAATTCCATGAATTTTCGATATTCACATCCAACGGGATGTAAACGGGGATGGAGGTGGACGAAACTTTGCTGATGGGTACTTTACGGTGTTTCCAAGTTACAAAATAAAAATGTAATATTACTTTGTAATCTCCACCAACTGGGAAACATCAAGACAACTCTTTTTTTTTTTTTTGTAACCCGTGCGAAGCTCGGGTATTTTTGTAAGTAAAAGATAATCTTTAAAACATTCTAACTTCTCTTCATCTGGACTAAAATTTTGTAGAATTTAGTAAACCTGTTAACAATTTGTTTCTTGTAGATCTATTTTAGGGATTATTTATATAAAAGCTAAGCCCTTTTTAAATAGATAGCGATTTAAGAAACAATAGTTAGTATTAAAAGCAAATTTTTTAAAAAAACTCGGAGTATAAAAGATTTTAGTTAGTGAATGTCTAAGAGTTCTTGTTAATCAAAGTTTCAACAAAACAAACAGACTTGCAAGGCCATTGACTTCAGTTATCCATTAAAATTTCGAAGGGACAGAGCTCCTTTCATCTTGTGTAATAGTCTTAATTATAGATTTCCCATTTTATGTTTCAATTTTATGTTTACAATACATAGTATTACCAATTACTAATTATTTGGGTTTGTATGTATGTTTGTGCTTCTGTGTATATAAATTTATATAAGATACTGTACTTACTCTAGTGAGAAATGTAGTTGAGATCTTTATATTCATGTAAATTTATATTAGGTCTTTCTGTTTGTTTTCTGTTATTATTAGAAAATTCCTTATTATTAAATACATTGAATTGCATTGAATGTTGTATACATAAAATATATATATTCTCTCATAACTTTGAACATTTGACAAAGATATTCAGAAGAGTGGATTGGTAAGAACATTTAAATCGAAGATGGAAAGCGGGGAAGAAATTCTGTTCGAAAAAGAGTAAAAGTGATATGGAAGAGGACTGATTGAATAACTCTGATCGATGACGATTGAGGGCGCTTCGGATGATCACGTGACAAGAAGTGAATCACTTTATCTCGAGAACAAATTGTTGAATGCTAGACATTTCTTTTTCATAGCTTTTTCTGACCTTCTTTTAATCCTCCACGAAAAGATTGGATTCCTTCTTTTCATATCAACGATGATTTCTTTTTTGCTTCTCTCCAACGGAAGTGAATTTTTCGTCTGTTATGCCTAGTCTATATTTCCTGTTTTGAAAGGATGAACCAATCCTAGATTGAAATAACTTTTCTTGGTATTTTTCAATGTCTATTGACTTTAAAAGAAGAAATCTGAGGAAGAATTTTGAAACCAGGTTTTAAGGAAATACGTATAAATTCTGCATGTTTCTATGTGACAATCTCATCTTAATAAAATATGTGTCTAATTAAAATAATTCTTAATGATTATTTCACATTTAATTCACTGATGTGATAGAAAGAAATGACTGCATAAGCATGTAAATAAAGTAATTTAAATTTTAATTATTTTTTGAAATTCTCAATTCCATCAGTAAGCCGAATTTGTAACACGATCTATTCAGTAATAAGCTACGCATTGACAGATTCTTAGATCTCAAAGCAAGAATGAATTTCCTCGATCGATTTTCCTAAAATCGTCTGATCATAGCCCAGAGCAGCACTTCTGTCAGTTCAACAGTCTGGCAGAAATTCTGCTGTGGGCTACGATCACAACAGTCGGGCAACCTCTGATATACAACGAATTTCAAATTCCTTATAAGTGAGAGGAAGATCGTCAAATTGTACATCTGAAACTGGTCTGCAGCTCAAAAAGACTGAAAAACACTGACATTTCTTCGCATAATGATTTATAATTGTCTCTCGAAATTCAAGTTACACCAATAACTAAAGTATTCAGAACTTCGTAAAAAAAATGGAGTTGGTGTCATATTGGACACCATTTAGATTTTAAAGAGGGGGGAAAAAAATTAGTATTCACTAAAATAGTATAAAAAAATTCTTATATCAATCAGAAAAATTAAGACAACTAAAATATTTTTTTTCGTCACATAAATTAATTTATTCTTTATTTTTTGGTAAACTCTCTGTCTAACAGGTTTTGAAATTTGGAATGGTCTCCTCTTTAAATGGCCCTTCCGGAAAATGTTTCATTTTGGTTCGTAACAATCCTTTTCTTAAATGATGATCTATTAACTTCTTTATTTTCCGTTATTTTAAACGAGAGAAACCAAACATAAAAACTAAATGGATTTATTAAAGTAATCAGATAACTTGTGCGAGCATAATCAGTTGTTACTGTTACTTATGTATTTATTATTCTTATCTCGCTGGAGTTATATTTGTTTTCTACAGCAATGGAGCAAAACAAACCACACAGAAAAGGAAATATTAAGACCAATTTCCTTTAGGTGCTGAAGATGAGGACCAATAGAAATGAAGAAGACAACTTCACGAAAGAGTATAAGAGAAGGAATGATTCAGTAATTGTCTTAATCTAAAGATAACAATTAACAATTAACAATTTTGGCTTAAATCAAACAAAAAATTCTTTTTTAAAATGGTACTGAAATCTAAGAAGCAGTTTAAGCATTGAATGAAAAAACGATAACTTAAAAATTGATACAATATTTTTGTAATAGTTGAATATTTAATATTTTCAAAATAAATACTTTTATCTAAATTCTCTTAATTTTTTTTTACTACTGAACCAGAAGTTAGTTGTGGACAGCGTTCCCTATCTCACAAATGTCTCTAAATTCTAAAGTAGTTGAAATATCCATTCACGCTGATCAACTACAAGTTCTCTTAAAAATTATCAGAGCCTTGTATTAAGGGTTTTGATGAAGTGTTTTTCTCTTTCCAACTCCCCCCGTTTATATTTCTTATTCTGTGCAGTGTTTATAATGTAATAAATGCATGAGAGGGTCGTCATACTCACGTTGATTTTTAGCGGTTGTCAAGTCCTGATGTGCTAATCACATGACCAGTTGTAGAGATACCACTAACTTTGAGGCCTCTCGGCCTATTGTACAAACTCTGTTAGAGGATACGACCATAGACAGCCGAAAGGAGTGAAACAGAAGAAGAATTACACAATACAGGAAAAGGAAGGAAAGGAATTCGCAAATTGAGGCACATCAGCCAAGTTAACGCCTGGCTTTTAGGTTGTGCCCGAATAGTTCAATGTCAGTTTTGTAAGTTATAACAGTGGAGCTCCGAACCCCCACGAAATGTAGGAAATGATAAAATAAAGCTAATGCTGTTTTGTTTTTGTTACTTTATCGTTACTAGTTAAGATTTTTCCTACACTTCCTTAACCATAACGTTGGTTAACACCAAATTCGTAGTCGTCGTATGAATATTTTAATTAATAACTTTGCAGTCTTTTCTTATTCTGAAGCTAGTCTTTCTGTCTTGTATTTGGAGGTCCAGTGTTGTTGTTTTTTTATCTTGGAGTATCAATTGTTGTATTTGTTTACGAATTCTCTTAATGCAGGCTTGTAAATCAGGCATAAATTTAATCATTAACTGAATTGTTGAATTATTTTCCTAGCTCTTTTTTTTTGAAATGAATAAGATTTTTTTCATTTTTTTACCTTCTATTTTTCTACAAACACGACCTAAAGTTAATTCATAATTACAATCAATTCATAAGCACATTGGACAATTTAACAACAAAATTAATTACAATAAGTATTTAAGTCCTAATCTTAATGTAAGGGTAGACGATAGAAGCCTTGTCATTAAACAAATCTAAGAATACGAAATGAAGATAAGGCGACTAGTCCGACGCACGACTGACTTAACTTCCGGGAAAGACATCTCGTCCCAATTGTAAAGAAGACTTGATGATCTCTTATGCCAACAAAACCGAAAAACTCTAAGAATTTCCAGCTTAGTCTTATTAACAGTTTCAATTTAATTAGCATAAATGTTTTCAAATGATTTAAGAAATGTAGTTATATGGTTTAATATTAATATTTCTTATTTCAGGCCAATTTTCTAAAAAACAAAAATCCTGATCAAAGGAAATGATTTAGTTTATTTTTGGTATATTTCAATATAATTCATTAAACATTAACATTTTTATTCAGGCCTTTGTGTATCCAACAGCACAGTCCAACTGCACTGGAAATCTTCCTAAGTCTTCTTCTGATTAGTATTTTGGTGATGGCTTTAGCAGTGTAGCGTTATTTATTTGGGTATTTTATGGAGATCTCGTATTGGCCCGGGGAGAATCGCCCTGGAACGAGGCTCTGACCACGCAGAGAAAATTGCTCTTCGCCGATGAAGCTCTATTGTGGAAGAAAGGGTCACCCAACGAAACTAGGTCGAACGAAAGGGTGATTATTGCCATGGCAACGTCCCGTCTTTGGACAGCGCTTTCTGTGGCTCCAGCAATGACTGTCAATAATTTTTTTTTCCCTCTCATTCTTTGGTCAGCGAATAAATTTATTGGATTCACTTAATGGAAGAAAATTACAGGGTCCAGTTTTACGATAAGATAAAAAGAATAGCATTTTTATAATGAAATTACTTTTTACTTCACGTACACATAACGCATTAACGAAACTAAATGAAAAAAAATACTATTCCCCTTTAAAAAATTTTAGATTGAATAAATGTAAAGAAAGAGTTGCTGTTAAAAAAAAATGCCAGCTGTAGAATTCTCTTGTGGAATTGCATCAATACATTTGATATCGTTTTATTTATTTATTTATTTATTTATTTATTTATTTATTTATTTATTTATTTTTTTATTTATTTATTTATTTATTTACCAAGCTCCTTAGGAGAGGGTCAAGTTTGTAAAAAAAATCTTAGAAAACTCAGATTTGATAGTTTAACCTCCTTTAAGCTCTTAGCTTATTAAATAATAGATGATATACTTCTTTAGAATTCTGTCATGGGAATCGGATTAAAAGTTGCATTAAAAAAATTAAATAAACTTTAATAAGAAAAAATAATTACAAATAAATAAACATTTCAGCACATCACTCCAAATAAAACTAATTTAAAAATTCAAAACAAAAAAAAGCACTGCCATCAAATTCTATTTGCTCTGGATCTCATTAAAGTTATGGACAGTTCTGCTGCCATTATAAATAAGTCACCAACACCGCAATCATCTTTGTATAAAAATACTTTTGCATTTATTAAAAATTAATAAAGATAAAAATAGATATAAATTTCCATATTTATCGCGTTTATATATCTAAATCCGTTAGCCAAATAAGCAGCGGTTAAGCAATGATTCCTTTGGGTAAGGTTTGGCCTTCTCAACTGGTGAGTGCATTTATAATTAACATTTAGCTTTACACTAGTCAAATGCTCGTATCTAAAATAAAATCTATACATCAAATAACCTGGGTAAATATTTAAATAAGAACTACTTCATTTTCGTTCTAAAATAAAATATTAAATCAGATTCAAATCAGCTTAAAAATATATTTTAGATATCTTTAAATGTTTAAAAATAAGACTTATATAGAAAAGAATAGGGAAATGACACAGAAATTCGGTTAAGAAGGAGCCAAAATTTTTGGTTTTATTGATCCTCCTCTTAGTCTTAAGGAGTTCAGAAGCAAATAAAGCAAAAACAAATCTGAGTTTTCAGCGGTGAGAGTTTGGAACCGTTTCGTTCTGTTTAGGGACTCATCAGCCAAACCCACTCACCAGATGAAATGCTCAGACAGTGCAAACGTAATATGGGAATCCAACTCGCTTCCGACTGTGGCTTCCCTCCAAATGAAAACACATTTAGAAAAGAAGTAAAAAAGTACAATTTCAAATCCTGGCCTGCGAAACCGTCAGGGGCAAAGGAATTTGAATACAAAAATAACCAAGGTTAAACCAAACCTGGTTTATTTAAACAAATACCATATAGACAATACGCGACAGTGAGCGAAATATCGCAGGACAAAAACGCGCAGCGATCCTGGCGGCAAGTTCTGAATGAACGAAATCTCGTATCTGCTGATCTCTGTATGGCTGGCAGAGTGTGTGCTGTTTTTGGCTGCTATAATTACGAGATTCAGAAGAACTCCAGGACTTTTCGTCGATTTCCTCGTGACAAGAAATTGCAAGAGCAAATGAATGTACTTATTCAAAACTTTTTCATCAGTTGAACTGAGAAAACTATGATAGCAATAGTATTAAAGTAATAAAAAATCATAAAATTTCAATTAATTAATAATGTTATACACAATAATATTATAAGAAATTTCTAATTTAAATCTAAATTAATTAAATTAATCTTTATGGACAGATTAAATTTCCAGTACCTATAATACAAAAGTAATTTTATAATTACACCTAATAGGAGTGGTTAACATTTATATAAAAAATAAAAAAATAATAAAACAAAATATATATTTCCGCCTTATCTTTATTGTGTACCGATCTTAAAGTAATTTTGGATTTAATTATCTTTTCACCAGACGGCTTAGACAAGATTGTGTAGAAATTATTTTTTTTTATAAAATATTAATATTATACGACGAAATATTATATTTATATTTCGTATTTTTATTCATTTACTAAATTCCTATTCCTCTTGTTCTGTCTAGATCAATATTTATAAAAATAAGCTTCTTTATGTACTATTATCAGCATGCATATGTACTGGAATTTGATGTTACCAGGACTTGCCACTAGGTTCGCTGCTGTCAAATTGTCTCTCAAGTTAACAATGGTTTTTCGCTCACTGTCGCATATTGTCTATATGGTATTTGATTTAAACAAAGAATTAACGTGCCTCAAATTACTAGAAAAGAATAGGACAATGACACAAAAAGACTTTTATATTTACAAGTTATTTTTAAAAGTTATTTTATTAGTAAATCATAGATATTTTTCAAAAACAGCATTTTAGGAACAAGGTTTGGTGTGCCGAGGCATTTCTGCTAAAACAAAATTGCGCGAGGAAGCGAAAACGATTGAGAAGCACTGGTCTCGACTAATTTAGCGTTTTGAAGCCACAGTAAAATTTCCAATTTTAATCCGGAGGGGCTACATTTCAACTCAGCTGGAGCAGCAACTGTTTGACGACATTTCTCATTTAATTGATTATAATGTTACTAAAGTAAAGATTCGCTTTTTCTCCGAAATGATAACGGAAAAAAGCATTTGATATTACACCCACACTCCCCTGTTCTTTTATTTTATCGAACGGACTTAAGCTTTTTGATTCAACATTGCACGTTTACTTATCGTTTCTAACAATAAGTTGAAGCTATCTATTACGACACGTGATTACCCTTTGGATATATATAATCCTTGACATACTTTCCCATACACATTCAACTACAACGAATCAATATTGATACGATAGAGTAATTAAAAATGATCAGGATTCACGCAATAGTGATTTACTGTGAAAACATTGATCGTCTATATTTGGAATCAACGAGCTTTTTTTTGCTTAAAAGTTTGATTTAAATACATTAATGTAAATGAAAAACAAAACATTTTTCTAGAATATTTCTGTATTTATAGGCCTACGTTAACCTTTATCAAGAAGAATTTGACAAATGCAAATCAATTATTTTATCTCATTTCCTTTGGGTAACTTTTATGAGAAGGATTGCTAAACAAATTTAATTGACATAAAAAAAAAAGACCAAGACGTGCACAGTTTAAAAAACATAAAAGTAAAATAAAATAAAGCTTGTACGGTTTTTAAACTGTGCACGTCTTGGTCTTTTTATATACGAATTACTGTATGTAAAATAAGATGAAAGTTAATTGATGTTAAATATAAGAAAAGATTACCATACGAGACATTATTTTTATCAACAAAATGACAAGGAAATCACCATGTAAAGCAACATGTACTTTTAAACAGAAAAGAAGGTGAATCCCATTTTTCAATCTAGTTAAAGTACAAAGTATTGTATTTTTATTTCTATTCAATTTTAAAATTACTTGGGTTAATTTTTGATGTTATTTTGTTATGTTATGTTATGTAATGAATGTGGGTGACAGAGAAGTCAAGCACTGCTACCGGAGGTCTATTGTACTAACCCATGGAAATATGGACAGATGGAGAGAAAGACTGAGAAAGTATGGTGGGAGAAGTGCAGGGAAAATGGGAGAACCCCGAGAAAACCTCCCCAGCGCGGATCGTCCACCATTACGAAACCCACATGAGAACCGAACCCAGTACTCAGAGGTGAGAGGCCGATGTCATAGCGACAACGCCAACCGCGTGGCCATGTTATTTTGTTAGGATTTTAGATTTCAACCCTCTAATTTCACGTCAGTTGCACCGTGCTGCATAGATTTTTGCATGGATTAAATATGTATCTAAAATTGTCAATGAACATAAATTTAAAAGTACTAGTTGACCCGTGCGAATAATTCGCAACAAAAAAAACAACTTTGAGAAATAATAAATAAATCCAACAGCTATCGTGCATATTAGTTAAACACATTGTCAATAGATGGCGTCTTCTCCATTTTTATAAAAAGATTGACAAATAAAGTTTTTTAAGGAAAACATTAATTTTAAACAATTTATTTAATCTTCAAAATAATGTCTATTAAATATGACAAAAGTATTAAGGGAAATAATAAAAAAAAAAAACATTTGGAAAATAATATATGAGTTGACAAATTTTTATGTTTTTTATTGTAATAAATCGTTTATTTATTACAATAAAACTATTGTATTTTTATTAAACTATAAATCTTTGTTTGGTTTTTTTTTATCTGTTCTTATTAAATAAACGATGAAATATCATTTTAAAGTGCATTTTTATTCAAAAAAGGGTATATTTGAAGTTTACGGCGCTTTAGAATTATTTGAAATGTCGTTTCGCTTTCGAAAGATCAAGTCGCTTCTGTTAATGCGTGTCTTCATTTTTATAAAAAGGTTTTTAAAATAAAGTTTTTAAACGAAAACATTAATTTTAAACAATTTGTTTATTTTTCGTCATTAGCGAGGAACGTAATCTTCAATGTCTCAATCATTGATTTTGATGAAGTATTAAGAAAGTTATGGCGTTCCGACACGGAAACACCTTTGAGAAATAATATATAAGGATGATTTTATGATTTATGAAATTGCTATTAGAAGAACCTTGTTTGGTAATAAAGTTGTTTCAATAAGGAATATCAAGAAAAATCACTGTATATAGCAATAATTTTAGTTTAATAATGAATAAATTGTGGACCCGGTAGCCGAGTGGGTAAGGGCGCTTGGCTGCGGGTTGGAGGTGGCGGGTTCGGTTCCCGGCCTCGGCGGAGGGCGGGACTTTTTCCACGCTTCTTTCTCCTCCAAACGGGTCCTAGGGTCTCCCCAGCCCTCTGTAGAATGGGTACCGGGTTTCTTCCCGGGAAGTTAAGGCGGGCGGGCGTCGGGCTGACCACCCGACCTCAATCTAGTCCCGTTGGTCTCGAAACGCTGGGAGCCTTACCTCCCGCGCTCCCGTGGGCCTGCATGGCCTGTTTATGGGATTGCTTAATGAATAAATTACAAAATATAAATATATTTAGCTGAAATTACCCAAACTTTCCTTAATCGAAATAATATCGAAGCATCTGAGTATCGTCAGATATTCTTCTAAGACCCAGAAAATGTTGAGGGAAGAAAGTAAGATTGACTCCTAAAATTATTCTTCCTAATATTTTTAGGAATCAAAGTGCGCTGGATTGTTGGCTGGTGGAGCCAGGTTCAATCCCTGTAGGTGGTCATAAGATCTTTTCTAGGTTATTCTTCCCCGGATTGGCCTTAGATTTCGACAGTCCTCTTAGATTTCCCAGAAAATGGGAACTGCGTTTCTTTCCCGGGGAAAAGTCAGGTGAGCATTGGATTGGCCACCTAATCTCAACTAGTCCCGATTGTCAACGAAATCGGGAGCCCACATCTATGTTTTCAAAATGGCGACTTAACACTCTTTGAGGCTGTAGATAGATAATTTCCATAGGAGTCTCTACTGCTCACGTAGCTCCAATGGAGGCTCTTATGGAAAATATCTGTCTACCAACTTCAAAGAGTGTAAATCGCCATTTTGATAACATAGAAGAGCAAGACGTAAAGACTAGCATTCCACGTTCACTAAGGAAATCAGACTATTTAGTTTTTGTTTTCATTGTTTTAAATAACAGTAATAAGGATTATCTTAACTTGTGTGTAGTTTAATGGCGATCAAATCAGCTTAACCCCAGAAATACCTCCTAGTGCCAGGAGAAACAGTCAGTCTAACAAGTCATTTAGTTTTTATCGGGATCGATTCACGAATTTTCTAAACTGTAAATTGAGCCTATACATCCAAGTTATTTAAGGAAGGTTGATTTTTGAGCCTTTTTTTTTTACTTTAAATAAATTTTACCATTTTTCAGACACCGTAGTTGATGAATTCTAATGAATAAAAAAATATTACTGTTATTGAATCATTCAGGTTGTCCAAATATTGTGATGTGCATACAAAATTCTGTCTGTGTTTTGTTTTGTAGTGATTCAAAGAGCCAAATCAATTTTCAGTGTTTTTTGCAATTCTAAATTTAATTCCAAATTTCTGAAACTGTTATATCCTAGCAACAAGTCTGTTTGTGTTGAGTTCACCGTTGACGAAGTGTTTACTGAAAGAATAGTTTCGTGAATTGAAGCCCCTTCGACAAATAGGCGGACATCGTTAGTTACTTGCATTGAAATTATATTCCCAGAAAACAATTAGCGAGTGCGTGGTGTCCCTAGTTGCGTGTGGAGGGTCATCCATCGATCGCTGTAATGGCTTTGAGTGGTTTTCTCTTCAGTGGGCGATTGTGGAAGTCACATAGCCTCATCTGGGTCAAAGTATCGAGTGGCTGCAATCACGACAACGCAAGAAACTGTAGCTGCCCAGGCCAAGATTCAGTGCTTTTCACAGGATTGTTCTTCTTGCTAAAAGTTTTGATCTGATACTAAAATAGTATCTTATTGAAGTTAGTAACAAAGTATTAAAAGACGAAGTATTAAAAAAAAAATCAAGATCAATGAAATAAATAAATAATTAAATTAGAAGCTTTTAAACTTTTTCTTGTTTAATAATAAAAAATAGATATTCTAAGAATCTGTTTTAATTAAACTTAATTAACTTAATTGCTTAAATATAAAAAAAAGTAATTTTTTCTATGGAAGCTCCTAAAATATTAAATCCATATTCTCTCAGCAGTATTCAGAAACATGACTACAGTCTAAGTTAAATGCTTATTTTTTTTTATATAGATATTTTTATTTTACTATACAGCTGTAATAAATTTCTATACCAAATAGAACAGCAAATTTAGAAAACATAAATTTTTGATTGTTATTTCGATTTTATTTTAATATTTCGTAATACCATTAAAAACATTTTGATCATTTGAATATGTGAAACAAATTGACTCCATTTCTATAGAAATATTTGAAATATTTGAAATGTTTGAATCCTTCTCTATCATAAAAATTAACAAAGAGATCTTCAAAGCGCTTTTTTTTTTAGATAGTCAGTAATGAACAAAATTAATCATACTATTAACAGGCAAAAAACGGATATACGGATGTAAGTTTGTTTGTCATCAAAGTGGAGAGAGTGGAGAGAGTCGGAGCGAGAAGTGTATTTTTAATTTTGTTAGTGTATTTTAAAAAAAAAGAATACTTAAGTATAAAGAAATTAGTATAAATTTTTGCATCTATTCATTTAGTGAATAATAAAACAAAATAAACTAGAAATAATTCCTACGCCCCTGAAAGGCATTGTGTGGCACACTCTCCTAGGCTCAATTTGGAGGAGCCTATTATTTTAGAGCAAGGAGGTTACCTTATTTCGCCGAAAGTGCCAGGAAAGCATGTTGATATTAAAAAATCAAGAATCGTATAACGATGGTCTTTCGGTCAGCGCTATGGCGGTATATAAAATTTCACGGTATTTCAAAAATGTGGTATTTGTTTTACTTCCGTGAATATTTAACGGGTCGCAACTAGTAATAATTAAACTCCATAATGACAAAAGGGTTTTTTTTATTGGACTGATCAATCGCACTTAAACAAATGTAAAACAACAATACATAATTCTGAGTGTTATGAGGCTTTTTAAAAAAAAAACAATAAAGGGAAAATTAACAAAAAAACCCTATTATGGGAAAATTAACAAAAACTAAGATAGTTGATTTTTGATTTACTGAACATTTTCCTTTTTTTTTTGTTAATGATTGAAATCTAGTAATACAATATTTTTGTTAGGCTATTTTCGGTCGATCTCCCCAGTGAGCCATTTCTAACTGTCAGTTAAATCGTTAATAGGCCATTAAAAGTGGACTGCTGTCACTTATTTGCAAATTGGAAACTAATTGCTATTTATGGATTACTTTATAAATAATAATAATAGTAATAGATTTTATTAAAAGCAAGGAGAAAGGAAATTTAATTATGTTTAAAGCTATGTTTTACCAATTTTAAGAAAATATATTATTTAATATATTATTAATTATTTTTACATAATTTACTAAATTGTAAATACTTATTACCTTTTCCTTAACTATTACCCTATAAAATTATATTTTCAAATAAGACGAGGAATTACTTTTCTATGATCTCAATCGCTAATAACGAACCGTTCCGAAAAACCCTGAACCCTTTATATAAAAAAAAGGAGTCGTAATAATAATAATCTTAAGATAGTTGCAATAGTATTTCGTAATAAGCAGTCTTTGCATCTTAATGCTAAATCTAATTAAGCGATTGAAATGGAAGTAAATGTAGGGGGAGGGAAATGGAAGATGAAGTATCAATTTTATTCATTTTTTTTTTAGCGGCCCCTAGTTTACATCTTGCCTGTAAAACGTAGCGGATCGCTCTTGCTCTTCTGCTTGCTGATGTCGCACTCTATAGTGGCCAAACGGTTAGAGATATTAGAATGAAACCTTCACCATTGTGTTCAGCATCAAAAAGTAGGTGCCCACGTCCAAAAAAAAAATCAAACCTCTAGGACCACTCCCTGACTGGATGTGGGGGGGGGGGTCAAAAGTCGGTGCTTCAATACGTTTTTCTTTTATATCTCAGCAACCGTTTGTCTGGCAAAAACGTTACCACCACCAATGTGTTCAGAAGGGTCGATATTGGGGGGACGTCTATCGCCATTTTCCTCTTTATCGGAAGCGACCACTTTTGACCCCCCCCAACTTCCGGTTTGCTATAAGCATCCATTAGGTTCATTGTAAACACTGGTTAGGTTCACTCTACTTTTCTTTATAAAATTGTGCATATTGTGGGGCCGCTTTGCTTTTGATACTGTCTAAAAGCATTAATTATCTTGTCATAGATCATTATTAGTTTCAACAATTAATGTTTTATGTTTTCTTTTTTTAGATCCCCATAATATTTATTCTGATTATCATTATTCATTGTTTTAGTCATTATTGCTACTTAATAACAATCCACAAGAATTTAAGGACTAAAGTAACTTTCGTAAAGACTACGATTGTTCATACATGATTAAATATTCCTATAGGCCTCGTAGCTCAAATGTAACTTGTATATGGGCTGGATGAAGCCGATTCGACCTTCTGCGATCGAAGATTCTGCATTCGCTTTTTCTTTTCTTTTTTTGTTTGTTTTCCAAATGAACTCAAAGACCGATTTTAAACCTATTATTCTGAAGAGTTAAAGGCAGGAGAATGTTGGACTGGTTTCCTAATTTTCACTTCTCCCGCTGCGCTGGTCGAAAATCTCTGATAGCCTTTACCTCCTGCTCCCCTTCGGATCTGTATAACCTGTTGTTTGAGCCTTTTAAAATCATCATCTATCCAAGTTTTGGATTTTCCCATGGTTTTAGTATGCCCTGTTTTAAAAAGAGCGAGTGGATTTAGGTTTTTTTATGTGTTACAAGATTGAAGTGGTGACGAGAAAGGAGAATGTGTTCCCTTACAGTGAACTGAATTCCTTAATTTCGTTCAGTCGAATTCCAGATTATACTTTAAATCCAAATAATCAGTTAAAAAATCAATCTAATAATTATCCATCTAATTCTCAATGTAATGAAAATCTATTGAAAATATTTTGCAATTGTCTAAAATTTCATTTCTTCGAAAAGTCTACATCTACGGATTAAAAAAAAAAAATTGTATTTGTATAAGTTTTTCTTCACACTTAACCACATAAATCTCTTAATACATCTCAGTCTCTTAATATCAAACTATCTTTAAAAAAAATCCTAATCATTCAATTAAAATTAAGCTTTTATTTAATGTTTTTTGTTGATCACCGTAATATTTATTCTAATTATCGGTTGATAATTAGTTATCAGTTGATTTCGGATCATAATCGACAGTTGGTGAATTACAATATCCAATCGGATTTGCTCATTACATTCTTAAATGATATTCTGAAATCTATTTATTAATTTTTACTATAATTTCCTTTCATAGCTTAATTTCCATCACAAACAATTGGATTTATCTCTTATGTAATTTTCCAGATCTGTCTGTGTCTAACGCACTTCCTCTGTGTTTGGAAAATAATTTTAATTTCCTGTGAAAATAGAAATAATTTTTACAATGAAACGCTCGCGGCAGTGATCGATCCTACGATCTCCTGATCGAATTCAGACGTCTTATCCATTAATCCACGGGAACTACATTCAAATTATTGTTGTTAAATATCTTTTATCACTTCCTCTCTGTGTTAGATGCAGTGAGAGAAGAGCCAGAGAAAAAAAAAATAACTCAGTACTTTTAGCCTATTAGATTAAATGAATAATTTCAATATCCATTTTTTTAGCCTATATATTATTTTAGCATATATATTAAACAATATCAAATTATTGATATATATATATATCTGCTTAATAGGATTCATGTAAGTTAATTTCAAGTTAAAAAAAATTACTTAAGTATAGAATTAGAAAGAGAATTAAAGTTATATTTGAAAGGCATGTTTTACAACGAACGTCCATTAAAACCCAGTTAATCCAGTTTTTGAGAAATTGAAACTAACTCTATTAATTCTTTTAATTCATTCTTGACTAATCTTAACTGAGTCTTTTAACAATTTATTAATTTTCTAATAATTTCAAACGTCTATATCTAGTTAACATAACTATTCACTTCTGCAAATAGGAATATAATTTTATTTTTAATTTTCTTATTTATAAAAAAAAAATTAGATTTGCAGCAATTCGCAGAGTAGTCAAAGGATTAGTCAAATTCATTTTACAGTAACACAGTAAAAGAATTGAAAAGTAATTCACTTTAATGTTTGTTTGTTTTTTTATCGATTTTTTTTTCTAAATTTATTTCAGTGTACCGATCATAAAGGTTATAATAATAAATGCTAATAATAATTTTATTAATTAGATAGAATAAATCATTCACTAAGATTTTTTAAAAATATATAAATTTATAAATAAGCTAAATACAGTAAATAATCTTCATATTAATAGGAATCAAAAAGAAAAATCATTGTTACAGTTTTCAAATTTAAATCGGAACACGATGTGTTTTCAGACATTTATTTGCTCTTTTAATATCAGATTTGTATGTTCTTTTGAAACGGAAAGTGCTCCTCCTCGCGATATTGAATTACGATGGAAGACATCCGGCTGAATCCATTTAGCTTTCGCTAACTTGGATACAACAGAAATTACCGTTATTACTGGGCTGCAGGACAACCATTTCGATTGCCCCATCAAGCACAAACTACAAACAGGTCAAGTAGGATGAGCTAATGCCTGTAATCGTGGCGGCTGTCCGTGACTCTGATGGCCCTGTGTGTAACAGCGTTGATTAGAGCTCTAGTACAACGCTTACGAGCGGAAGTCATGCAAATGGCTCTTCACTGATGTCACGCTACAGGTTAACGGTGGTCATCAAAACAAATAAAGACTGGGCTTTTTTTTTTTGTTTTGCTTTATTTGTTTTTTGCTTTTTTGAATTGTTGGTGTGTTTATTTTTTATTATTATTATTTTTAAGCTAGCACTGATATTTTTTTTTCTTTTAAGTAATGGCAAACGAAATTTCCTGTTTGGAGATTTTATCAATTTTTTTCCCTGCTTATAATATTTAGAAGAGCAATTAGTGGAAATGTCACTTTATCGAACAAATGGATCTTCCCTCCTGTCTATAAAGAATTTTTTTTTGAAAAAGCAAAACAAAAAAAAGATTTAAAAAAAAAAATGCTTTAATAAATTCTAATATAAATTTAGCAATAAACAACTCTTATAAATAAAAAGTTTTGGACGAAAATATACATAGACACATCGACTAATGAGCCTACGCTTTTTTTTTTCAATAAGAATAAAATACACTAATTGATCAATAACAATAAAAGTTATATCTAAATTAGAGAGCATTGACAGATAGTAACATGTATTTTAGAATGACTGTATGGAATTTCTTGTCTCTAAATCTAGAAATGACCTGGGAAAAAGTGATGGGTACCGTACTCCTCAGGACTGAAAGATTGGGAAGTTCAGAGAAAGATTGAGAAGTTCAGCAGATGATGCTGTGCTCATCTAGAAAATTTATTTAGTGATTTTCTTGTTCTTTTATATTTTTTTTTGTCTCAGTTGAAAACTTTCTCAATTTCTTTTTTTCTTATCTACTTAACATATAAGAAAATAACTAGATAAGATTTTTTAATGAATTTACGGATATTTAGGGAAATAAAAATTATAATGAGGAAATATTGGAGAGAACAGAGATGAGGATGTTGAGATGGATGATGAGCATGTCACTTAAAGATAGGCTGAGAAATTATGAGATTAGGAGGAAAACTGGAGTGACCTTTATAAGTGAAAAATTTAGAGAGAGAGAGAACATGTTGTGCAAAAGTATCACTCTGAGACAGTGAAAAAAGCATGGAATAAGTCAGTGAGGGACAGGAGATGAAGAGTTAGACAGAATATGAGAGATGGATGGATAGAGTTAGGAAGGATTTGGAAGAAAATGGAATTACAGAAAAGGATGCTGCAGATAGAGCAAGATAGAGACCTCTCATCAGAGCAGCCCACCCTTAGCAACGGGAAGAAGTCGTTGTAATAAATAGTTTTCAAAATATATCATCATAACTATGATAACATTTGACTTTTTTTGTATAATATGTTCAGTAGTTTGGAACTCATGTAATATCTTTAGGAATATATCTAAGAAGAGATGCCCATCTCACCTATTTTTTTATAAAAAAATAATAAAAAAAAAATCAATTTTTTGAAATTTTATTTTTAAAGACAAGAAAAAAACACACCTTTTAGCAGTTGTTACTTATTTGAGACTGTTAAGAGTAGCATATTTAAATATTAATGAACAGTCATTTTCATAAAGCATAATATTTTACGTGTACTGTACATATTTAAAAAGCAATAATCAAGTCGGGAACATCAATTCTACAAATAAATTTAATTAAATAAATATAACCAGGTTTCAACTTCTTATGTGAGAAGCCATTTTCAATTTCTGAAGAATGTTTAAAATTACACTCCAAGAATTTGAAAATGGCTTCTCACACATGACGTTGAAACCTGGTTGTATTTACTTAATTAAATTTATTTGTAGAATTAATGCAGGTGTACCGGCTTGATTATTGCGTTCTAGTCATTTTTATTTTTTTCTACTTTTTTCCCTAACTTTCTGTTATCTTTCTAGCTTTATCCTAACAGCATATTACTTTTATGAATTAATCAAATTTTTTAAGAAGAAATAACATTGGATCCATATATAACTACCATGCAATTTTCAAATTCCTACTGAAAATAGTGATTCATTTATTTTGATCACAAAGATATAATAGAGGGGGGGGGGGACAACTTGTTCCTACCTAAAATTACATTCCAAGGACAATAAATGAAAAAAAAAA
>JAFIDM010012231.1:83309914-83340901 GCA_023159025.1 Thereuonema tuberculata
TTCCTACCTAAAATTACATTCCAAGGAAAATAAATGAAAAAAAAAAAAAACAATATTTGTAAGCAATGGACAAATTCAGAAATCTTATTAATGTAAAAAAATTACAGAATATATTCTTTATACTACTATTCCTTTATAAAAATAAGAAAAAAAAATATATGAAAGAGCAACAAAATTTAAAGAATGCACAAATCTATAGTATAATTCTGTGCGACATTATTCATTAGTTATGATTTTCTTAGGAATTAATTAATCCAAAAATAGCCGACACACCTCATTAATTGATTGATCACATCTGATCAATTTTGGATTAATTGATATGTACAACACACGTAAAATTGACATTGTGATTATCTTGAAAACATCAAGATAGAAGTATTGGTATTTGCAGGATATAATTGTACTTGGGTTAAGTATTTCTAACAGCGATAAACATGTTTCTAGTATTACAGTCTTCTGCACAGAAGCTCATTTATTATTATTATTATCTTCTCTTTTCTTCTCTTTTCTTCAGTGTTAACTGAGTTTTAAGTAGAGAGTACGGGTTTTAGCCAAAGTAACTCTTTACTATTGAAGGAAGTTGAGGAATTTTCTTGTGATATGGCAAGTTGAGATTATTATCGCCTTTTGTAACTTGATATATGTGTTTGGATTCAAATGGAGTATTTTAAGACTGTTTTGAATTTGCTTCGGAACTACTCCAGTAGCTGAAATAACAATTGGCACTATGTAAACCTGTTTCATACTCCAAATTCTCTTTATTTCCATTGCCATTCTTGATATTTGGTGACCTTTTTCTTCAATAGTTCTTTTGACGTTATGGGAAAGTGGTACTGCAATATCCACCAAATAACATGTTTTGTTTTGCTTATTAGTTAGAATTATATCTGGTCTGTTATTGGGAATGGTTTTATCTGTTTGAATCGTGAAATCATAATAAAGTTTGTATGAGGTATTTTCCAGAACAGTTTCTGGATTGTATTTATAATATGGTGCATAATTATCTATTAACTTGTGTTGATGGGCTAGTTTTTGGTGAATTATCTTTGCGACTTGATTATGTCTATTAAGGTATTCTGTGTTGGCCAACATCTTGCAGCCAGATATGATATGTTGAATTGTTTTTGAGGCCTGATAACATCTTCTGCATTTATCGTCTGTTAAGTTGCTGTCCTTTAGTATGTATTTTGCGTAGTTTTTAGTATGGATAACCTGATCCTGCATAGCTATCATGAACCCTTCCGTTTCACCATAGACCTCACCCAATGACAGCCATCTGTTAGACACAATTTTATCCACATATGGTTGGCTAAGATCATTAAGATGACGTCCATGAAGTTCCTTCTGGGTCCATAGTTCAATTATTATTATTATTACTATTATTATTATTATTATTATTATTATGCTGAATAAATAAAATTGCATTATTAAATTACCACTTTCTTAATGATACCCAGCGAAATGGATGCTTTTCTGAAGATCTATTAATTTGATCTCATTAACTTAAGATTTCTTAATCCTTTAAAAACTTATTAAGCAGTAAATCACGGTAAGTGAAGCTGACAAAGACAGACTGTGATAAGACGAGGAGCTAGTAAATGTCCCTCTCACGATCTCTCAATCTTTACGATTTTCCATCTTTTAATAAAGAAAAAAGTTTACGATATTTTATTTCGTAAGATGTTTTCTTTATTGTCTGCTACAAACTGTAAAATATATTAGCATATGTTATTATAATATGTCTAAGCTCAATTATTTTCTAGTGTTTATACAATAGATGTAAAACCACTTCAGTGTAAGCACGTTCCTACAATAAAATAATAATTAAAAAAAAAAGCTCAAAATTATAAGGGCCTCTGCTATGGTATCTTCTTTAAATATACATTTCCTAATTAAATATGGAGAATCTAATTGCTTCTTTAGAGAAATTTCTATTATTCTTGATTGATCTTTATACAATTTCACTAGCACTGCACCTCTTGAAAGTCTTTAACGTTGCCCTTTGACTTGTGTTCTGTTCAAGTCCGGTAATGGTTTCATGTCTGCTTTTGAATCTGTTACCGTTCTCCTTATTTGTTTGTTTATTTTCCGGATCATCTCGGTCTTCGGGGACGGATAACCCCGTCTTTTGTGGCCGCTATCCAGTCGATGCCCTCCGGGGCGGCAACTGCTGTACGGCTTTTCACATCTGATTAGTCGCTTCCGTGACCCCCACAAAGAGAGTCGAACTTGCATCGTCATCTCTAGTATCTTTTCCCCTCTCAACCTAACAAAAACAACAACAACAACAACAACGACCCTTCACACCCACCCCTGTCGCCCTTGAGCTTGTTTATCCACCTCCCTTAACTGATTTAACTTTGTTTATTTCCCCTACCTCCATCGGCATCTGACCACGTGCCGAAAGTGCGACAGAACAAGTTAGGGACAAATCCTGTTCATGTTTTTCGTTATAAAGGATCACATCTCAGCAACACAAAGACTGTCTGCGCCACTCCTAACCTTTAATTTTCGCGACAGCATCTGAATGGGCTGAGGGTTCCACTTTACCATGAGTAAACTCAGCAGTGCGTCTTTGGAGCTCGATTACCAATAACTTCTCTTGAAACTGAAAAAAAAAAAATCAAACGACATTATTGGGCATGTTTTTGGTCAGCTCATTTTGCAGACAAAACATTAACCAGAGTGAAAAAAAATTATAAAAATAAATAAAAATAAAAACTCAATACAACAACGTATGCTAAAAGTATAATAAAGTGTATTATATCGTATATTATACGATATAAGTATAATAAAGTGTAATCTTAAAGTATGATATACACGAATGTTCTCATTTTGATTTCGCAATGAGATCATAAGTGATTGAATAATTCTAACGTTTTTAGCGACCCATATTGGGTGCTATTGCGTTTGTCTTGTTCGTCCTTGTCTATCTTCCCCTAACAACTCCCGAACGGAAGGTCGGATCGACGAACGGACTTCACCATCGTGTTCAGAGGCCCACACGGAATGGAGTATTTTTGTTTTATTGTGTGGAAATAATTTCGGCATACTCTGAGTTTTAAAGTTTTTGAGTCGAGTCTTGATTTTTTTGTTTTGTTCGGAGCTTCCCTTTAAATAGGTCAATTATCACTCTATTTTTAAGAAAACTGAAATAGTATAGTGGATAGAGTGACGGCTTCAGAATCAGAAGGTTGTGATTCCGAATCCTATCCTTGAATACATTTTTTTTTATTTTATTTCGGAGATTCCATGTTTATGCAATTAAAATTTTTCGTTGTCTGTTGTTTGAAATTGATTATGCACACGCTCAATGTCTCCTCGTGTGTTTTAATGGGTCGCTCTTAATTTTATGCTTTAGCACAATTCATCTAGTTTCATCTAGTTTTTGTTCTATTTGTTCCGTGATTACAGCTTCAATTCATCCGATTCTTCAAATAAGTCAAATTGAATGAGACCCAAGAGCTCAATTTTTCTCCTGTAATCTTCGTATGTAATCCTAAAGTATTATATGTTTTAATCCAACTATACAATCAATATTTTTCATTAGATAATTAAGTAGCTTCTGTATTCTATTTCAAAATTGCTATCTGATGTGCTACAACCATCCTATCGCATAAATCTATTATCAACAAACAAATTCTTTAATTGAAAAACATACCTAGATAAGTTCATAGAAATAAAACCAATTTGTATAATTTACATTGCAGGAAACATTGCATGTTTCATTACCAAACTACAGAAAAACCATTCAATCTGCGGCGGAGGTGGGAGATTTTTCCCTTTGAATTCGCCTCCAGAAGGGTCCAGCCATCTTGAGAATGGGTATCGGGTTTCTTTCCCTGAGGGTAAAGGCAGGCGGGCGGCGGGTGATCACCCGATCTCAACTTACTCCCGTTGGTCAGAAGAGCTGGGAGAGCCTTAGTACCCGAGCCCCCAAGGGCCATATTGGTCTGTAGTCGGATATTTTCACGAAAAAAATCCAATTGCAAATGATTTTTATTACTGATACGAATAAATTTAAATAATTCCATAGTCAATAAGAACAATTAAATTTCCTTTGATAGGTCGATATTTAACTGCTGAGTCCTCAACAGAAAGTAATTAAGAAATGTTCATCTTAATTAAGATTATTTAATCCTATTTTTTTTTATTTAATTTATCTTATATAATTTTGCTGAAGGTAAGCTTACATTAAGCGAAAATAGATGTGACATCCCCTCTTGCCCTACTTCTGCTGCCTTCGCTATGAATTGCTTATATCAAATTTCATCGACTGTCATCACCGTGATCATGTTTGCTGTATTCATTACATCGATGAAATTTGGAATCATGACTGTAATATTGCTTTTTTATTTTTTTAGAAATTTGTAAAATGTTCTTAAAATTAAGGATAATAATAATTAATAGAAATTATCAGTCGATATTTGTTTGAAATTTTATAAACTTTTAACTCTATAAGAGCATTTGTAACGACTTCTTATTTATAATATTAAAAAACAGAATAAATCTTTTTGAAATAAGAAGTGCTAAATTTTCTTGGAGATAAGTTCGTTTATCAAGAAATGCTGAAAAAGTTTTATTGTAAACGAATGTTTTGCCTGTTTATTTATTGAAGTTTTAATAAGTTATAAGGTGTAAAAAGAATGACATCACAAAACACATTGTAAATTGAATAAATTAAATAGACACTGAGTGAATCCAGATTAATAAAATAAAGGTTGATCACTGCCAAGATATCTTACTTGAAAACCAATGGATTTAGAAGTTAACAGATTTGTATTCAAAACATAAAATTGAACAACAAAAGATAATAATAATAAAACATGAATTTATTGATAGTCAGTCACTTGCTGGCAAGTCATCTGACTTCTTTCCATGAAAACGAACATCATTCTGTTGAGAAATATAATACAATGTAATTAATTAGCAATTTGTTTTTTCTTTGTTCCATATTTTAAAAAAAGAAATTTGATGCTGCAATTTGAAAGTTGGTGAAAAATACTAACGGGAAGCCCGAGAGAATGAATGAGAAAAACAGGTTATAGAAAATGAGAAGAGAGAAAGAAAGAGAGATAAAGTAGAATTAGACGAAGCAGTGGAATAGAAGTAAAAAATTATAATTGTTCACCTGTTACGACACCCAGCTTGAAAAAAACTGGTTAAAGACGATAATGAATGAATATTAATCAGGATTGTTTTTAATTATAGGATTTTTATTATGGAGACACGACATAATTGCCGCTGTCCACTCTTTAAACATTCTGACTGACTCACTACGTATTTTACGATATCATCAATTGTGTTACTTATAATTAAAAAAAAAAGACAAATCATCATACAAATTGTGATGTCGTTTTGTATTTTCTTCATTTTTTTTTCTTTTCTAGATAAATGTAAATTATTTTTTGAATGAATCGTAGACCTGTATATTTTATAGGCATATTTTCTTTTAACCTGTCCGATTGACATTGCTATTAGCTTTAGCAAGATAAAAGCAAAATTAGATAGGATCGTTTAAATCATTTTTATTATTAGTTAATATTTCAAAAAAACAAATCGTGACCCAATGTCTATTTTCTATATAATCAAAAATTGATAACAGTCGTAATAAAACAATAACATAGAATGGTACATTTGTACCCTGTTGATCTTGTAACTGTTTCATAATTGAATAGTCATCTTACTAACAATTGTAATATGTAGATGTTTTGAAATCTTCTAATATTCATGTAATTTGACATTTTGTAATCTACTTTTTAGTGCAAAAAATTAAATTAAGCTTTTATTTGAAAAGATTCAATGAATTTAACGTAAATGTATTTAGCATTTTTATTTCCTTGCAGAATCTTTCTTCTTATTTATGAAAGTTAACTTTTTGAGTTGGCACAAACCCGGTGTTTGTTGTTGAGACTTAAGCAAAACTTTGTTATCTTGCAGTTTCTTTGTCTTCATCAAGTTGAAGGCGCGAAGAAGAAGCTTCCTTTTAAGCCTCTTGTCTAATTCTTTCAACAGGCCCTTAATTCCCATTAACGTTTCGTGTGTCAGCATGTGTTAACCTGTAATTTGCTGCTGTAGAGTTGAAGGATTAGCAAATAAAGCATTTCAGTTATTTACTAACAAGACAAGCAAGCCGTTGTTGTGTCGGCAGCTACAATTAAAAGTTTGGAATTAATGAGTGTGCGTGTGTGTTTATCTCGAAATGTATTTATTTAAGAAGGGTAGATTAAAAGCTAATTCAGGAACGAAGCTCATTGGCTTTTGTATTTTGATGCAATTAAGAGCATTAACTTTTGTGTTCAGCTAAATTTCGGCATAAATTAAGATGGGGAATCTAATTACCATAATTTTTGTAAAAATTAACTTCAGTAACTTGTAAGTAAGAATCCTTTTTCCATGAAATCTTACCGGTTTAAGACTTCTTTTTCTTTTGTGACATGATAATTTGCTTTGCAGAAATTAAATAATTGACTTAGAATTAATGAGCTTCCAACAAATGAAATAATTCATTAATAATGTAGAAAGCTTTGTTATTTTCACTTGATTACAACTATAATTAAAATTAAATTACTGTAGCTTAACTTTAAAAAAGAGAAACTTTTTTTTTAATGCCAAATTCATTAATAGTTTAGTAATGTCGAAGACTGTGATATTAACTTTATAATTAGGCAAGGCTTGTTGTTTAAATTCAGAAATAACTTTAAATTGCGTAGTACATAAAATAGCAAAATTTTAAGCATTTTTCACGAATACAGAAGACGAAAAAACACAAACACGAAGTTTCTGAAAAGAGTACAGGTCAAGCTTAACAGTAAAACAGCATAAACCTACAATGATGAAAGTTTTAGCTATTCCACTTTTAAGCTTAACTTACTGGTTATATGCTTAGAAGCCAGTTAATCGAATGGCTGAAAAATAACACCGAGATGCTATTTCTATAAGAAAATTTAAGTTTCAGTGGCAAATTTCAAACGCCCTCATGAAAAGCTTTGGCTACACTTGCTTTTCGTGAATCTTTTTCCCCGAGGCTAGTATTTATTGATTAATTTTATAAGGAACTTATATTAATTAGCACAAACCTAAATTAAAATTACAACTTCCTCCATGATCCTTCCTATCTCAACTTAGGATTTCGTTCGACTTACAATCATAACAGAAGCCCTAACTTCTATTTACACCATTAAAAGATGTTTTACCTTTATCTGTTTGCTACAATATCAACAGTCTTACAAAAATTATACCAAACCTATGTTTTGAAAGCTATGCTTTGAGCACTACATTTTTCTTATCTCTGTTAGTTCTATAGAAAAAGTATAGTTATCAAAAATAGCGTTTTATAGAATATTATTTGATTTCACTGAAGCTTCTTGGAGCCAGGACTGGGGCCAGGACTAAGCGAAGTACATTACATATTGCCCGGGAAATTTTTCCAGTTGAAAATAAAGGGAAGTTCCAGAGAAGACTATTATTCCTATTAGCCTCAGTACTGAGACCTCGTTGTTTACTGGTGACTGCTCCTGGCTGATGATCACCAAAGAGCGTGAAACAGCTGTTCCAGAATGTCACTTAATAAATAATTGATGATTTACTTTGTTCAATGAAAAATTAAATGTTTCTGGTATTTATGAAATACATAGAAATTAATGATAGAGAATCTTGAATTTGTATTAGGGAGCAAATTCCCCAAAATTTGATGGATTATTGTTACTTGATGAATTATTATTAAAAAAAATTAATGAAATGTAACGAACAGCATTAAAACAGAATTAACTACATTATTTTCATCTTCTTGTTAAATTTATTTATGGCTTTTTTTTTTTGTCTTTCAGATATGCATTGGAAGATGGGTTAATCAATTCCATCTAAAACCCTTCCAACTCAGCAGACCTCTACGAAATTAAAAAAAGGAGAGATACAACTTACCCTCCCATCAGATCAAGAAGCAGATTTATGAAATAATTACTTTACGGACAATTTGCTGCGTGTACAATACTTCGTCAGTCTGATGTTAGCAATGAATTAACACAGACAACTTAGTTTCAAGGTTTACGAACGTGGAAGATACTGTTAATTTGTGTTATTCCAAAAATCCTCTTTGTTCCAAGCAATAAAACTGAATTACGTCTACTAGTTTCTTTATTTTTATAAAATAGTAAGTAGTTAATGATTTTTAAAAACTTATTCCAAAACTTTCCAAATACAAATAATAATAGATTAAAAAAATACTTTAAATCATAATTTCTTTTCAAAATCAAGAATATATATTAAAATACTAAGATTGTGTAACGGTCCTCGACGGATAATAAGTTAAACATCACGTTTATGCATTTCCTCTTTAAAAAACACTTTGGGATATTATCGTTCTACAGGGGTTTCATTATGTCTTTTGTTAATTTTCTGTTTCTCTTCTCCTTTGCTCATTATGAAACATTTCTGGATTTTTTTTTTTAATCATAAACGATATGCTAGAGCTATTACAGAATGCCATTCATCCTGCGTAAACGTTCTAGTTCTTAGTCAACATTCCAGTTGCTCCGGACTTTGAGCCACCAATTACCTTTTTTTTCGGTTTGCCAAACATTGCATAAAACACTTGCTTTAAGAGAAATTGTGTGATATCTTCTCTTAATACAAACAGACACATATGCTAGAATACGTTTATTTTTCCGGGAAGAAAACTAAAATTAGGAGAAAAAGAAACTTGCAAAAGATGACCAAATAATTAATATAGTAGGCCCGAGTACCTAGACCTGGTGATGTAGCCTACTGATGATTACTGATGGTTATGTACTGATGATTGTGCTCCTGTCTGATGATTAGCGTGAAACAGCTGTACTAGGATGTCATTTAATATACAATTTGGTCTCACCCTTTATTTAACATCTTAAGATGTTGATGAGGTTCTGGAAAACTGCTTCTGTATTTAGAAAACGACTTTATTTTTTATTCATCAAAAATTCTGAAATGTTAGCACTTAAATTTAAATTTTCAAATTAATCCTAAATGTAAAATTATTAAAATTTTCATTAAAAAAAAACAATTCTGAAATTACCTGTTTTAATATAAAATTATAAAGTGAATAAGTTTTATAAAGTTAAAACATTTATATAAATGAAAATCAATTTAGAAAGTTTTTAAGGTCAATCAAAATAAATTTCTAGTAATGCTATCCAAAATTAATAAACGGAAACTAGAAAGATTTTACATAAACATTTTATGATACGGTCTTTAGTTGTGTAAATTTCAAATTGGAGTAGTTCTTCCAAGATGTTTCATCTGACATAATGTAACCATTACATATCCTAGTATGTTTTGCAATTGCGAGAAATTCAAAAAAAATATTAAAATATGTATTCTAATATCTGCGATATTATTCTTTAATACATATATTTTCGAAGGCCTCCTTTTTACTAAACGAGATAATAAAATCTAGATTTCATGATTTACATGATGCTTTTTAATAATTTTTATTTATTTAAATATATATGTTTTCCAGCATAATGTTTATTTTCAGATTAATGTTATTATTGATGTGTCCCAAAAGGGAGATAGGTTGTGTTTTAATGTATGCTTCGTATTGGCCACACGGTAAACAGCCGTTGTTTACTAAACAAAGGCACAATGGCAAGCTAAGCCAATCTGCGATGTCTGCTCTTAATTACCAAAGCTCTCATTAGCCGACAGCAGACCCGCCTCCGCTGAAAGGCCATTGCACTCTTCTATTGGACACTCCTGGTCACTGGACTGGGCTCGCTCCTCCCCCGTGGTCACTCTCAGGGTCCAATCAGAGGACGAAAGAGCAGCTGTACTGGTGGGATGGCTGTTGTCAGGTCAACTAGAGCAGAAGGGAAGAAGGGGATCTCTGTCCAGATGGTCCTCCAGTACCTACTGGCGTCCTTCTGCTGAGTGTTAAGCAGAGAAGCCGACCAACATCAGTTGCGATGACCAAGTCAACCCACGCCAAGGATTTATTGATTTTTCTTTTCCCATCATCCGAATGCAGCGTGTCTCCACTATATGCATAGCGGGAAACATTGCATAGAAGTATTTTCGCCGTGAAATAGTAATAGATGTGTTTTATTGAACATTCAGGACAATAGCCAACTGTTTCATATCTTTTATGTTCTTTCCATAATATAAAATATTGAAATTCTATCTAAATGTTACTGTATGTTTTTAGAATTTGAAAGTAAAATTTTGAATAAATACTTTTCAGCAATGCTAATAAGTTCTTCTGTAAAAGCTTTCTGTTAAAATCTAGAGATCATTTACAGTTACAATATATTTCTTAATATCATATTTCCATTATTATAAGAGGACTTATATCGATACGACAAAATTTTGTTAATGACTTTTTTTTTTTTAAAGGGATCTATCGACATTTCACAACTTTCTCTTGTTTATAACTTATGTGAATCTTTTTTTTTAAATTTTTTTCTCTATTTCTGATTGGACACTTAGTTGAAAGAGGTCTTTTTTATCACAGGTTCAATCTAATTTCTTGGTGACAGATTTATTTGTAATCAAGATGTATTTGATACTTTAAAAAAAAAATTGAAAAAAATTAAGTGATTAAATTATTTTTATTGAATTATTTGACTGATTTACAAGAAGAATATAAGATTATTTAAAATTTTTAATTAAATATTTCAAGGTAAAAACAATTTTGCTAATGATGGTACACTGCTTAATTATTTGGCCGCAGTGTTGTTATAAAGGGTAATGATTACAACCCTTTATAAACTACAGAGATATAGTTATCAATATTTTTATTTTTTTCTTAGTAACCTGGATTAGACATTAACGATTTTTTAAAAACATAATTGATATTTAAAAAGAAACTAAGACTTTGAAAACTTGCTGTATTGTAAAGATATTTAACATTTCCTAGAAAAAAACTTTCCGTTAAAATAGCAAATCAATTCATTATTTCAATGAAAGCAATATTACGACTGAAAAGTTCGTGATTATTTACATAGCAAATACGTATTTACCTGCTTCTACTTTTCTTTATGATGAGAAATTTATAGTTTACGAAATAAAATGTAGTAGCTTGCAAACACTATAATTATAATATTCTACACTTATCTGGTTATCTGTTGCGCTTACAACTCAAAATCAATATTTTAATAACAAACTCGGAATCGCTAACGAGCCATTTTATTTATGTTAGGTTGAAAATTATCCATTTTTCTTCGTTGTTAAACATAATGAGATGTTCGTCATTTGCGAAGAGTTCAACTTCCCTGCGTTAATCAAATGTTGATGCCAATATGTTTGGTATAATTCCAAGAATATGAGTCTTAAGTGATTAGAGACAAGATATTACTCTTGAAATTATAAATTACAAAAGATACAGTGTGTTTTCCTATCGAAACAGATCTGCATCTCTTTAATAATGAGAAGTGTGGGAAGAGGGGTTTTTTTTTTTTTTTTCGGGAGTCTTCTTCTGCTGCTCCAAAGTGGTTCAATTACTTGGAGCTCTCGCAAACTCACGTACGCGAAGGCCATAAATAAACAAATTGATGGCATTAACGCGTGTTGACTCCTGCGTTGAACCCCCTCTTTTTTCTTCTCCCACCTTTATAACTTATCGCAGGCAGCGTAACGATGTCGAAAATCAAAGCCATTAGAGACGATCATATCGAACAGGGATCTTTTAGCCCGCGCTAGCAAATCTGGCTCTAAGTGCCATCGTTCATGACAAGCGGGCGTCGGCAATATTGTTTTTAATAAGCGGCTGTTTGTGCGGATGTTGTTTAAGGGGTGGGTGGGCTGTGTAGAAGACAAACAACAAAAGCCGAATCAACACAGATTCCGAAAAATGAATGCGACCGAGTCATCACGACAAGCTGCGAGCGCTAATAATTTATGGTGGTCGTCCGACGTCAACCCTTCTAAGCCCTGCGAATTGCAGAGGAAAGAAGGGGGGGGGGGACTTCCAAGCAGAATATAGGGGAAAAAGGGTGGATTATTCTTCTCTTTATTTTTTATCCTCTTCCCTCGGCGTGTGATGTGCCGTTAGTCACTTTCGGGAGAGAAGGGTTGAAGGGAGAGAGAGAGGGCGATTTTGTGTCACACTTGGGAGTATAATTATTGGATTGGAGCGGGCCAATGGCGGCGCAGATGAAGGGGAGGAGGTGGATACCGATGTTTTTAACCCTTTCCATGAGTGGAAGTTGCGACGGCAATAGCCAATCGTAGAAGATCCTATGTTTCGGCCGAAATTAGCCCCGGGAATCGTACACTGGATCTGATATGGCAGTACAACCGATAGGCATTCATCACCCCCACCGCTTCCAGCACTGTAAAATGATAATTTTTGACTTGGAATTTATGTAATCAAGCCCCACTCTGAATGAAACTCCGTCATCTCGTCGTTTCCTCTGCATATCGAAGGCTTTTTTTGGGGGGTCCCTTCTTTCATCCCCGCCTTCCATATCCCTCTATCACCCTTCTTGTACCTCACCCCTCCGCCTCCCCAGCCTTGTGCAAACTAGAGACGCGGGAAAATTATGGCACGAAAGGATTGCACAACTTAAAATTTATTGGCTATAAATTACTGCCAGTACGAAACGAGAAACTATGCCAAGCAGAACAACCGTCCCAATTCTTTTTTTCTTTTTTTGGCTCGGCTTTGCTTGCTTGCTTGTGACATTCTTTTTTTTTTTGTCTAAATGAGCGATTAGCATGCGTCCCTAGTGATGTACAATATGTGTCTGTGAGTGTCGTATAGCCAAAAGAGTGACATTGCCAGTTGGGACCCATACGAATTATAATGACAATCTTCCCGTAATTTGTGAAGCTGTGTTTACTCTGTGTGTCTAATAGCCTGCGCTATTTTGCCATCAGAGAAGCAATAGAATGATGGCAAATTGTTCGCGATGAAAATAAAAACGTTAATGAAATCGAAAGTGTTATAAAATGCTAAAACTCTGTATTTCCAAATATCAAAAGAGATTAAATAATTACCAACAAAAAATTAATGACTAAAAGAGGTGTGAGATAAAGTACTTCCATACACTAATCTACATAAAACTTCTGCTATGCAAATATTTATATAGGTATCGGAGGATTCATTTTAAAATTTGAATGCCGTCGTTGTCAGCATAAAGCTAAAAATCAATAAACTGAACTTTAAATTCAATTATTATCTTATTTTATATAATTCAATACAGATACTGCAGTTTCTATATGCAGTCTACTTGTTACTCTGCACAATATCCGCAATTTTGTAGAACACTTTGAAAATAACATCTACATATTCAAAAATGTCGATAATGTCATCAGCAAAAATTGAAATTTATTTCTTTAATAATAAAGACAGAAAGCCAATATTATGATTATGATTATACTGTAATATTATGATTGGCTTTCTGTCATTTTTATTAGATAAATAACTTACTTTTCAATTTTTGCTAGTGTTATTATCGACTTTTAATGAAAGCTACTGCTGTAGTATTTCTTTTATGAAGTGAAATGCAGTTTTATATTTCTGTTTGTAAAAATAGATTGATAACAAACTTTATTAACTTATTAAAATATTAAAAATATTAAAAATCATTAAAATATTAAATAACTAATAACTATATTAATATGTTCATAACTATATTAAAACTAAACTCTATTATATAAACTCTATGTTTACTACATTTAAGTATATTACTTTGAAAGTAAATGAACCATTTTACTTAAAATTGTTTGGAGAATGGTAAATTGTAGGAGACAATTTATTTTTAATAAAATAATTTAGTCTAGATAAGCTCTTTAAAAAGAATATACAATGAATTCTTTTACGCAATTAGATAGATTCGGAATAAAGTTAATATTAAATTTTCTGAATTAAGTCTAAATGGATGCCTAAATTTATGAAATTGGAACGAATTTTAAATAATATAAAATAAACAACATGCTGCTATAATGCTTTAAAACTATACAAAAAAAAAAAATATAAAAAAAAAACACTATTTCCTCAGTTTCAACGAGATGACAAATCTTTTCTCTTTCTTAGAAATCTTCAGGTGCAAAATCCTCCAAGAACGTCTGTGAAACATTTTCAGCCGAAGAGTCAATATACGTGAAAAAACTTCAATGTTAAGGTCAAGAGCAACGTGACAAGGAGCAAATATCATACTTCCATTACACTTCCCTCATTCTGTAGATTCCCAGGGATTAAAAAAGGGGAGGGGGAAATTCTCTGTTGGAACGTGGCTTAGCATTCATAACCATCATTCCATTCCAGTGAAAATGTAAACGTTTGATTGTATATCCAATATACAAATAACAACTAAGGTATTTAGCAATCAACCAAAGAGAACAGGAGAAAAGGCTGTCTATAGCAGTACATATTGCCTAATAAAATATAAGCTACATTCACTTTATAACAATTATTAAATAAAGAGATTGAAATGAAAAAATTCCATTGCCTTCATTTTTATATTATTATTGATCATTTTTATAATTTACAAATCTATTCCCTATTTACTTATTTATCAAAATTTCTTAGAACTTACATTAATTTACAATATGAGTCCATAGTCACATAGTTTAGAGCAAGAAGCATATACTCAAATTATAACACGCACCTACACTCTTGTGACGATAACTTAAAAGGAAACATAAAGGTATTAAAATAAAATAGTAAACTCTAATAATAACAATAAGAAGAAAACGGATGCGAAGCAGAAGAAAAAAGAACAGCTTTCTGAAATTCAATACAACAATTGAAAAAGAGAAGTGTAAGTTTACTAGCAAGGGAAAAACTAGAATTTAAAATCGCTACAGTTTTGAAATAGTAGAGATGAATTGCACATTTATATCTCTAAAGTTGGACCAATCGTTTTCAAGTTAAAGGTTGGACATATTCAATTATTAAGATACATTATCTTAGCCTAAGTGATTTATCTAAAGTCAAATAGTCAAATACCATCAAAATAGGCTACATTCTTGTACTTTATTGTTGTATTTTTTTTTTTATCAAAATAATATCATTAATAGAGATTATGTAATAACTCCTTTAGCTACAGTTCCGTGATTAATGGCTTTTAATGTATGGTAGATCTATGAATGTTATTAATCTTTCCTAGTGTTAATTGTCGGCCAAGAAGCCGATGTACTTAGAATTAAAACACATTATTCAGTTCTTAATAACCAGCCAATTTTTTTTCCCTGTTAATGAGCAGCAATGTCTAAAATACAATTTTAAAACCCATGGTAGATGTTTTCGGGTGTTTTGCTCGAAAAATCAAAGTTCATTTCACACAATTAGCATACGTAACATATAGCAGTATTCTACCACAAATGGTATCAACCAAAAAAGTGATTAAAGTCTATGTAATCAATAAAGTGAATTGATTGTAAATGAATGCGACTTATGGAAAAGGAGCTTGGGTTAAAAAAAAAAAAACATTACGTCAATTAAAACGTCTATATCAAGAAAGGGGAATAGTTGTCATATGAAAGAAGAACGGTAATTTACTTTTGTACAAATTTAGTATGTGGACAAGCAGTCTAACAAAAAAGAAAACTATCTTTTACCTACTCCTCTAGCCTTGCTCTTTTAAAAAGTTGGCAAGACAATTAAAACTTTCTTGTTATAAGATAAAATATTCAAAAACTCCCTGTCAGTTCTTTATGTTCCAACACTTTTCACGCTACTAATAAGTTAAATATGTTTAAATGTTTACACCAATGCAATGTACAACAGCATACATAGACTGTCAACATTTAAAAACACATTAATACAAAAGTTTTTATAAACTTGTGGAATTTGTGGATACTAAAAGTGTGAAACTAAAATACGAATTCAGCAGTAGATAACAATCAGCAATTTGGAGATAATTACCAAACCATTGTATGTTAACAATATCATATAATTTCATAGAATTTATATTATTTCCAAGACTTAAAAAAGCAAAAAAAAAAAAACAATTCATTGTAACAGTTATTCAAGTACCAGCTCTGCTCCCGGCCTAGCATTAAATGTCAATAATATCAATAATATATCATTTATAAATAATAAAAACGAAACTGATTTTGTATTTATAAGTGATATGTTATTGAAAATCATCAGTTTTAACATATACAATTTCTTATGCTAACAAATATAATATCTTAGAACTTTCAGACAATTTATACATATAAAAATTATTATTGATATTATAAGAATATTATTGTTTTTTTTTTACAAGAAGTTCCTGAAATTTAACCTACTTTCCTTCAAATGGGATTATTATTATTATTATTATTATTATTATTATTATTTAGTCTTGCAAACATCGGAAACAAAAAGCCTATGCTTATTTTAATGTTTATTTTAATTTATACTGAATAAAAACAGTACCAAATTCCCATTTTTGAAATCTGTATTATGTCCTTAAATTGTTTAAAGCTGATTAACTCTAATTAAATCAAACCAAACGAAAAGTAATGGAGTAGTTAAAAGGATTCACTTGGAAAAGATTTTAAATATAAAAGTTAGATCTCAAATGTGTCTACCAAGTTTCAAGAAGAATTTCAAGAAGATCACAAAACAAGTGTGAAACAGATTTACAGCGAATAAATGTCTCATTTATTGAACTGTAAGTGGATAACACTATGACATTGCACTATTACACTAAACAATTACATTGCATTACACTATTATTAGAAATAGACATTTCCCTTCTATGGGTAGAATCTGTTAACTAAATATGGGAATTAGAATTACAATTGGAATAATTGTAAATAATTTGGAACTTGTCAATATTTTCGACCACGAATTGTATCTGCAATTAATAAAAAGAAGTCTAGAAACATCTGTCATTTGAAATATATGCAATAATTATTTAAATAATACTAATTGTAAAACATTCAAAAGATGGCGCTCACAAGATTGATAACAATAAGTCATTATTCATAATCATAAAAATAATGCTAGTCATCAGCATTGTTAAATGCTACTTTTAAGTGGGTTCCACAATAATAATTGTCGGAATCGCAGTGGTGCCTCAAAAGCACAAATAAATAATAAAAAACTCACTAATGAAATATAATTGAGAACATTCATATGGGCCAGCAGTCCGCCGACCTCAAAGATTTTTTTTATAGCATAAAAAATTCAATCTGCGCATTGAATTATTAAATAATGCTTCAGTACTAAGACCTTTTTGTTTACTGGGGACTGATACTGGCTGATGATCGCCAAAGACCGTGAAATAGCTGTTCCAGGATGTCGCTTGGTAAAACAATTTGGGCTGACCCATTGTTGAATATTCTTTTGATATTTAAAAGTTACATTTTTATTAAACCACCATTATATCAATCGTAATAAAACTGGCGAAATTTATAATAAGTTATTCTGCAAAATTACACTTCTTTGAGGTTTCCAAAAGTGCAAGCTTCTTTTCTAAGAAGTAGAAAAATGATCATAGAAAGTGAATTGTCTCTTCTTCACAATTAGGAGAAGTGTTGGGTTTCTTTTAGAAACGGAGACGTTCCTTTGCCTTGAGGGGAGACTTTTTAATGACCCGACATGGAACCTCAATTTCGTTCACCATGTTCTAAAGTAACCCCGGCGGCCGGTTGCTCTTTGAATGGGCAGGTTTCAATTTGTACCAATCGTGCCTAATGATAGTTCGCCGATCACTCAACAACAACTTTAGCAGGCAAAACTGAATGAGTTTGCTGAAAGTCGGTCAAAGAGATCAAAAATTAAATAGTTTAAGGCGATTCAAAAGGCTCACTTGCTTCAAAGAATAAACGGATTCCTTCTAAGTTAGAATTATAAACTTACATTTAATCATTCTCAGTTCATAGGTGGCTTCAGGTTTGTTATACATTAAGGCTTCTTTCTTATTTATTACTTTATTATGTTCCCTCCTCCCGCATACAAATAAAGAAGTTTAATAATAAATTTAAAAAAAAGATGAACTTTAGATATTGTATCAGAACAATTTATTACGGATTTAGGTAGTTTGTGGAAAGTTTTAGACAATATACTATGTTATTTGTGAAAAGCTACTTCGGGTTAACCTACTTATTTTCCATCATATTCTTTTATCATTTTAGCCCCAAATGTTTACTTGTTTTGACTTCATTTGAAAAATGAATTTTCAGTTTTATTTCATTTTCCAATGACTTAAATTTTGTTTTAATGGAACCAGAAGCTTTGTTTTTTTTTTTTTTTTTTTTTTGTTTTTTTTTTTTTTTTTTAACTTAATTTTGTCTGTAATATTATTATTATTATTATTATTTCATCTTGGGTAGGCTAGTTTTTCTGAAAGGATAGGTCCTCAAGAGTTTTGCTTAGGCTATAATAAAAATGATTCTATATAAAATTTATTTGTGTTTAAGTAACTTAAGTAGTTTATCTGTAAAGTGTAGGAGTGGCATTCGCAAACTAAAGAAATACGAAAGAATATTGGCTCAAGCAGATTGAGAGACACTATCTTATAGTAACTGAGTAACTGTCTTACATAAATTATGATGCACTTTATATAATTTTTTCCCATACTTCATCAAGTTAAAAACTTTAAGCTTAGATGCTACAAAAACCACAAAGGCTCACCATATGGATTGGCTCACCATTCGTTGATAAGTTGTTTATTACTGATAGCTCAATAAACGAGATTATTACATCTCACCAACTGATGAAGTTCAGCCTATAAACCCTACAAACAGTAGATAATAACTAAAGTTTGTTAGTTAATATAATAATATATAATTTTTCCATTGAACGCAATATCTTCTGCTTCTAATGCAAATAATAATATTGCATAGAAAAAGAAATCCTATTCTTCAAAGGAGGGCCCACTCCTCCGCCAAAGGCATGTAAAGTCACAATTACGTTAATTATAGCTTCCCGCATGTGCCCAGTGTCTTCTCTCTGTACATTTGATGAAATTGCTAGACGTGAAACATGAAATCACAGTCTAATATCAATAAATAATTCCGACAATTACACTAAACACATATACCACTCCGCTTTACGAGTAATAAATTGAAGCCGTGCGTGCTACGGGCCTTCCAAAAAGCCTTCTACCAATAATTTCTGACTCACAATATGGTACCGAGACCTATATTACTGGGAGCTATGAATCGAAATTAATTAAAACAGCAGACACTCGCAACCAGGTTCTATCTGCTTCCCAGAAGACAAAAAGGAATTTCAATGACATCATTAACTAATTAATTAGATTTCCGTTAATATCTCGATTTTGGTAATTCCTTTTTCAATTGGCAAAATATATAAATAAAAATCCTGACGTAGTATAAGCCCAATATTAAGATTAAAAATTAAAATGGAGGCAAATTAATTTTTAGTACAAATTCAAAAGGTCGGTATGTCTTTATATTTTTATGCCTTTATACCTTTATAAGTCTTTAAACATTTAAATGGATAGCTGAGTGTTTATATCTTCTAAAACTATTTCAATTTACAAATTATTAGTTGTTGAATCTTGGATTTATAATTTTACTGCAACTAACTTGCAGTTTTTCTTTTTTTAATTAATAAAATAAAAATGTTAAAAATTAAATTAGATGTTTATTTAATAAAATAAATTGTTAAGAAGGGATATGCTTCTTAATGATTCAAAATTAATGTTTAACATAATATAACAATAAAGAAATTAAATTTTTTGGTGTTCAGTTTTTTTTTATCTCCAATGCCTTTACAAACTTTGAAAATTTTACTGGCTTATGCATACGAAATCCTTTAAAAATATAACAAGTTCAAAGAAAATTACTGTTAAACAAAGATTATTTTTATTTATATATTTATTTTATGTATATGTAAATTTTTATATGGATATATGCAATATAAATACGAACGTATACAATATAAATATGAACATGAAAATAACTAGTAAAGATATACTTTATTTATTTAAATAAGAAATTTCAAAAAAAAAATTGCGAAATTCATCAAGTAAAATAAAATAGTTTCGAAGATTTGTTGATAAGTTTACGATCAAAATATTAATATTTAAAATATAATTATTTTATCAAAACATATTTTTAGTCTTTTTTTTTTTAAATTACATATAATAAAAAGCTGATAAAATATGTGATATGTTTAAGAAATAGATTAATGTATTTTTTAAAAAATGTAATTTATAAAGGAATAAGTATAATAAAAACTAGAAATTTGAACCCAATCGCTGGAAGAATTGGCTTTAGTTTCCCACAATTGCCGCTAGGTGGTGTAGCAAATGCGTGTTGAAAAAAGAGACGCAATTAAAACTGTTTTTCGCGTATTCGTGTAGAGGAGTTGGAATAATTTTTGTTCACGGAAATAATAATTAAATTAATGTTTAATTTAACTAACTTTATGAAACTAAAATGAATTTTTCATCTAAAAATTATAATAATTTCATAAAAGATTTTTTTTTTACTCAATTCATTCACAAATTAGAATTAGGAAATTAATAAAGTATAATTAAGTTCTAAATTTCTTTTGTAACAAGTTTAGTAAATTATTTCCATTTTTCCTATAACTAATTTATGTGTTTAATGACATTTTAAAAAAAGAAACAAATTTTTGATATTTAAAGTTTTCATTAGTCCACATGACACAGTATATTACAAAGGATTTATTTTTTACGATTTTTCATACATTTTGCCATAAAAAAATAAATATATAATATACACTTAAAATACATTTTTTGAAACTAAAGTTACTTTTTTTAAATAATGTTAATATATGTCTTAATAAGAAGATACTGGATTTATTCGAATATAAATGAGGTTATAAACAATCGTAAAACGAGGAACCATTGTAATTCAAGAACAGATTCTTATTTTATGAAAATACGTAAAATAATTATTTAAAGGAAAGATATACAAGTTAACTCAGTAAATTATTATTAGAGTTTTCTTTTCTAATAACGGAATTAATGTCATTCTTTTTTTAATTATAAAAAAACAAAAGGAATAGTCTATCCAAATGTCTTGAGAACAATCAAAAATTTATAAAAGGTCATTGCTATGGCATAATCACCAAATAATTCAGACTTTCTGTTGACATTTCAACGCACATTTCTGGAATGAAGAAATTGAATAGCACAGTCGAGATGGAGATTATACCGCTCCAATTAATCAGAGTTTTTGGAACAAACCGAAAAAAAAAAAAAAACCCTGGGATTTAACGGAACATACAGAATGAGGTGTGGATATAACACCCATACCTTACTCTGCATTCAAACTTAGATTCGTGTAGTAAACAAGATAGTGACAGCGATTAGTGAACCAATCCAATGCTTCGCAATGGCTTCTGATACGTATAATATAATTGATATTGCTTTAATTTCCTTATTATTATAAATGAGATTGTTGCGATTATTGTGATTGTTGTGATTGTTTTAGAGCTTTATTATAAAGTGATTATTGCGCATGCAAAAGACGCAATTGATTGCTGTAATTGTTATGATTGTTGCTAATGATAATTTAATGATATTTTAATGATACTTGTCCACAGACGGACGGATAAAGCGTGGTTACAAGGTTTCTGATACTTGTTTTGATGCAAGTAACAGAAGCCTAAAACTGCTGAACTTGGCTGAACTTTTTTTTTCTTTTGAATTTCTATTCCATTTTAGTGTATCTTTAATAAATAATAGGATTCAGAGTAATTAAAGAAATAAATTTAAAAAATTATTAATGGTGAAATTAGAATCTTATTTTTCTTATTTTTTTTTTTCCTTACTGTAATAATTGATTTTGTTATTTTTAGCTCATGCTCAATTACTTTGACAAAGAAGGTTTTATCTTGGTGACGAAATTTCGAATGTACACACAATCAGCTACAGGGAAATACGAAGGCATCCATTTTCTTCACGGAACGTTAGATTGGAAGAACTGAGGGAGGGGGGCTTCTAAAACGAGCATCCATTCATTAAGTTCGATCGAATAGTGTCTCAGCTCGGTGAGAAAATTGAAAAATAATAGAGATAAAGACTGACAAGCTCTTCTCTCCACCCTCACAGCTCCTTCATGCTCAAATTCTGACAATTAGAAAGAATCGCTCATCAATAAAGCCCTTGAAACATCACGCTTTCACATGGAAGTAAATTGGGATCGGGTTCCCAGATTGATTGGGTGGAATTCCCACCCGCCCCCAAAATCCCAAGTAAGTGAATCCACTTTCAATTAATACATCATTATTTGAATTCTTTATTTTAAAATTCAATTTGCATTATTTAAAAAAAAAAAAAAAAGCTATTTTCATCACTACGAAAGAAGAGGAGAATTTATGATTTGATTCCATCGATGGAAGATCTTACTGTAGTGTTTTTTAATAATATAATAAAGATTTGAAGATTTTGTAGCAAATGGAATGTTTTGAAATAACAGCAGCTTGTCAGAATAAATCTTTATTAGCTTATAATTTAAATATTTGTAAATATTTTATGCATTTACACCTTTATTTCTATCTGATCTTCTTCTCTAATGGTTCTTATCTAAAAAACATATCTTTTGCTAACCTTGTTTACTTATGTGTGAATATTTTTTATTTTTTTTTGCAAGTTTACCTTCTTTTCGCTGACGATTGTATAACAAAATCAAAACAACCCTGGATTCATGATAATATTAATTCATTAAAGAGAGAGAGAGAGATTTGAAAGAGAAAGTGGTTTCGTGTTACTCATCCTACATTCTAAAAAGGAATTTAAGTTTTATTCCATTCTAGTTGAAATTGTGAAAGGCGAAAACAGCCAAATAAAGAATATATTTTATCGGAAGTGGAGTGGTGCCTCAAAGGAAAACATACACAATGAAAAACTCACCAATGAAAAATTAGTGAGAAAATTCATGTGCCAGGAGTGCGCAGGCCTCAATGAATTTTTTTAAAGCATAAAAATTCAAACTGCGCATTTGAATTAGTAATAATAACAAAGAATATGTTTTGTTCATATTTTCATTTGCATTAAAACAACGAAATTTAAATAACACCAAATATTACTGAACAATACTTATTGATATTTACTTGAGAATTCGGGGAAAAAAAGATGTATACCATTTAAATGAGAAAATGATTGTTCTGTTTCATTTTATTTTTATTTATTGTTTTCCATTTTATATCTTTTTGAAATGTTCGATTTCCAATCCATTTTTTTCATTTACATTTTGTTATAATTTGACTTACATTTAATTATTTTTCTGTATCTAATGACATTTAAGCAAATTTGCCATTACCATTGCGGTACAACTTGAAATTTAAGAAGATAAAAGAAAAGATTTTAGACACAATTAATTGAGGAAAGAAATTAATGACGGAAGGTAATTTAGTGGCAGCCTAGTGGTTCAGGTGCTAGACTGAGGACTGGAGCCTAACTCCAGGTGGTGGTCATGGGTTTTTCCACGGTTATTCCTCGTACAGACCCAGCCCTCTGTCAAATGGTTACCGGGTTTCTTAGTTGGTGGGGAGGGAGGGGTCAAAAGCGGGAGAGTTTGTCGATCTGACAACCCGACTCAACTAGTCCCATTGGTCGAGCATCACTTGGACCCTAAACCACCCAAGGTCCTGCAAGGCCTGTAGTGGTACAGCTTAACCTTAGTATAATTTTAGTTACTATCAAAGTTTATTATAATGAAATGTAAAATTTAAAATAATAACCATTGAAATTGAAGATTTTAGAATAACTTAAATACATACAATATTTTTTTATAATCCATCCTGTGATCACGTGATCTTGAGATAATTATCTCACCACCCGTGACCAAGACTGCTTTCTCCGCAAGCGCGTCTCGGAGACTTCATGTTTGATCGTAAGTCACATAATTTCAAATTAATGAAAATGTAAGCCTCTCGGAGCCCGTCTCGGAGATCCCGGGACATCCGGTTGACCCACATAGATAAAAATACAAATATGATCATCCTCAATACTATACCAAACGTTTGCCACCTTATTCGCATTTCTGTGGCTTATGGTTCGGAGGAGATAGGGCCAGAAAACAATCAACTTTTCTTTCAATAATGTAGATAAGGCCTCTGTTAAATATTTATTTTAAAAGATTAGATTTCAAATATCAGAAGAAAAAATATTTATTATCTAAAAGTTATTTGAAATTTTAACATTTTATAGTAAATAATGATCATAATTTCTTTAAGCTTAGAGTAACTGATTCACATTCAATTACGTCTTTTATTTTTCTCAATATTTTTATTACTATTAACAATAAAAATCCCCAATTAAATTCAGTTACAAGTTAGTAATAAAAAAAACAAGTGCAATTTATACTATTTCTTTAATCTTTGCGTTAATGCGTGGTTGGACTTAATATATTAGGCTTATAATTGTTGATGAAGCAAATTGAAAACAAGTATAAAGAAGAGCGTTGTTAGAAAGCTGTGTGCCCCAATGCCCTGACAAAAGGAGAGTCTGTTCATAAGATTGTTGTCCGGTGAATTACTGTCTAGTGGCACGATATCATTTAATTACAGTCAATCGTGAAAGACCTAACCCACATCCGTCCACGGCATCCATATAATTTCCGGACACCCTTGTGAATCTTTTCCCATGAAGTTAGTTGCCCCACCCTCAGAAATCTCTCAGGGCTTGTTCTAATCCCCTTAGCCCACTCCTGACCACCTGAGAAGCCAATGGATCAGACCCATATATCAAATGAAGTTAAGCCTACAAGTGAAGACCTAAACCAAGAAGACACAGATATTTTGACTCTCTTGAATGTGGAAAGAAAATCTATTGTAACTAAAACTTGCTTAATGATAAACCCTTGCTTATCATTAAGAATGAATTGCCTGAAATTCTAAGAGTTCTTATAACATTACATACTTAGATTATTTGAAGCATTATGTCATTCGGATGAGCAGAGGCTTTATTTGTAACTCATCTGTTAAAGTCTACATAACTTACATTCTTTTTTTCTTTCTTTTTTAAATTTTTTCCTTAAATGTTTTCGTCTTAATTCCCAGTTAATTTAATAGCCAGAATCGGTTTTATTTTTCCTTTCGTTATTCATGAAGATGTTCTTTCTTCTTCTTATTATTATTTTTGTTGGACGAATTAGTGAAATAATTGGGAATTATTATTAATTAAACAATCACATTTACTTTTAACATTTTTTACCTATTACCTTGTTTGAAAGGTATTTGTATATTAATCTTACACAATCTTTTCTGCTTATAATCTCCTACAAATAAAATCCAAAAACTAAAATTTACTCTTAAAATTGTTTTTAGATACAATTTGCATTGCTTTCCATTTAAGGTAAGAAAATAAATAAATGATATTTGAAAGTGAGTAATACATTGACAGTTCTAATTATAAACACCTTCAAAAACTTAAGTATTCTTTAAATTTTAATGTTCAATTTCTATTCCCAAGCTTTCGAGATACAAATAAAATTCTCTACATTAATACAATTCCTCATCTGTTTGTTTTTTGTTTTTGTAAAGAATAACTAATGGTGCAACCTTACATGTTTATTAGATTGCTTTCATTTTCGTTAGTGTTTGAAGCGTCGTAATTAACTTTTTTAGTCGTTTATTTATTGTTCTAAAACGAGTTGTGATTTAGTCATTTATTTATTTAATATACTTTCCTTTATTACACGCTTTGGATTTTATAGTTACAGTGACTTACATAAGTTATAATAGGCTGATTAGTGTCCTTTGCTAATCTTCTTTCGCCTAAATACAAATGTCTTAACTCGAGCCTGTTTGGAAGCTTCAGACAAGTTTATAGTGGGTGTGGTGTTCCAATCTTTATGATTACCTGAGGTCTTGTCGTTTGACATTGTAATTTGTCACAGCAGTTATAAGTGTATGAAGAAATAACGTAGCATGTTAGGTTTAGAAGTAAAATGAGCTATTTTCAGCTCATTTCATTTAGTGCCTTTTCTATTCAGTTAAAGCTCGAACTCTCAAATATTTGCATAATCAAACATCATTGTAGTTTCTAATTTGAATTAACTTAGATTTTTTTTGCTACATATTTGAGACTAGAAACAATGTGAGGAAATCTTTCAATAAAGTAATTTAAATAAATTATTATAATTTTGGAAATGTTTCAATAATGTAGCCTAATAGATCCCTTCCTTAGTTTATTTCTCAATTCTTAACATAGAACTAAATATTAATCTTTAACATCGTGATAAGTTACTAAAACTACAATTACTATTAAAAAAAAATTATTTTTATTACTGTTTTTATTACTGATTAAAAAAAAAAAAAGAGAACAAGAAAAAAACAACAACATTCTTATTTTTGTATTCCCTCGATCATTAAATGCTCTATATTATTTAAATGTACAGCCTTGACTGTTTGGTTTATATTCAGCCATAACTCAAATTAATTTTCAATTTTATATGCTGTTTTTAATAATGTCTTGTTTTTTATATCACCACGTTACATACTTCAAACTGTAAATGAAATGATTAACTCAATGCTTCTGTAAATCAGTAAGATTAACAGTTATAACAAAAGATTAACAAATGGAGTTATGATTTGTGGCTAATAGATTTGAGAATCTTCTCTAATTTACCTGTCCAATGAAATCTTAAAAGAATGATTTAGAACGTTGTTAATTTTTTTGTTTTTGCATTTTGAATCTTAATCTTTGCCTAGCCTTAGAATAATTGTTTAGCTGCTGGGATAGGTGGGCTCCCTGCTGTGGAAAGGTTATCTCTTTGACAGCGTTAAAGAGCAATAAAAATTTCGTCATTATTCAGAACGGGTGAAGTTGGCTCGAAACAATTTGGAAAATGTATATTTGGAACTCTTAAAGAAGTGTTTCCGAGAATACGCAGTGCTGAATTAAGAATCCGGGATTCTTAGTGCCGGATCCGGGAAAAACGTTGCGCTCTCTTGCAACGCTCTTGGGAGAGTACATAATCATTTTATAGACGACTGTAAGGAGCTAGAGCAGAGCAGAGACCCCGGAATGCTTTCCCTAATTACTAATTAGACTCTGGCTAATGACCACTCAGCCACACAAGAAGTTTATATGGAAAATACTTTCCGAGGATCAGCAGTTAAAAATAATAGCCCTCGTATTCATTTAATTATTTGTTTCACTTTCTGTTTTTTTCTATTTTCTGGTTTATTTATTTTTTTTTTCTCTTTCTTTCATTAAAAGACCGCTTTAAAAGTTGTCTGAATGTGAAACACATTTAACCACGAGTTGAATCTTCCCTTTGTTTGAAATTCTCTTTAACATAACCTAAATAGTTTCAGTATTTTCAAGTGGGATAATTCAGCATTGTTAACTTGCGGTCGCTTATTTGCTCGAAAATAATCCGTTCTTTGTAATTGTTTTCATAATAGGAAAACTGAAATAACAATGTTTTGGTTTCAATCATCAAAATAAAAGAAAATAAGCTAATTGAAACATGGAAATTAAAAATAATTGTTAAGAGCTGAATAAAGTAAAAAAGTAAATAAAGAAATAAAGAAATAAAATTGCAAATATCAATAAAAGTTTACTTAAATAATATAAAAAAGGCAGCAGTGACAGCTTCGAAATATGACGATTATAGATTAGACTTACAAAATATGGAGTTAACATAAATTAAAATAGAGAATTTAAATTTTGTATTTTAACTCCATTTTTTTTTTTTTTTTTTTGCATGAATATTAAAGAATTGTTGATTCTAAGATATGGAAGTATCGTTGATAAAATACGTTTGAAATTCACTTTAATTAAAATGATTAGATACAGAAGTTTACTGACATCGAGTTGTGCTATTTTTTTTTTCCTTAGATTTCTTCGAAGTTAACTAAAGAAGTTAAAAAATTGCAAGAAAAGCATCAGCTATTTACTTACAAATGAGAAAATAATATTCTATTTTGATAACGACCACTACTGAGAAACTGATTAGATAAAATTAAATTGAAATAAAATAGTTTAACGTGCACGATTGGTTACCAAATTTTGTAATAAAAAAGCTTATTAACCTTTAAATTTAAATATGTCAATTCTTATTACTAATATCACGGTTCTGAATAAGCTGAGAAAAGCTCCTTATTAGCCCCGCATTATTTATAAAATTTTACGTCAAAATATTTTTGCAAAAAGCTTAGACTATCACTAAGAGTCGTCCAATCATAAACTCGGAGACAACATTAAAGTCGGGATGGTCCCATCCGGTCGCATTTGTTCATGAGCCAGGGAACAACTAGTCATGTTGCATGTAAATAGGTCAGTCTAACCACCCGATTCGAATCAGTTGTTTTAACTAGTCTGGGTTTTTCAGTGCAGCTTGAGTCTTGTAGTGTTACAGTATAGAGTGCCTGCCTCCCTCCAGACAGGTAAAAAAAATGAAGAGAGAAAAGAATAAGAGGGAAAAAAAGCCTTCTCATAGGGCCGTTAAACAAATGAAGTTCATAGAAGTAAGTGTGTTGCGTAGAGCCACGAGCCACTGCCAGGTAGAGTCACCCTTCTCCAAGGTTGTTTATGTTTGCAAAAGGGGCAGACAGGGGGAGTGAAGGAGTTACAAAGAACACAAGCCACGCGACGATAAAGAAGGTGTGGTTGTTCAAGGAGAAAGGCAACCCTCTATCTGTCGGCTCGACTCTCTTTTTATATCAATCAACTAAGCGAGAAGTCACGTGGTTGTCGTAAAGTTTACTTTATTAAAGCATCCACATGGTGTTACCGAAGCCGTTAAGACAGTGAGGAAAAAAATCATCGCAAATATGTATTCAGGCATTGTATTTTGAAATAAAAACTATTTTATTTATCAAAGAACGATTTAGAATCACTTCTATTAGTTTTATAGCTTGTAAATCTTAAAGTATTCAATATTTGGAAAGAATATCAGCTACTACAGGATATCAAACAAAAATATAAGTTAAGCTTTACAAAGATTTTCAGACTAAAATACCAAATGACAGTTAAAGTGTTGTAAAATACAATGAAAAAAATATCTGCAAAGGGAAATTTTACGGTTAATTCTGCTCTCTCTCAGGTAATTAAGTTACTTGAGAAGGTTTATGAGGACAAAAGGATTCCTTTTCAAAAGAATCTTATTCTAATTAAAACAACTTTTTATTAATGGAGAGAAATCATTTATAAATGATTACGGACGTTAAACTTGCTTTCTACAACTTTTTATTATTTTAAAAAACTGGAAACAAGTGCAAATAACATTAAGTTATTACTTTTTTATGCGTTTAAAATAAAATTTTTCTTTTTATTTAGGAAGGGAAGAAGAAAACATCTAAATTTTTTTACTGATAGTAAAAATCTTATCAGTCATCTTAATTCTCCTTATGATAACTCCTTAATCTTATGATTCTTTTTAAAAAAATCACTTTATCACTAAGTTATCACTTCTTTGCAGATGCGGGTTTTTTTCATAGCATGAGTTAAGTATCTTAAGGCCGGATGCTGCCAGTCCTGTCGATCAACCGCTCCTGACAAAGGAACACGGGAGAATCATAAAAATAAAAACAAAACAATCATCCAACCTGAATATTCGAGCCCAGGATCAATTATAGCTGCCGAGTGACAGATAACGTCCTTGACTTATTGGTTATATCGAGACGACATAAAAATCATTCGTTATTAATTGAAGGCTTGAGGATTACAAGTGGGCTATCGACTAAATTAACGAAAATGAGATGTTCATTTGTTTTTACGTAATTTAAGGCTGAAAATTTCAAATCTGATTCGACTAATTCCATGAAACAAGCATTATAGAGACTGGAAATATTTACATAAGGCTGTACACAAAACTTTATTGCAAAGTTAAACTTTGTTTTTGCTCTCCAGAAAAATTCAGAAATGGTGGATTCTCAACCATTCAATTGAGATATTGAAAGTAATACGTTGTATAGACATCTAGATGATATACTCCTTTAATTTTTCTAAAATTCACAATATTTCTGTTAAAGTAAAAGAAATATTGTGTATTTTAGGAGAATTAAAGGAGTATATCAACTAGATGTCTTTACAACATATTACTTATAAATATTATGGAAGTATCTTATTCTGAGATATTGAAACTTTATTATTATTATTATTATTATTATTATTATTATTATTCTTGAGACATAATTTTAAAGTTATCTTCATTGAAAGTTTACATAATGCTAGACATCAGAAGAATGTGTAAACTTCTGTTAGATACCATTAACTAAGAATAAAAAAAGAAAGGAATATTTTAAAGAATTAAAAATTTTAAATGCTTACATGTCATTATGAATTGATTTTGTATATCAGTTAATATATAATTTGCATAAATGTTTCTCAATCTGACTTCATTTGTAACTTAAAATTAGGAAGTTTAAGGAGTACTAGCACTCCTTCAAAATTCTCGATTTTTTTTATTAGCTATTTAATATTTTTTTTTTTTTTTTAAAGATAGTTCTGTAGACATATAAGTTCGCTCACAATTTACTCTGAGCAGTAATAACATCGAAATCAGAGTAAATCTTTATGTCAACCAGCATTTCAGGCGTAATATATGTAGGTCATATGAAGGTGCCTTGTAAAGGATATATAGCTAATATTACATTATTATAGCTAATATTATATAAATTTAAGATATCATATTCTTTATGTCTTATATTCGAGTGCCAATTTAGAATTCGTTATAACTGAGTGTAGTTTTTTTAATTAATAAAAATTTAAATTGAAAACAACTTGGCTCGGATACATAGTATATGATTTTAATGGTTCTTTATTAAAAAGAATGTTTCATTTTCGTTATTGCTTTCACAATATATATTGAAACTAGTATGTATTCCATAAAAGTCTAAAACAAAGCAAAACCTTATCCATTCCTTTATAAATGTGCTCTCCTCTCCTTCTGTATTTATATTATACTTCTTTACAGATTTTCTGAAATTTCCTGAATTTCTAAAAAACTTTAAATTCAAGAAATTGCACGAATTCTTTTCTTTAATTTTTTTTAAATATATTAGTCCAAAAGCAATATTATTAAAAAAATTAAACAAAAAAATTTTAAACTTAGATAAAGTTGCATAAATCATTGGTTGTAAACAAAAAAGTAAACAAGTGAAGTTTTCAATTTGTTTTT
>JAFIDM010012231.1:83341301-83367962 GCA_023159025.1 Thereuonema tuberculata
AATTTTTGTATTGTTTGATCTAAAGACTTAAACTGTGTTTAACTTTTTCTATTGAAGTTATGTAACATTTAACTTTTTCTATTGAAAGGCTAAATGTAGATTTAAAATAATCGATAATCCATAAAGTTCTAAAATGTAAGATACAGCGTTGCTTTGACATTGAAGAACATTTTATCAACGAAAGTCTCGTTCAAAAAAAAAAACCCACTTACAGTACAAATCATTCCATTGACAAGAAGTAATTCAATGGTTTCTGCCTCTTTCATTTGCATAGTAGTCGAGAATGGCGTCGTCAATGGTTGCTCCGCCCGTCTCGAAAGTTACACGTATTGCCATCTTTAACAAAAAGGAGAGAGTGATTTAATCGTAGTTAGAATGGATATGGGCTATTAACAAAAAAAAAAAAAACTTCCAATATCTTTGGATATTGTTGTAAAGATGTCGACAGTGCTTCTACTGACGCTGTGAGAAAGATTTTTTTTAAATTATTTTTCCGTTATTAATTATTACAACGTAAAGGAAGAAATCTCAAGTAGATATGGTATTGCTAGAAATTAAATAGATACTCAGTATATAACATATAATGACCGAACGTACAAGTCATTATCACTAACTCCGAAAAATCGGAGTTAGTTTTTTTCAGGAGTTTTTTTTCAGGGATTGTGGAAAGAATTATCAACACCAAAATAATTGTAATCATGTTTTGAGTTGATTTTTACGTAAGAATCGCATTAAAAATCTGAATTATTTTCAGCCTTTTTAGCTTAACGCACAAAACAAGAAATCGAAACGTCGAACAGTAGACTTCGTGCGATCAGTCAATATCAATGGACCAGAGATTTTGTAGATAATCTAAATTTTTCGTTGGTGTTATTTCAGTTTGGAAAAGGGTTTATTAATTTAACGTAGGTAAAAATATTGATCTTAAATTAATTAATACATTTATTATTTATACCAATGAATAAATATGAATTATTAGCTTTAAAGTCATTAAGTTTAGTGAAACTTAGAATTTAACGTGGATTTTAAGCTAATAATTCATATGCATTAATGTTTGTCAACAAAGGTAGACCAGCTCAGCACAGTGGTAGTTGACTGCGACTGGCAGAGGCACCGGGTTCGATCCCTTGCGGAGGGCGGTGATTTTTTTCAGATGAATTCTCCTCGAGATTGATCTTCCGGAATAGTTACCGGGTTTTTTCTACAGGCAAAGTAGCGTTGGGCTGACCACCGAGTTCATCTTACAAGTCCCAGGTCACGAAATATTGGGATATTTAACTAAGCGCCCCTCATGAGCCCCATGCCTTACCTGTTGGTAATAAACTATAATAATCTTTGGGTTTTATTTTTTAAAAACAAACAAATACTTTTTTCTTAAAATTTTCAATAAAATGTTACTCAAAGAAACCAGTGACTAACGTTTGGAGACAGAGAGGGAGTTGAAAACTTTGTCTCCCCAAAATAAAATCCTAAGTATGCCTCCTCCGTCAAATGCAATGTAACAAATCTGATAATTTGAAAAGTAAACAAAGTTTTCGAATAAAAGGTAGCACTGAGACCAAATAGAGGACGTCGATCATATTACATAATGAATAGCTGTAAAATCGATAATATTTATTTAATTATGTAATTTTATTTTCTATCTGTCCACTTTCTTGGAAAATTATATTCTTTATTTTTAGGATTAATATCTAGATTTTATAAATGATAAAAATAAGAATGTGTCTTATATATATTTTTAAAAGAATGTAGGCTACAGTAAAATTCTCCTTCTAAGAAGGGAATAGAAAGAAGTAAAACTTGAGCTTAATTTCAAAACTTCAATATTTTGTTATTCTATTATTCTACATCAATTGAAATTTCAGGTGTAAAAGTCCTGAAAAACAAACAAACAAACAAACAAACATAATTACTGAATTTTTGATTTCTAAGATCATAACTTCTTAATAAAGTTTTTAAAAGTTTGCTCTATCACAACTTTTCTAAAATAAATGGATTGATATAATTTCGAAGAAATATCAATTAATTATCAATTGAACTTAAAATCTTAGTTTGTTAGTTTTACCTCAAAATTAACACATTTTCTTCTTAACTATTTATACGGAATCTACTTGAAACCTAATTGGTAAGTTGGATAAATCGTTAAGTTCAAAATGAACTCTTCCATTCCTTCCACGTTTTCCCCCGCAACTATTTTTTGTGTATCTTAAAGTCTTCTGGTATAAATATAGACTGGAAACGTGACTTTCCTTTCCTCTCCTGTCCACTTCTTTTTCTCTGGGTTGGCTTTAATCCTCCTCCTGTTTCTTTGCAATTCATTCCTTGCATTCATTTGCAACTCTTTTCATCTGCTGCTATTTCCATCCACTCTTGGCTTTTTCCCTTCCGGTTGTTAGTGCCTCCACCCTCCCCACCTTTCATTATTTAATCCCTCTTTAGCACTGAACAACTCCCGACGCCTTCCCAAAGTTGTGTGTGGACAGATCACTCTGGCACTAGTCAATGGTAGACCGTTTTGCTGGCGATGATCTCTTGGTCAATTGGCGAACAAAGGGTCCCTAAAGAGCGTATCCGTAGAGTCGCATCTTGGAGGCGAATTAAGAGCCGCAAAACCGACCCACCGCGTGGCACCACCCTCACCTCGCCTTTGTGACAACCACGTGGACGGGATGAAAAGAATTATTGCCAGTTGCTATCCTCTTATCTATGACTCCCACACGCACAAACAAGAGAGCCCCCCCCCCCAAGCTCAGGGCCCTTAGCTTCCCAACTTACACTCCGCTCCGGAACAAATAGAATAAGGAAGCGAGTCGTGCTGCCACCGAAAGAAAATCTTCGATAAGCCATCGTATTAATGCACGAAACTGACATAAACTGTGCTGTAAAACGAACGGAGGCAAGTCAACATAGCCAGAAAACATCCTCTTTCAGACTAATCTCACATCATATGAGGTTATTATAGCGATCAAATTATTCATAATCCTCAGCATATAATGTAATCGTCCCCTACAATAAAGAAGCGCTTATTAAAAATATACAGCTATCAACATACTTTCATATAATAGAAAACCATAAGGAAAAATCAAATTTAGATGTAATTGATAACTTGCAATTAAAACTAGCTTGGGAAAAAGAAGTTTATTAACATTTTTCTAATTCATTATTCTTTATCTTAAATCGAGTGGCATAAGAGTAAGATGGTAATATTCTTATTTTAAAATAAATTACAATATTCATTTAATTCAAGATTAATGAGTGACAATTTCGTGTTTGTTTTTTTTTTTTTAAGGTTTTTGTAATAACTAGTCGGCTACCCGCCGCTTCGCTCCGGAAGCCTCCCTTCAATCAAAAAAAAAAGATTGAATACATTCCTTATTGATGGGGGAAAGGAAAGGAGATATAAGTCAAAAAACCATATGGAGAGAGTTGTAGTCCCTATGGCCTAATGGATAAAGCATCTGACTTCGGATCAGAAGGTTGCAGGTTCGATTACTGTCGCGGATGTTTCATTGTAAAAATTATTTCTATTTTCCATTCTCTCAGAAAATTGCGCCGGACAGACACACAGACACACAGACAGACAGAAAGACAGACAGACAGAGAAATAAAAGATTTTAGTAATATAGATTACCAGAAAAAAAGTTTTATTGACATATTATGATCATTTTGTAACTTCAATGCTTTCTTATTCTTAAATTTAAATTTAATTCAGTCTACCTTACATTTTGAGTGGCAGTAATTACAACATTTATAGTTTAACAATAGATCTCCTTCCCTTATCGATTTTTTTTTTATTTTTAATTTGCAAGATGTGTAATTTTTTTTAATTTAATAGAACATAACTTTATATGTTCCATTAAATTAAAAAAAAAATGTAAGATTTAATTACTACCTCAAAAGATATAAAGAAGGTTTTAATCCTGAAAATAATTTCGGAAATTATCTTTTGCCTAAAATCGATAGGTCAAATATTCTTGAAAAAAAAAAAAAAAAAAAAAAAATGTTGAATTTCTTAACGAAATGTAAATAGCTCTTTCACATAAAAAGCGAAATAATTCAATGCATTTATCCTTTTGAACAACATTTTTATCAAATTCGTACATACTTAAGACAGTTTCTTCAACTGAGAATCCGATTATTCAAGGAAATTAGTTTACAATAAATTTTCTATTAATGAAACGAAAGAAAACGATCCAGGATTACAGCAAAACATAGCTAAAAAGAGATATAAAGTAAATTGCTATTATTACTTCTTTTAATTATTATTAATCTATTCCTGGATTAGTAAAGATTGGTCTTCAGATTAGTCCATTTACACAGAGTAAGAGTAGTCAGTGATCATTGATCCATTGTTGTCAATAATGCTTAACATTAATTTCTGCTAAAAAAATTAAAAAATATTTTCTTAAATTCATGAACCATTTTAAAAAAAAATCAGTTTGTAATTACAATTAATTGATTAATTTATAAGTTAATACTTTAATTAATTTAGATAAAATTACTACAATTCATTAATACTGTTTATTTATTAGTTTTTCGGAGGGGCAACTGGAAAATCAATCGGTGTCTTCTATGGAAAAGACATTGTAATGTCAGGACAAATTAAAGTCATTGTTGTAAAGAGATCTCTTCTGAACACAGGACGAAAAAAGGAATTTATCGAATAACTACCGCTTTTATTTTATTTGAAATGTTAGATTTTATTTTTTTTCTTATATTCTTTTTCACAACTTTTAAACGAGATTCAATATTTTTTGAGATTTCAATAATAATAATAATAATAACAAAGACCTTAGGAGAGGAAATTGAATCACTAATAAATAAATAATAATTAAAACATTAAACAAATTTTAAGTCAGAGACTTTACTTTTTAGCATAAAAAAAAAAATACTTTACGGCTGTCAGTTTATTCCAGATCAAATCATATTATTATAAAATTTTATACGAAAAAAAGAAAAAAGTCAAAAGCGTTAGTATAACATCTCGACTAAAGTTTCTTGTCAGATAGTTTATTATATTTGGAAGAATTTAACGTTTAAGAAATTAATCAAATAGAAATCCACACACAAATTAAAAAGTGAACATATTAAAAAGGGAACGACATGTTTCGTCCAGATTACATGAACTTCTGCAAGTAAAAAATCTCAAGGAAAACCTTGAATCCAGAAAAAAGTCAAATGAAAGGTCAATGGGATAGCAAGATCCCTTTGTATTTTAGTTTATTATAATGTAAATTTTAAAATATTTCAAAACAAAACGAAAAAAATTAAATTTCTAAACTTAATTCCGTAATTTTAGCTTGGTTTTTTTTTTGTTTTTTTTGAACCTTCATGAAGTAAAAACAAACTATGACAAACATATTCAACATGAAATTGTGATGATCATTTATTATTGCTAAAATTAATTATGTACTAATTATATGCTAATTATATATTTTGCATTTCATTTTTTTTGTTTCTGTTTTTAAATTTAATCTAAGCAGTTAAGTCTAACAATATCTGAAATATAATGAAAATTTTTACATCTAATATTTTGGCAAATTTTAACGTTTTTCTCCAAAATGTTGTAAAAAAAAAAAAGAAAAACTTTTTTTTTTTTCCCTCAGTGAAAATATTTATTCCGAACTAGTAAGGAAACTGGTTGAAAGAGTTTTTTCCCTTTGAGTTGCTGTTGTATAATGGCTTTTCTATTCTTTCTGTTTGGTCCACAGATCCTTTGACTTTTCTTTTCACCCTTCTACTGTGGCGTCTGTTGGCGTTGGTCCTGTGGACCGATCACCAAAAGAAACGGGGAGGTTCAATAGAAAACGAACGCCTCTGACGGCGTTCCTTGTTTTTTAAAAAAATATGTCGTTCTGGGGGCTTTGTCCGTCTCCAAGGGTTGGAGACCATTCACCCCTCTCGATCACCACCCCACCCCTTTCTCTCCCCTGTTTCTCCCTTCAAATTTCTCATCCCTCTCCCTCAGTTCGTAATGGCTTCTACCGGCCAGTCAATACCGAACCCTCTACCCACCACCCCTCTCATGATCGGAACCCACCCTTGAGGTGCCCCCTCTGAATCCTTTCAGTCACCTCCAACACGCGTCTTGAACCATTTTCATTAATATCAATGTTCGGGTTGTGACAGAGGAAAGCAGAATCCGCGCCTCGCAGGGAACTCTGGGAGTCTCTGCGCAGGCGCACGGGCCCGAGGGAATCAGAGGATCAGGAAAATTGAATGAAATATTTATCGCACTGCATCCTTTGGCCACCCCCGCCTAATATTAATTAGCAGAGGAGAACGGAACGGTGTAATCGATGTTGGCAGGGACCAGAGATGGTCCACCCTTCATCCTACTGATTCTTCGGGGAGAGTAGGGGATGAAAAAAAAAAATCGTTCTTGGCATGGACACCAACGAAGGGGAGAAAAGGATATTTAGCCCCCACAGCCAAATGAACTATCTTCTGCTATTAAAAAAAATGTCTTGGGATCTTTAAAGAAACCTTATATTCGATGATTAGTTTCTTCTTTTGTTATTCATTTTTTTTCTCCTATAAAGTAATAATTTTAAAGACTTTTAATTATGAATATGAAAACTATATAGTAAAACACATTCTTTGAAAAAATTATAATAAATAAGTAATAGATAAGAAAACGTGAAAGATATACAGTAGATAATTCGATATTAAAGACTATTAGAAATGTGCGAAGAAATTTACTTATAATGTTGCTGTTACATCAATATCAAACTTTTTTGTTGACTTGTTTTCATAGTTTGTGTGGCTTCTATTTTAGTGGCTTGACTTTGTTTTATCATAGTTAATATCAAATGGAAGCATAATGGATTCTGAAATTAAGGGTTTTATTACTCACTTCCAAGATTTACAAAATAAATAAAAAGAATCAAGAAATCCAGTACCAAGATCCAGTATTAAGAATTCCATTATTACCAATTTTGATTGGCCGAAATAACACCAAAAAAATTGATCCAAAAAGTTACCTTTACACATCAATAAGATGAGCTAATCATCACAGGGTATTGATATATTTCGTCGAATATCCTTTAATATTCATTGAAGAGTTAAACAAAATTAAAACAAGAAACATTTAGAATGTAATTTTAAGTTGAAATATGAATATCTGTGCGTTCAAACTAATCCCATCCAAATTGATTTTGAAACATATTGGACCAACAAGGTAAGAAATTTCGGGTAAAAAAAAAACCCCATCAAATTATAGGCTACGTGTTTGGCTTTCGAAAATACTGTGGTATCAAGATTTCACTTCCATACGGTCTACTCATCTCAGCTGATCTTTTAAATGTTTACTTTTTTTTCTGTTTATTTTTTCCGTAGCTCCAAACAGGTTTTTCATATTTCCTATCTTTTGTGATCTTATCCGAAACGACAACTATTTTTTTTTTGATGGTTCAATCAACTGTGTAAAAAAATCCACTAAAACACTTTGTAACCCTATAAAAATTATCTAGTCATTGTGATTCGGAATCTTGCCCATCACCGACTTTCCTTTTTACATTTAGATTACAGAAGTAATAATAAAATTTGTTAAATATTAACAACATAGTGAACAGTAGTTTTCATAAAATAATTCTAATCATTTAAAAAAAAAAAATTGAAATTTGTTCAAGTGAATACTAACAGAGGGTCTAATGACCTAATTTTAGGAAGTAAAAAAATACTTTAATACATTGCTTCTCAATCGATTTGCTTCACGGAGCACTTTTATTTTTTTAGAAATACCGCGATACACCAAAACCTACTCCTAAAATCCCCCGGCACACTAAAACAATTGCTTTCATTTACAGAATCCTTTGAAATCCTTTGAAATAAAACTCTGATTTAATAAATGAATACAACAATGTAATAAATATTTAAGATACCCTGAAATGTACTTCTTAAGCCGATTTCAATACTTAATTAACCGTAATTATTAGAACGAAACAGAACATAGTCTTCATTTCTGCTTTTCTCAGGTTATTTGACATCTAGATTTATTCCAGATACGAACATTTGATTAGTTCACACCAAAGACATCCTTACGCTTGAGAAGCTCTGCTTTGGTAGAGGAACTCAAAAATTCACAAAAAATTCGCGTGATCTAGAAAAATCGAGATATTTAAGTTAATCATGTTATTATTAATATAATATTATAATTAATATATTATTATATTGTCAATATTTATAGCGATAATAATATATCTAATAAATATAACATTATATTATACAGGGTGATTCAAAATTCCCTGTACAAACTTTAAAAGTAGGTCAGAATACAAAAACAAACCATATTCATAATGGAACTATGTTCGCAAACGCTAAACCGAATGTGCTAGAGGGCGCTGTTTGGCAGCACATTGGTTGGGCAGTGTGAGCCATCGTCATTTGAGACGTTAATTTTGTACGATGGGAATGTAGGCCTATCGCTTCACTAATGCTGAAAAGGCAGAAATGCACGTAGTCTTTGGGGCATCGAGAGGAAACGTAGGATTTTGTCGTGAACGGTTCCCCAACAGACGTGTGCCCAAATGTTTGCGCGTTTGCACCAGAGATTATGAGAACTGGATCATTCGACTTTTAGCATCTACCTGTAAATGTTACCTTACTGTCTTATATGTTTATAATAAATAGGTTGTCTACCCTGTCTTTTATTTCTGAATCTTCTAGCACATCCGGGTGGCGTTTGCGGACAAACGTTCCACTAAGAATTATTTTTTTTTTTGTATTCCTGACCTACCTTTAAAGTTTGAACAGGGAATTTTTAACTATCCTGTATTCATTAAAGTCAATACATGTATGTTTGATCAATGACAAATTGATATTTAATGATGTAGGCAACATCGGCTACGATGCACCAGAAACAAACATCCATGCCTGGAGTCAGGCCTATCATCCGTGTGAAAGGTCAACGCCTTTAACCATTTGGATAAGTATTAAGTAGATAATAACATAAATTGTTATAATAATAGATCTAATAAAATCGAAGGACAATGAAGAGACTCTTTTTATGCTTTTGGTTTACTCAGTCATTCTTCAGACAAAAAATACCATCACTAAGGATAAATCTTTAATCATTACTTGAGCTTAATATGCAAATCATTAATGAAGTAAAACAAGGGTTCTACTTATTCTGATAAATCTTGAAACATATAATCAAAAACCGACTATCAATCAAAAACAAAGGTTAAAAAAGAAAGAAAGAAAGAAAGAAAGAAATACCCTTCCATTCTGGATCAAGTAGCAACCCTTATTTACTAAGTTTATGTCCCAAACTATCTTGGGTAAAAAAATGTGAAAAAATGCTCTTATTTATAGAAAAATATACTCTACAATCAAATCATATATTTGTGTTTATAATAAAAAAAAATGAGTGCCCACAGGATTTTTTACCAGGGGGGGGGGGCGCAAAATATATTGGCAGTGTAAAAAAGTCTGTAAAAATTGTACCTTACATAATAAAACTATGTATATAAGTAATTCTATCTTTCTTTTCTCTATCTTTTAATCCTTTTGAGATAAAAAAAAATCTATGACTTTCATTTAAAATGAAAATTCTAGGATGGGGCAAATGCCCCCCCCCCCCTACCCGTCTGTGCCTTCGCCCATGAATAAAAACCTACTATTTCAATTAGAATAATCTGAGAAGAATTTATACCCAAAATATTTAAATCCCCCTAAAAATGGAATGAATGAAATGTGAGTTCGGGCTGTGCTGTTAAGTGACATACAACAATTCACTCAATGAAAATAATAATAATAAAACAAATACTTAAAAATTTCATGAAAGTTATTGCCTGTTTCCTTTATTCTATTGCTTCATTGCTCTTATTATATTCTACTAAGATTCCTTTCTTCAAAAACTGTACAGAGGATAAGTAGAATTCAACGAATTATGCGTTTTAAAAAAAAGACGAAAAGATCATAAATAATGAAAGCGTTTTGATGAATTGAAATTAAATTGAATTTTTTAATTAAAACTAAATTAATGAATTAGAGCTTTTTATGAGCAGTTGAAATTCGGTATCAACGACCAGAATGCACTCAAATTAAAACAACTTAATAAAAATTGCTTAACTTTTTATTAAATTATTTTAATTTGAGTGCAGTTTGGTCGTTTAAAATAAATATTCATGAACCCATTTGTCTAGTTTCAGCAAAACTGATGTCATCGGTAATAGCTGCTCCAATCGACATGTTTTTTCTTTTAGTTAAATGAAGATATAGAAATAGAAAGCATCAATCTTTAGAAAACACGGTCAATAATCTCTCTTCCCTTTCATTCTGAAGAGTATTATTAAGAACTCTTTCTTGTAATACAATGTAAGTAACATCTCTCTCTCCGTGGTGTCGATTGGAAAGTTTTTACAGGCTCTCATCAAAGATCTGTGGCTTTTTTCCCCAGAGGAAATGGGAAAAAAAGGAAGTTGAGGGGAGGACACGTTTTCTCTCGGGTTTTTCCCCCTTCTTGTGCAGCAGGGAGACTATTTTTCTTCTCACCCCCTGTCTGATAGACTTGGACCAACATGGATATCACCCCGGAGATCCCCCGCAAAGCCGCTTGACCGATTCGACCAAATCGATTCGCACTCTCAAGATTACCAATGGAAAAGCTGCCTCACAAAAGAAATTATAGATTTTTCTATATTATTATTGGGTTTGCGGAATGCTTTTGGGCTTCCGATGGACTCTGAAGAGAATTCGAGTCCGTCATCGAACTTTTTATGACTGTTTTTATAAAGAATTCTATCTTGTGAAACGTCGACAATCGAATACAAAGTGAATCATAAAAATGAATTCGTCATTCATGAATATACGAAATTTTATTCGGAATGATCACAAAAGATATCAAAACATTTAAATTACAACTTTATATATTCTTAAAATAAATGGTAAGTTTTCAGCAATCCCTCCTAATTATGATTAAACTTGTACGGATTATTGTTAAGACGAAATATAAGCTATTTTTCTGTTTGATTTTTTTAGTTATTTTCTGAACATAAAACATAAACCTAAATAACTAAAACTTTACAATAAAATTGCGAGGTAACTAAATTGTTGAAAATAGTTGTAAAAATTTTGAAAATACTAAATATTACTTAATATAATATCTCTACTACCACAAAAAGTTATCTTTTACCCCGAGCTGTGACCGGGGAGAGTCTGGGACAGCCGTTTTGTCCTCTTTAGAACGCATCAGCCAGAGAAACTCCACCGATGACAGGCTCAGAAGATGCGAACGCAGGCCAAGGATTTGACATTTTTTCCATTATTGTATATTACTAATTGTGTTTTGATTTTGTGGGATCCCGCTTCCGGGAGCGAGATGGATTTCATATAAGTTCGCACCTTCTGAGCCTCATCTGTGGAGTTTGTCTGGCTGATGAGTCCTAAAGAGGACGAAATGGCCGTCCCAGTCTCTCTCCAGTGACAGCTAAGGGGCGAAATCTTTTTGCTTCTTTTGTGTTTCCTGTAGTTACCATTTTTTTGAATTACTAGGCATGTAAAATTTTTTATTACTTAAACTATGTATCTTTTTATTTTATTTTTTCTTTTTTTAATATTTAACTAGTTCGTTAATCTATATGTAAATAGAAGAAAACTTTTTTCGGTCTGCTACTCCTCGGCCATTAATTGTTTTTTAACTCCAAGTGTTTATACCAAAATAAAGAGGGTAGAACATTGGGGAAAAAACAAAAACAAAGCAAAACTAGAGAACAAGCTTAGAAAAATTGCATCAAATTAACAATTTATATTTACCTATGTGTGATTCACAAGCAATTATACCTCCTAGAAAAGGAATTGGAATCACCAATTTCCTTATCTTTCTTCAGTGTTATATCAGGCCTTACCGTGGTACCTATGATGCTGCTATTCATTTTACCAAATAAGCTTACCGCTTTTCAGCTAGAACTTACAGTGTTTTTATACACTAATAAACTTAATGCCTTCAGATATATCCAAAGCATCATTTCTTTCCTCCCTAATTATCTTTATTAGATGTGTTTCAAGTATAACCACTTTCCGTGGGGAAGAAAATTTAATTTACAATTGTAAGAAAATTGTAAGCAAATTTAGTTACAAATCATGATTTTGATTTTGAACTATTAATGGTTAGATTTTTTTTTTTATATCACTTCTATCACTGTTCCATATTCCCCACGCAAAGAAGACATCTGTAAATAGGGTCAAAAATTAAAAAAAGAAAGCAATAATAAAGTAAAAGATTATTGAAAAAAAATCCAAACAAACCAATCTTCCCAGGATTTACTGAAGAAATCAAATATTTACTTTTTATCAATTTTAAACTAAATTACATAAATCCTTGTGGTAAGAATCCCAATAAAATTATAAAATCTTAAAATTACCTAGGTAATTGTCGTCATTTAAAATATATGTACATGGACGTTTCAATTTGCATGCAGATTATTTTCAACTGTGTGGTGGTTTGGAAGGGCTGTGTTTAAATAGAAAAATTTTAGGATTTTATAATTTTATTGGGATTTTTACCACAAGGATTATTAAATACTATCCCATTTTACTTAAATTACAGAGATTTTAAACTTTGAGGGTAAGATATCTAGGACAGCTGTTTTGAGCTTATTAGGCTCTCATTAGAAGGATACCCAGAATTCAAAGACAATAATTTCATAAGAAAGTATATTGTAAATGATTATTTTGCCTGTTTTACTTTGCCACAAAAGAATTCGTCTACTTAAGAAAAACAAAACCGAACACTTATTAAAAAACAACAGCAATAACAACAACAACAACAAATTTAGGAATTACAGTAGAGCCCCGATTATCCGCGGGATTGGGTGGCAAGGGTTTCGCGGATAACTAAAATCGCGGATAATCCGAAAAAAGACTAAAAATGAGGTGTAAACACAAAAAAAATATTTCACCATTAAAACTACGTTTTATTGTATAAAAAACATAATATGTAAAACTTTTAAAATATTACAGTAAAACAGAAACCTTTGCTCTACGTTTGCATCCAGAAATTCCGAGAAAATCTATAGGATTACGATGCACAATAAACCTGTCAGTAATTTTCGACCTTCGCACTGTAGGGCCTATTGTATTTTCCCTTTTGTTGGCTTGAATTAAAATTGGTTTTTTTGAGGTTCGTAATTAAAAAAATTTTTCGCGGCATTCGCGGATAATCGGGGCTCTACTGTATTTTGAAGCCTCTGAGTTCCTCTGGAAACTGCTTTTTAGGATTTGTTAAAGGCGATGAAGCACAGAAAGGATAATTCTATAAGTAAAAAAAAAAAAAAAAAATTATATTTCCTTCCTATAATTTGCAGTACAGATTGTTGTGACCTTTAATTATTTTTTTTCATGTGGATATATACGTACCCTTACACAATATATTCTTTTACGTATTCTTTTATTTGGTCATTTTGAGGAACATTAATTTAGAAAACACAGCTAAATATCGTATCTTAGATTGAAAAGAGAATATTACGTAAGTTATCATAAATGTTCACTTTAAAAATCATTGTTTTGTTAAGGGTTGATTCACCAAAGAATAGTCCAAGTCTCATAATTTAATTTCCAATTGATGTTTCAGTAACTATCTATTATATATCGGCTACAGATGTTACCCGTAGTCTATGTCTTAAGATATCTCTGTCCACATATAAGACATAGAAATAAAATGCCTTTGTAAGAAGATAAAATCAGTAGATGAATGTTTTAGAAAAATCCTTCTGTTAGCTATTAGAGAAAATAAGAATTTTCAAGCTTTATTAATTAAGTTCAATTATTAATAAAGTTTTATATTTCCAGTATCATTAATTATGTACTCTCTTAATAAACTGCTGTAAATTAATATATCATTGTTAAGACATAAAAAAAATATTTTAAATAATAAAAAAAATTTAATGTAAATAATTTTATTTTTAAAATTTGTTGAAATAAATGCATATCAAAACAATTCTTTAAAAATCCCTATTCGTAATGTATTTCTAACACATTACGAATAAGAATTTTTAAAGAATTAATTTGACATGCATTTTATTTATGATGAAGTAGACTATAAAAAAATAATAAAAATAATATTATCAAATCCTTTTTATATAGTGCAAATAAAGTTTAGAATTAAAATAGAAAACTATTAACAATATTTGATAGTTTTCTATTTTAATTTTAACAATATTTAAAAAAAATATTAACCTTATTTTGATACAGCTTGTTTTAAATACATATGTCGTTAATACATTGTTTTTAAATCAATTATATCGGAATTATATTGGGATAATCCCTCCGCTCCGATGTCTCTTTTCAATGCTTAAACTGCTAGTTTTGTTTTTAACAATTTTCACTAATGCTAAAATTGAAAGTATTTGACTTTATACAACCTGGACATATAAAACAAAAGAGCAGCTGAATAGAAATTTGAGGGGCTATTGCTTCTCTGTCCAGGGATGTAGGAGTGGTTTTATCAGCTTTGACTGAATAATTTCAAGGGTGATCAAGAGTTGTGACGCAGCATTTTTTTCCCTGAAACTCCTGATGAAAATGGATCGATGCTGCTTCTTTAATCTTTTTAGTGTAAAAGGATTCAATGTAATACTTTGTAGCAACAGAAATGAAATGAGGGTTAACTTAATGGATACAGTCTGTAATGGATTTGGTGAATTTATTAAATGTTCACTCTTTAGTTCCATAGTTTGATTTCAGCGATCATTTGTGAGAAGACTAAAAGAAAAACCATTGCCATTGGAAACAGAGGCGAAAAAAATCACAAATTCATTCACTTTAAACCCTTTAGTTCAATCGTAGATTTTTTTTGATTATGTAAAAGTTTTGATAATTACAGTTTAAATTTTAACAATATTTATTATTTAAATAATTATTTTCTATTTCATATTATTTAAATTTAAACTATATCAAACTGTTTCTAATTTTTAATTAAATTCATTCTCTGTCAGTTTTATTTTCCCATTACAGAACTTTGAAGTATATTTGTTGTGTTTTTATTTATATATATGTAGCTTTAAATCAGTTTGTTTTTGTTTTGTTTTTTGTAAAATAAGCTATTTAAAAAAAAAGACTTAAATTCTACATCAATATTCATCATCATTAGAACCTTCATTTACGAAAAATCTTAGGATTTCTAAGTTCTAAAATTACTGAAATGAGTAGATGAAGAAATGACAAAACTGCTTTTATTGTTAGTGCTTCCTGAGTGTGCGTGTCTGTGTATAGATTTCTTCACAACAGCTCATTCTCCTTAAGTTTCGTCAGTGAGGGTTTTTTTTTTTTGTTTGTTTGTTTGTTTAATTTTCTGCTTTTTTTCCAATAAATAAACCTAAAGTAATATTTAAATACTGAATGCTAATCGTGTTGAAAACAGAAAAGTATAAAGGAAAATTGAAAGTAAAAAAAAATAAAAATCTTGACATAAAATTAACTTTTTGAAGATCTAAGTACAATTTTTTGTAGAAGTTGCAATTTTATAAGGAAAGAGATTAATTACATCACAGAATATTCCTCAATATTATTTTACCATTTGATCCTGCCTTGATAAGGTTAACAATAAATAGATTAGATTAGATTAGATTAATGTTGGGATTGAGGTTCCAGACCCCGTGCACGTCAACCTAAAAGATTTTTAACAATAAATATTCCAGCAAAAACAATTTTCTACAACTTTTTTTTTCCTAAAATGGAATACTGTTAATAAGTCTAAGTTTGAATTAAAAAAACAAAAACAGTACTTCAAAATTTTTTTTTAGAAATACAGATATTAAAATTTAATTTGTTTTCTGTATCATTAAAAGATTATTGCAATTAAAAAAAATTCATAAAATTTATAGAAATTCACAATCGAAACACTGCAATTTTATTTACTCTAGTCAGAACTTATTTACTCTAGTTTACATTAAGCTATTAAAACCTAAATATCCAAGTTAGAAGTATTTTTCTATTATTTTTTACAAATTAGGAAAAAAGAATAAAAAACATAGATAGAAACATAGAAAAAAAATAGGTATCTTAAAAGCTCTACTGGGATCCTAGGACAGCTGTTTCGAGATTATTCGCTTCTCAACAGCAACGGCTATCCAGTATTTGAAGACTCAAAGGTAGAAAAGAAATATTTTATAGTGATGGAAAAGAATTGATTTACATGCATTTAATAGAAGGAATAAAAACAAAAAACAAAAAGTTTGCGTAGTTAGTTTGGTTTAAATTTTTCTATTATATTGTGGTTTAGATTTATTATATGATATGTTATATTATTTACTTTTTAGATTTACTTGAAAAAAAGTGATTTAAAGGACTTGACTTTCTCTTTCTTACAGTATATTGGGTAAACAGAAAATACAGGCTGTGACATCACATTGAGACAAGTTGAGACTGGATGGTGCACTCAAATCCTCGGAAAGAATTCGGGCCCATTTGACAAAGGGTTGGATGAACTCCAAGGCATGTCTGTAGAAGAATCCTCAACCTTCCTCAGGGAATGAATCCGACTCCTCAAGCCCGCTTTCTGCACTGGATCACCGGACCTACCAAAGGGATTAAAAACCACATTAAAGGAGAATTAAAATTATCAGCGAAAATTAAAAAAGGAATGGGCATCGACTGAAATTATATAAAAAAAAAAGGAATAAAGATTTCACAAACTACAAAGACATAGTTATTCAACACTTTCAAATCATTTTTAAATCTTTCGTCATCCAGTCTTAGACGTTTTAAGATAACGAATCCTTCCTATCACTGTTATTGGTAAAGACAACGTGAATAAATTAAACAAGCCATTATTTGCTTAATCATGGAACCCGATATATCTGAAAAGATAATTAAGGAAGGTTGAACGTTCAATATTATTGGAATTTCAAAGAAGACAATCATGTATCACTTTGACGTTTCTGAGATTTTATCTTTAATACAAGACCAGGCAGATGTTACTCACCGTTTGGAAATGGACACAATTATTTAGTTGTAATATTGCTAATAAACGTATACTTGACTTTGAAATAGTTAGTATATGTTGTTCACGTAAATCTTTATCTTCTTTTTATTTCATATATAGAATCTCATGTAGAAGGCGGATTCAATTTTGTTCTCAGGTCAGTTTTGAAGAACAGTGTTTTCCAGAGTCAATGTTTGTTATGAGAAGTGATGTTGTTCAAGACTGTTGTATTACTAATTAATCAATTTTAAGCTAAAAATAAAATTTTGAACAGCTACTCGTAATTAGCCATTTGATCTAAATAGGTCATTTAGAATAATTGACAAAAATTTAGAAATTGTTACGAATTAATTATTTATAATTGAAGTCTTCTATTTCTTTTGTTAAATTAATATTACATTTAATTTTCGATTAGAATTGTAATCCGGACTGATGATATTATATTTCTTCATTAAAAATGATAAGTACTTTCTCTGAGGTAAACATCTGATTGGTTTGGGTCCGCCCCTTCACCCTGGAGGCCTGGGACTGGCCATTGGTCATCTAATCAGGCTGAGAGTGGGTGGGCTGAGTGGAGTGGACACATCAATCAACAAAAGGCCAGTCTTATCGATTGACCCACGCTAGCCACACACACAGCCATGATGACGGAAAACATCGATTTGCTGACTGCAGAGTCTCGCGTTAAGTCTCGGGAGACGCGAGAGCTGTCCGTTACGAGGTCAAGACGAAGGTTCCATAAACATTCTCCATTCTTCTTTTTCACCATTCTGTCCATTCAGCCTGGCTTTCTCTTCAATTCTCTTTCTGTTTATCTGCCTCACTAGACGGCACCCACATATCCCCCTCACACCCTTCCAGAGTCTCCGGCTGGCCAGCACCAATTCAATTGTCGAGGTTGCCTGGCAACGGCGACTCGCGGAAAATCGGAGATCACACATTTGATTGGTGCTAAACCTCCACATCCGGGATGTCAGCGCAGAAAATTAAAGTTGACAAGAATAAGCTGCAGCACCAGAACGGCGGAACGATGGAGATAGGTCCAATGTCACTTGCAGGTGAAAATCTGACACCCAGGTCAGTCAATAAATGGAAGTAGGACAAAATAAACAAATGGAATTGCAGTGGAAGAAGGAAGTGGCTCCTTTTATGATGTGTACAAAAGGATTCGTATGACATAAACCCAAGCAAAGGCAATATTGACCAAGAAGCTCTGACATTCCAAGTTTGGTATTTATTTGACATTCCGTTATTTGTGTCCGAGGTTTACTACTTTCCAAAATAAACATAAAACAGGACAGAGCTTGAAATAACTTCTAAGCATTCTAAAAATGTCAAAGTAAATATATGTATTGCATATTTTAATTCACAAGATTTTTTTATTTAAGCCTGTCTGCTTTCAAAGAATATATCAAACAGAAAATTACATAGAGAGAGATGTTATATTATTTTTTCTATCGTTGCAGGATGTGTTTAAAGTATTTCCTGTGTTGTGGTCTTCTGCTTTATTTTAAAAACTGTTACTGGCAATAAAATTATTCGAAATTGAGCTACATGGTAGATGTCTGTAATCAATAAAAGAATAAATTGTACTGTTATTGATTATATTAAGTCTTAATATAACTTGGATCTGAAGGAAAAGTAGACCTCAACTAAATGTACAAATAAAACCTTTGATGAGATATTTTCCAACTCCGGATGAAATTACTTTGATATTTCAGCTCGGTCGCTTGAGCCTTCATCAGAAGACGTTTGGGAATTACATTATAAGGACTTCTGCGTTGTTGTCAAAGTCAATGTTTTGGAGCAGACGATTTCGTGATCCTCTTATCCAAACATTGTCTCCTTGAAGAAGGCTGAAGGGACCGAGTTGAAATATCGAAATAATTTAATCCGGAGTGGGATAATCCTCATCGATAGTTATTTTTATTTGTATATTTAATTAGCTCTTAATATAAAGTTAATCTTTGTGATATTTATATATTCTATATTTATATATTCTAAGCCAGTTTTCATCGCTTATTGGTTGTTATCGGTTAATAATGTTCAGTTAATTTTTGCTCCAAATAATAAGCACTTTAATCGAACCCTTTATAAGAACTAAATGTGCAGGAATTTTAAAATTCATTACTGTACTGAAAGGTTTTCTTTATTCCTTAATGCTTATTAAAGAGAAATATTTAAATATTTAAATTATTTTCATACATATATTAAGTTTCTTTAAAGTTAATGCAAAATATAGCTAAGAATTTGTCAGAAATTACTTCAATGCAGAGTTTTAGTTGGTTGTTAAATGCGTCTTCATTTTCATAGTTTAAGTCTTTCACAAATGTAATCAATAATAAGTGAAAGAAAAATTTGTCGAATGTTAGCAACTACTGTATTACTACAGAATATATTTCTTCCATTTATTTTTTTCTATTAAACTTTAAATTTAATCAAAATCAATCATATTTATTTGAAAGTTGAGACGTAAGAAGATGAGTAAATATTCTAACTGAAAATGCAATTTATATCGTTCAGTCAAATATTTATCACTATAATCCAAACAGTTCCAAAGTGAATTCTTCTCTTGTGACAAGTGCCACTACTCGTCACGGCATGGACTCTGTTAAACCTTTGAATGTTTGAGAAGATATACTGTACCATATCGTCAGGATTGCTTCCCTACATCTGAATAATTCTGATTTGCAGGAATCAAACGCTGGATCTGTCGATCGATGTCGATCACAAAGTGCAATCTGCGGTCCGGTAATAGTCCACGATAAAAATGCCAGTCCTTTAGAATACTTAAAAACTGGAATTTTAAATAGTGAGTGTAAACAATTTTCAACGCTTTTTTTTTTTTTAATTTTTTCCCACTCAAGATAAATAAAAATTATATTGTGAGCAATCAAAATAAGTCATGGCTAGGATCATATTTGATAAGATCATTTGTGATAATGAACTATTTGTCATATCCTATATAAATGGTGAGATGCTTTTCTACTTATCTGTTCGAGATGGGCCTTATGAATTACTGAAAAAGAAAAAAACAAAAAAACAAAACAAATCTAGATGGAAAAGTTTTGAATTACTAAGAGATTCAAATGTAGTGAATCGGGCAGCCAAGTTTACTTCTTAAAGTCTCAACTACGTTAGGGTACTACTCTTAAACAATATCAGCAATAGAGACGTCATATTATCCTGCTAGAACACATCTGAACCATATGGGGAGAACATCAACCTGAAAGGATATATCTCAATAAGTAGGGCTTCAAATGATTCTCAGCAAAACATCTCTCGTAAGAAAATCCCCTAATGCTTCTGTTTGTTTCTAGTGAACTGTAACATCGTGAACTTACCAGGTTTTCTTCCTCTAGGTTTTTTCTTTCATCTCGTATTCACGGTAATGTTGAAATCGATTCATCCAAAAATGGTATCATTTTTCTTAAGTTAGTCTTAAATGATACACTGAAGTTTTTCTGAGATGCAAATTTAGACATATTCGCCGATAAGTTGAAGTAAGAGTAAGTATCTTGATTGGGAGCTTTATTTTGGAGGCCCTTACGCTGGAGAAACTTTGGATCGAAGCCTACGAAACACTCCATCCTATCTTTGATCACGTGCTTTTCGGAGATACATACGACTATTTAATTACTTCGTTGAGGCGTGGATATCCATCATTAGAAATGGGGTTTCCAGTTCTGCTTGGTATCTTTTTACTATAAATGTCTTAACTATATTATTCTGCATACGCAATAGATACTGCAATGGACTAAATTAGCAAATTTTAAAATTACTTCGTTGAGGCGTGGGTATCCACCATGGAAATGGGGTTTCCCGTTCTGCTTGGTATCTTTTCACTGTAATTATCTTAACTATACTATCCTGCATACGGACTACATTAGCAATGGATACTGCAAGTCTTCAACTGGATGCTCTACAATCTCATTTTCGTCCAAAATCCACCAAATCATTTCTCTTCCTCTTATCGATTAGTCATTTCGAATGAAGATGTAACATATCGTCAGTATCCTTTATATGGGCTTCACCGATGAAATGGTCAAATGTGAAATAGCGGTGATTCAGTTACAACAATTTGACTGCATTGTAATATTGCTTCCTCGTATTAATAAATTTTATAATGTATAAACACTATAATATAATTTTATTACAGTGCTCAGAAATAAAAAAAAAGAAAAGTTTGTATCTTTCGCATTCTTAGAGCTAAAGATTTATCGAAGATATAATTAAAGGCGAATAAATTTTTGTGAAAATATAGATTTAGTCTGTATTTCTTTGTCTGGCCGGAATCTTTCTTTATATGTAAAAAAACAAAGTTTTTCACAATTTTCACAATTTCAAATAAATTACTCTCTCTGCAATCTTCTAGAAAATTTTATCCAAAAGTATGTGTTCATTTTTTTTTTTTTTTTTATTAATTTAGTTACTGACATTTTCCTAAAGACTGAAAATTAGGGCTTAAAATTTCTTTGCAGTTCAATGATCATTTCTTATCGAATAGTTTTATTCAGTGAAGTCTTTTATTTATACTTTGAAATAAATTTTAAAAAAAAATAATTTATGAAAATAAATGATTGACTTTATTAATATCTTTATTATTAAATCAAATTACTTTTTTTTATTTAATGAAAACATGAACCACTTTTTGAATATTTTCCTTAAGTTATAATAGATTTACAATTTGATATTTTTAAGACGTTGAGGTAAGATATTTAGTATCCCATGGTTTATCCCATGGGGAAAAGATGGCCAATGGGGTAATGGAGGTAAGGTTACAAACGTTTCAATGACCCAGAACTGAGATGAGATCGGATGGTCAGTCCAACGCTCGCCCGCTTGTACCCCCGGGAATAAAACCCGGTACCCATTCTACAAAGGGCTGGATGACCGGTCTGGAAGAAAATTTAGCGTTAAAAAAAATCCCCGATCTCTGCTGGGGTCGGGAACTGAACTCGACTGCTCCGAAAAGCAGTCAAGCACGTTACCATGTGACTATTGGGTCCACAAAAAAAAAAAAAAAATATAAAAAAATATAAAAAAATTCTTTGCCTTCAAATAAAAGGCAAAGAACTTTTTTTCATATTATTATTTTGTTTGATGTTACATTTTAATGTTTTAATATTTTAATATTTTTTAAAAATATTCAAACATCAATGTAATATCAATTTAAAAAATATATTTATTGCTTTATTTAAATTACCTAAATTTGATTCAGAAATGTATTTTAGTTAATAAATAAGAGCTATTTTAAGTACTTAGGTAAATGTATTTGTTTGTTATTTTGTATATTTTAATAAAACAAAGATTTATTTAATGAATTGTTTGTTTGTTTCTTTGTTTAGTTTTTTTCAGATATATTCATGTTTTCAAATATATTTTGTGAAAGAAATGGATGACATTGACTGTTAACTATGCAGTGATTTAAACTGAGTAATGATAATATTTTTGTTAGAGTCCAGGAAGAAGACTACTCTTTCAAATAAAGAAGAGAAGGTTGCTTTGCTGGAATGATCATGGATGCGATAGAAGTGAAATTATCTCGGGAACCGAGACGAAGACCGAGAAATAATTTCATAAACTCTTTTCTTGGGACTTAAGAGTAAGTCAAAGGTATAAGTAAGGATCGGATTTGTTGGAAGAGACTTATTGCTGGCTCTAAAGACTGATTCATTGATTCTGATCTGACCACTTCCTCCACTAGAAATTGCTCTCTATTCAAACTTTTTATTAAGAACAGTGAGCAAACGCGAAATTTAAATTCATAAACACTTAGAAAGCTGATGTCCTCATTCCCGAAATACTCGTATATTCGATGACTGTATGTTAACTATCTACTGCATTTTCTTTTCATCTATTTTACTGACAAACGTTTTCGAAGGTTACCGTCTGTTTCCTTAAGCCCCGCGAACACCATGCAATTTTTCAGCAATTTAACCGTCCGATTTTGACGTCACGAGCAGTTTTGAGCCCATTTATTGATTATATTAGCTCGTGACGTCAAAATCGGACGACTAAATTGCTGAAAAATTGCATGGTGTTCGCGGGGCTTTAAAGTTCTAAATCTGGCTAGAATAATAAAAATTTAAGATTAAAAGATATTATAACAAAAAAAGCATTTTGTTTTGCTATATTCATGAAAGACTTTCTGCAGTTGATGGAAACCAAAAATTGAAGGGAGATTTTTTTTTTAATGTTAAAATAATAGAAATAGTTAGAGAATACCAAATTCGTCTTTCTAATTTCTTTAGTATCGCACTCCGTAAACATAGATAGATCGTTTAATGCAATTCTGGTAATAAATCTTCATAATTTAATTGTTTTTAATGCAATTATTCTTCCTATATAACTTATAAATTAGACTAAACATTAATTTTCAATCAAACTAGTCGGCTACCCGTCGCTTCGCTCCGGAAGCCTCCGTATATATAACGGAAAACAAATTTTTATTTATTAAAAAAAAAACACACACAGAAATTACATCAAGTAAACTTAAACTAAAATTTTTCAAAAGTTTTTTTTTTTTTTAATTTAATGTAAGATGTTTATATTCTGTCAATCCACGACTGCTTTTAGAACAAGCGTGTGAATCATATATCTATGATATATTTTTATTTTTTATGGAGATTAAAATGTAGTCCTCGTGGTTTAATGGCTAAGACGTCTAACTTCGGAGCAGATGGTTGCATGTTCGATTACTGTACTGAATTTGTAGAAATTATTTCTATTTTCACAAATTACAACAATTGCACCAGACAGACAGAGAAATAAAAGCTTTTAGTAATATAGATATACTTTTCAGTGGTTTTTCAGTTACAAAGAACGTTGGTTTTTAAGTTATAAATAGTGATTTTTCAGTATTCTATCTTATAGAAATAGTGCTTCTTTCTTTCTTGAATCTCTTTTCTTAATTACAACCATTACCCGTGTGCAAATTGATTGATATAGATATTTGAGGGAAGAGATAGTTTAGATGGATGTTTGTTAATATAGATGATGAATGAAGATCGTAGCTTGTATACGAAATTCTTGGCAACGAATTGATTGTGACTATTCTTTCGAGTGAAGATAACCAAATTCTGACGACTTGTGACTCAAAGGCATAAAGTTGTGCGTGAGTGAAGACAACGTTCTCCAAATAGATGGCAATTTTAATAGAGTCTGTCCTTGAGCTTTATTGATAAACATCGTGTAAGAAGGCCTGATCGGAAATTGCTCTCTTGTGAAAATGAATAGAAGTAGATTATCGTTTGGTTTCATAGACATCCTATGGATGAAAACAAAATCTGTTATAATTTCGGCTTCTATGAGATCATTATCGAATGAACGGCATTTAAGTTGAGTTCCATTGCAGTATGCAAACTTAGGATTGATGTTTCGCAACAATATTATTGGAGATCCAATCTTCAATGACAAACGATGTTGAGGAATACCGCTGAGATTCAATGCGTTCAGATACTCGGGCAGATAGAGATGTTCGTGTGGTGGATTATCAGAAGTGTTAATTTTATTCGCACTTGTATTGTATGCTCTGTAGTCTCTCCTTGTATTCTTAGACTTATCATTCGATTGATGTTATCGAAACTCTCGTTCATCTTGATTGATGAGCCGCATATTTATCATGAGTTTTTTTTACTTTGATGTGATTCTAGCTTTATGAGTTACAAATAGTGATTTTTTAGTAATCTACCTATAGAAATAGTGCTTCTTTCTTTCTTGACTCTCTTTATTTTCCAATTGATACTTTTGAGAGGTTCTTGAGATACAAATAATGATGGTTTTTGAGTTACAAATAGTCGTTTTTCAGTATTCTGCTTAATAGAAATACTGCTTCTTTCTTTCTTGACTCTCCTTTTTTATTCCGAGTGATACTTTTCAGTAGTTTTGAGTTACAAATAGTGATTTTTCAGTATTCTACCTAATGGAAATACTGCTTCTTTTATTTCTTGACTCTTTTTATCATTCCAATTGATACTTTTCAGTGGTTTTTAAGTTACAAATAGTGATTTCTTAGTATGCTACCTAATGAAGTACTGCTTCTTTCTTTTTTGACTTTCTTTTTAATTACAATTGTTACTTTTCAGTCAAAGTTTGTTCAGTTTTGACAGATAAGTCAAAAAAGTAATATGAAGAGAGTTGTAATTCCCATGGGCTAATGGATAAGATGTCTGACTTCGGATCGGAAGGTTGCAGGTTCGATTCCTATCGCGGATGTTTCATTGTAAAAATTCTTTCTATTTTTCATTCTCATAGAAAACTGCGCCGGACAGACACACAGACAGACAGACAGACAGAGAAATAAAAGATTATAGTAATATAGATTGTTACTTTTCAGTCAAAGTCAGTTCAGTTTTGACAGATAAGTCAAAAAAGCAATATGAAGAGAGTTGTAGTTCCCATGGGCTAATGGATAAGATGTCCGACTTCGGATCGGAAGGTTGCAGGTTCGATTCCTGTCGCGGATGTTTCATTGTAAAAATTCTTTTTATTTTTCATTCTCATAGAAAACTGCGCCGGACAGACACACAGACAGACAGACAGAGAAATAAAAGATTTTAGTAATATAGATTAACAAAAAGTATACTCAATTCTAGACTACGGATCCAAATAGACTATAAGTTACATACATAGATTAAGTCAAGCATATGCAAATGCAGAATAATCTTGAGTTATTTCATCTTTCGCACTATGCAGCCTTCACGAGGAGTTTCGATGTGCATCCTGTAGCTGTCATAGTCGTAAGCACAGCCTAGGCGGGAGTTACGAGGCTCCCTATACTAGTACAACAAAATGACTACGTTTTACCGGCGATAGGAATACTGATATTGAATATTTAATTTATAATTCTTTATAGCTTTTCATAAACAGCTGTGTTATTGAAATAAATACTGTTTATTGCTACATATTGTTGGTTTCTGTTTGTCTTTATTGCAAAAAATCTATCACACTGATAGTTTTCTACCAAGGTAGAACTTGTTTCATCCCCAATCCAAGTTTACAGGGTTTTCTTTGCCACACTATCTCTTGTGTGAGTTAGCGTCACATTATAATGGTATACAGTACAGAACCTGTACAATAAAAGTATATTAATGCTGTACTACGATTTTTTAATAATGTATTTTGAATTTTGCCATATCTTTTTGCATAAAATTATTTTTATTTTAAATTGTTTGGAAGATGTGTGATGTAACAATGTATACTGAATGTACGCTATGATTTTTAAGGTACTACAGTATATAACGTATCTAATAATATTGTATATGACACGACGTATTCTTTAACCATATAGTAAATCGAGAACTATCCGTAAATGCAATATTGTATTTATGCATTCCCAGAAAGATGTTACTAAAAAATTATGTTATAATAATGGATATACTTTTAGATGACACAACGTAATAAACTCATAATTGACGTCACTTAGTAATATTGCATGAAATCCAGTACGACGATTATAGTTTTATTAATAACCATTAATAAAAGTTTATCCAACTTTCATTCTTTACTCAGTAATTGTAGTTTTATTTACTTACTTTGAAAATTTTGAAAGAATGATTCGAATACTTCTAAATTACTTGCGTTATTACTAAAGATGTTAGGCTCTGATATGCTTTTGGAGGAGCTGTCTTCAATTTCCAGTGGAGATCGGGTTTGTTTGGTTTTTTTTCTGTTTTTTGTTTTCCAGACACATCCTAATTAAGGCAAATTCTCACTTGAAATGATTGCCGGGTTTA
>JAFIDM010012231.1:83379443-83390578 GCA_023159025.1 Thereuonema tuberculata
AAATTATTAAAATTATGACCATTTATAAACAATGAACAGAATCAATGCACGTAAATCAACATTTAATTATGACCATTTATGTAATCAATTTTAAGAAAATAGAAATTTTGAAGGTTGATTGTATTTAGCGACTGCGAATAATTTACTTTATTTTTAAAAAATTTAATTGGATAAAAGCACAGTAACGGTAATAATAGAAGTTTTTGACATGTTACCTCTTATCGGTTTAACATTTCCTTTAAAGTATTCTACAGGAAAATGAAAAAAAAAAATGTAGACTATCTATTTTTCTTGCAACTAGACTAAAAGATCAAATTAGAATTTAAATTTAAGGTCAGAGAGTCACTCTCTTGATAACCGGTCTGAGTACATTGAAAGGTAAAAAAAAATAATGCTACAAAAATAGGTATGCGATTTTACTATCAATATTTTTCCCAACAAATATTAACTTTTAAAAAATGTTTTTCTTGAAAACTTTATTGAAAAACATATATTTAAAACAAATCATCAACAATTAAAGTTTAATTTATTTAAAAAAAAAAAAAAAAAAAAAAAAAAAAAAGTTTTTTTATTTTTATTATTAGCATTTTTTTTTTTTTTTTGATGAAAAAAGAAGCTAAAGCTTAGTTAACATGAAACCAGACCGAATTCAGGGGAATGAAAGTTAATACTTTAAATTATTTAATAATATGATCTAAGAAAAGATGTTATCAAATTAATAATAGAATTTGATTTATCTTCCAAAAATTACTAAATATTAATATACATGAAGGATCGTTCCTTAATATCTATTTTTATTTATATATTTTTCTGATTGACCAGTGTCTGCTTTAGTCAATAGTATTGTATTTTTTTTTTAAGTCGATGACTGGTTCATTAACGTAGAAATGAAGGGAGAACAGCGTTAGGACGAAAACTACGGATCTGACAATGTTACGCGGTCATTTATGTTTTTGGTTGTAGACACTAATGATGCGATGGCATCACCCTTTACCACTGACGAACCAAAGCCTTTAGGGGGAAAAAGGGTGAGTCAGTGGTCAGCAGTGATGACGTCACCGGAAGTAATACTCTCAGGCCATTAGGAAATACCCTTAATGAACATAAAGCAACTATACAGTTTGTTATCGAAATCTGAACGAGGTTCATTACGGATGATTGCAATTCGTATTGAATAGTCCAATGCAGACAAGGGTGTGATGATAATAAAAAGAGTAGAAGAAAAGAGTTAGAAGAATTAATTTTGAATTTTAAAGCATTGACTTAGAGGTATCGGAAAAGAGAAAAAAATATTAATTAGATAAAACTGCAGGAATTTTAGTAGGATTACGTATTCATTGATTTAATTGATTTAATTCTCTTTAGCTGCCAAAGAGACCAGAAATATTTTTTTTTTTTATTTGTATTAAACACGAGTGATTAATATCATTGCTTTCTTCTTTTTTTTTTTGTAAGGAAAGGAATGTTTGTTTAGGGATGCTTTGGTTAAATAGAAAGAAAATAATACCGTCAACTATATCAGCTTATCAAAATTTCTGAGAAAATTATTAAGATAAATAATTATTGAAAATAAGATGACTCTCTTTCTTATTACGAAACATTCATAAAATATATTCAACTATATTATTTACAATTAGGTTAGGTAATCCTCTGGGGCCCATTGCGACTCTGGAGATAAGACTCCAACCCGGGACTGAGATGAGGTCGGGTGGTCAGCCCAACGCTCCCTCGCCTGTACCCCAGGAAAAAAAAACAAACAGGTACCCATTCTCCAGACGGCTGGGTAGACCCTAGGACCCGTTTGGAGGAGAATTGAGCGTGAAAAAAATCCCCGCCGAGGCCGCAGCCAAGCTCCCTTACCACTCGGCTATCGGGTCCATAATATTTACAATTATCACCACGAAAATTCAAAACCAATATATCTTGGAAGACTGATATTTTATAGGTAGCTCTTAATTCTAAAATATAAGATGCTTTAGAAGGACGATCTCTATTGATTTTTGGTCCGACAAATAAGGAATACAGGCCATACACTTTTTAAAAAGCTCTTACCATGCGAATATTCGAAAGTTGAAATGACAATTATCTTTGTTGTTAATTTAATTTGCAAGTAGAATAACACAAAAATGGCTGTTATGGATTTGACTTTTCACTATTCAGCAAAGATAAAATTAACATCTTCATTGTATCACCTTAGCCACGTTATCCAACTAAAGAATCTCTTTTACTGAAAAATTTCAAAAGAAATGAAAGCTGTTGGAATAGTCTATTTGTCTAAGTTCATTAAGTTTAGCAACAAACAGTGCAAAAGCCTGTATCTAAACTTAGACTTTCATAGACGTCTGTGGATGGATTAATGCAATGTATAAATTGCCAAGCGTTTATTTTTTAACGATGTAATGGATACAAAGTGAATCTCTGAATTCAATTTTATGAATGATTAACTTCACAAGAATCCTAGTTGACGATAATATGTTTAGAGTTGAGAAATGTTTTCAGTCTGAATGAGAATTTGAAACAGATATAACTCCGTTACTACATGAAGATTACTCCTCCTTTAGCAGTTGCCGCTAATCAGTAATGGAACCCCTTCATTACCGTAAATGGTTATGCTTGATGTACGGGAATATTCTTCCTAGAATATGCAGGGAGTTGTTTATTGCTACTTAAGAACCGCATATTGATTCAAGGTTTTTGTATCGGGCTAAGTATAGCACTGAGAACCAATTGAATGGCCATCAAGATCTCCAGATCTCACTTCCTCATTTTTTTCCCCTTTAGAATCACCGGAAATAAACTGTTTATCAATAGAAATTCCAGTAATAGGCCTATTGATGACCTTAGATAAAATGTTCGAGATTGTTTTAGCTCACATTTCACGACCTGTGTGCGGTATCGTTCATAACTTGAATCAACAAGAACTTGACCATTTATTTTGCTTGTGAGATCAATTTACAGAGTACCTTGTATGTAGACAATAGCTCTCTAGACTATCAAATTAATATCTATGGAACGATAGATAAATAAATAGAATTTAAAGCTGCTAAACCTCAGCTAGTCCTTCAGATAATAAACTGAACTTTCTGCCGGAGAATATTTAAGCCGAGGAAAAATAAACTGCTCTTAATTTTTTTAGAAGAGAAAGGCATTTGAAAAAGCTGAATCATGAGCTGAATGAGATATTGAGCCCCAAATTTAATTAGAAATCCTTTCATTTAATAAAACCTTTATGGATACAAAAGTTAACATATGTAATATAGTATTTCGACTGTATTGTTAAAGTACGAAAAGTTTTTGTTATCTTTAACTATTTTCTTATTTCAGATTAAACTGCTCTTGAATAAGAAAAAGAAATTCCATTTAGAAGAGAGAAACAATTTCTGTAAGCAATTGAAGCTTGTTTTTCCTTCAGCTTCGACCACACACAACTGCCGTAGAAACAATCTTTTAAATTTAAAGCTCTTAATAAGAAATAAACGATGAAAATTATATTTTTAAATTATCCGACTGCAATGCATTTTCAATTTGCTTGCATCTGAGATAAGATTGATTCAGTCTAACTAAAAGTGACATTTAAATGATCTGTTAAGATTTCTTGTGTGTAACTTAATCTTGTCTCTGGTTTGGATTGAAGCCTGAGGCTGTATCGTGTGGCTATTAGGTTTGTAACGCTTAAATGAAACATGAATGGACTCAAGGAACGTCCAACGGCCTGGAAAGCCGACTGAGGGGGATTCCCGATTTTCTTTCCCACCCACATCCACTCGATAATCTGCGTGCCGATTTTAAGCTTACTATTCCCATGACCTGCCTCCCCGTTTACTCTTCCCTGGCCGGTTTTGGCTGTTGGTAACGTTGCCTGGGCAACCGTCACCGAGGGGTGGGGGAGTTACAACGGCTCTCGAGGGGATCGGAACTAGGCGGGAGGCGTAACACCTCACCCCCTCACCTCCCATTACTAGGAGGCGCGGTGAAACACACCTGAGAGCCACAAGGAGGTCTTGATTCGATTTCTCAAGTCTCGGCCGAATGAACGTCCAAGTCCAAGGAAATTAGGAATTGGTCTTCGAAGAAACAAAAAACAAGAACCAAAAATTAGCAACAGAGGACACTTTTCTAAATAAATTTGTTCGAATTTCGATTAGTAAAATTAATTTTTTTGTATTTTAATCAACTTTTGTTCTCTATTACGATAAATTTCCTAAATTATAGTAGCTATAAAATTTTTAGAAAAAAATCTATGAGATATGGTTATTTAAAGTATTTATTCATTTGTTTTATGCACGGAAGTGAAAGTTAAATGAGTCTGGTCGAAGTGATCATTGACTAAGGGCTGGATTAATCTTGGGGCCACTAGATTAACCTTGAAAGTAAAAGTAACTTGAAAAAATTTAAGCAACGGGACTACTTTGTTTTTCGATCCTTTATTAAATAAACAACAACTTTCTAATTGTGTTGTTTTATATAATAATATTGTATTAAGTGAATATTGCATGAGTGAAGATAATATTCTATTATCTTCAAGCAACGGGACTGCTTTTGTTTTTCGATCCTACATTAAATTAAACAACAACTTTCTAATTGTGTTGTTTTATATAATATTACGTGAAACAATGCAATTATACTGTATATTTTTGAGGAATGCTAGACTAGACTGAATTCTCCAAGTAGAGAATAATGAAATGGATTGCAGTACAGCAGGTATAATAACAGAGCATTGTTGAAATCACATCAAAAACTAGTTTTTTTTTTTCTTGTAAATTTAAAGAAAGCCTAGTACTCTAAGCCTAGTACTGAGCCTAGTACTCATCTGGTGGAGATTTCACCGTGGAAAAATTTCCGACTTCCACCAGGTAGAGGATTGAACCTGGCTCCTGCAGGTCTTTATCATTTGGCTGCCATGTCCACTCCTTCCTATTTATAAAGTAAATAAAAAAAATTGATTAGTAATTATTATTTTTCTTTTGTAGTAAATAGAAACTTTTATGTAATTTCTGTCAGCTTGTTGAATTTCTAACTGGAAATATTGGGTGTATGTAACAGCCTGAACAGTATATAATTAGAATTTCAGTATCTTGTTTAATTTATCGAAAGAAAAGACACACTTTCATTAGTTGGAAGATCCTGTCATTTCTACGTGGAGGAGAGCTGCAGTACTTTCAAGTCGATTTTCCTTCCAGAGGCCCAAAGAAAGATCTAGTACTCTTCAGCTGACAATAACTTGAATATAGCTCTGATTTAGACTAAAATTTAGGAAAAATTACACTGGACTGTATTGTAATCCATTTAAGTGCTAAAGTTATATATAAATCGATACAATTATATGTTATGGTAATCGATTAATGCTATTGGGTTATATTAGGTTGTATGGTTAGCTCTATAATGACGCGAAAGGATTTGAACAAAATAAAGCATATACATCTATTCTGAAATACACTTTGAAGTTAACTGAACTCAATTATATCAATTATAATTGTGTCAATTATAAATTTATAAGACATTTCAATTTGATTTCAATTTTGATTTCTTAAAAACAAAAAAAACACCAGCCTGTAGTTTTTAAGAAGTCGAAATTTTTTGTAAAGTATATAATCTATTTAAAACAGAATTTAGAATATTAATTCTCACATAGATATTACAAGTTGCTCAAAGGTTAAAGTATCGAAAATATGATAACTAGTTAACTACCATCTTTAACTACAAATTACAGGCCTTCGCCAGTAAGATTAGATTTATGAATAAATATTCTGAAGCCGATATACGGTTGTAATTCACAAAATTTACTAGAAGTTTGAGAAGTTTCTGAAAGAATTTAAAGTCAGAAAATGTAAATGCCTCATTTCTTTAAAAAAAAAAAACATGGAAAAGCCTCACTGTTGTAATTTTTAATATCCTCCACAATTGTAATTTTTAATAAAACAACAAATCTATTTCCATTTCTAATAAGTTCGTAAATATGCATGCTAAGTTTCAAGATGATTCACCTAATACAAGGTTATTCATAATTCCTTGACGCATTTCAGAGGCTTTCATGCTTTCAGCGAAAAAAACGGATGTTTGCCCCGAGATATCAAATGAAAGACAAACTAACCAAGTTTTTTTTCGTAAATGTTCTGTGTTCACCTTGCGTGATGCAGAAGACATCCAGGCGGTCATCCATTTCTCACCATACGCGATGCAACTTATAACTGTCGATGGTTACAATTGCATTGTGATACGATGTCTCAACTCGGCGAGATCAGCAGGAAATGGAGAACGAACACTTCGTCTATCACGTACCCCCAAGAAAAAAGTTTGAAGAAGTAAGGAGTCAGATCTGGTAATCTTGGGGACCAGCGGATTAAGGCCTGATCAGCCGCGGCTCTGCACTGTATCCAACGTTGTGGCAACTTGTCATTCAGATATCCATGGACAGTAATCGCTGCACAGTCACCACAGAACTCTCTTACTCGTATTCCAAGATGCAAAATGCCTTCTCACTTCCGTTTTGGTTGCATTTGCGTTCTAGCGACAGCCAATAGAACTAGGATGCAGCTCTCTACTGAAAAAACAAAAAAACAAAAAAAAAAAAAAACAACTTGGTGAGTTTGTCTTTTCTTTGATATCGCGGAGGCAAGCATCTCTTTTTTTCGCCGCCTCTGCAGCGAGCCTCTGAAATTTTTCAAGGAATTATGAATAATCCTGTAGTACAAAATGCAGATACATAGATCTATACATGTATTCACATACATGTATCTAGTAAATTTAACACATAAACGCACACACTCACACCATATTTTAAATAGAAGTTATGATTTAAAGCAATCAGTTAAGGAACATTGTAACTCAGATGCTCACCAAAAAAAAAAAAAAAAAAATATAATAATAATTAATTTTTACTGAATTTTTTTACGGAAGACCTGGGCATCCCGTAGTAGTTAAACTATTGCTTCAGTAATGCATCCATAAATTAAATTCCAAAATCTTCAGAAAGTTGACATTTTACTTTGTTGTAGATTAATGCCTCTTATATAACTAAAGCTTGCGATGAAATATAATGAAACGTAAAAGTATCAATTTAATAACACTACCTCACATTGCACACCAGAAATAATGGACCTCTTGCATTAAAAACAAACCAAAACAAACTAATAAGCGTTTTATTGGTACATAAATAGGGAAGCAAAATTCCCAGCTTCTCTCAATGAATTACATAGTAATAATCTTATTATATTTCACACCTTTTAATCTGTGATTATATAAATAATTCGATTTGCTTGTCACAAAGAAGAAGAGGAAAAAAAAGAAAATCAATAATTCAATCTAATAAACTCTCTGCTAAGTGAAGCTGTTTTTTTATTATCACAAAAGAAGGCGTGATCTTTGCATTACCTTGCCTCAAGGACTGACCTCCTTTCTTTGTTATGTACACTTTGCCTTTTAATTAAGTTAGCCGTAAACAATCTCAACCTATAATCAGCGGATTACCTGATCTGTTCACTGAAAAGGATTCATAGCTAGATAATTTGATACTATTTCAAGCACAAGACATACAATAAGAAGGCCCACTAATTTCTTGGTATTTTTTTATTCAATTTATTTAAACTTTTTATAGATATAATTAGCATAAATGTGGTTATTTTAAAACCTATAAGCTTAATGCTTTGAAAATTGATTTTCCTCCTTAAAGTTTCGCATACATTTCAACATTCATATGAACAAAATTATTCAATTCACAGCACTTTCATGTGATTGATTTCTGTAACTACAGTAAAAGCGTTTTTAAAATTGCAATGATGGTTTTGAAAGATAGTTGTTTTATGATTCCAAAATCTAAATAACTAATTAAACCTTAGAAGATTATTGCTCCTTCGATTCAAGGTCTATGGTGCAACAGTATCTAGCATCTAGCTTCAGCTCCAGGAAAGACTTCTAGTCGACATTTAAGAAACACTGAGATAACCTCTTAAAAATTCAATTCGGATCGACCAAACGTCAATCCTCAAAAATCAAAGAAAATCAATTCTCAAAACCTTCCAAACAATGAAACAGCGCTTCCATCAAAGTAATAAATCCAGGGGGGAATATCGACTTTTTGTGAGGTGGAGGGGGGGGTGAAGTTTCATTATCTTCAACAGCAAAAATAAAATAAAAATATCATCATCAAAATTTCGGAAAGGGGGGGGGGCGATGTCCACTCAACCAACCACGCAACTAAACAAAAATACGAAAGAAATTAAAGCCTGGTTCTGTAAATTTCGAAGAGGGGGGGGGGTGTCTCCTCGGTCTCCCCCCTAAATACTTCTATAAATAAATCTATTTAAAAAGTTCTTGTATGGCTTAACATTTCCTCAAGTTCCGTATGTTAAAAAATAGTTTAATAAGAAACATTAATTTGCAGTAAAAGTAACGATAATTACTCCATTACAGGCAGCAAAGAAGGTTTCATACCAGGTTCCATGCTTTCAGAAGGATGAAGCATTTCTATAAGCAGACAAGAAAATAAATCCATGATTTTTGTAACTCGTAGTACTTAATTCAAGATCTCTCTATCAAAAGTTATATATTTTTTTTATAGTATTTTGAGGTCAAATTTGGAATAATATATTATCGGACAAGAAAGATATTTCACCCTAATTCGTTGTCCTGATCCACTTCAAAACATTATAAAAGTACGTCTCATTATTTGCAGTTAACTTCTCACATTGTAATGATAATTTAGCAGTGCTCCATTGTATTAGTAAAAAGAGTCTATATCATTAATATACAGGGTGGTCCTGAAATGGGTGGCCAAACTTGGAGGTCCGATGCAACATAGCAAAATATCGAAAAGCCTCCATAAGAACATGGGTGCAGAAATGCTTTATTCAGATGTTAAAGAATGATTAACACGAGCATAGGCTATGGGGTAGCCACTGTTAGATGAAATGTTCGAATTGGCCTCCACAGCAGAAACATATGATGGACACGCTCAAGATGCCAGGGAAACCCTGAATCGTTGTACATTCCAGATAAAAGGGGTTTCCAACTCCAGTGAGGGCCGATGGGCCGGCGAGCCAGTCCAAGACCATATAGAGTCTTTTACAACTATGGGTTTTAGTAGACACAGAGAAAAAAGTTCAGGGATTTCAGTCGGAGGAGCATGCAGATCAAGCTTTTTGTCCTCCTTTGCCAATCAAAGACCCGGTAGATGGGGTTACAGAAGAGTCTATGTGTAAGAGTCTCGGTTCAAATGTATAAAGCATATCCGCACTCACGTTCATATGGACTTTTTTTTCGTTATTTTGTTAAATTGCATCGGGCCTTCAAGTCCACTTTTCAGAACCACCCTGTATACAAAGGTATTACAAGTAGTTTAAAGTAAGAAAAATATAATGACAAATTTTTCAAATATAAAATCCTTCAAAGGGAAATATTCCTACCTCTCCATAAGGTGAGGACGTAAAAGACATAAGAAAGACTTATTAATAAAAGCAATTGATAATTTTTTTCTCAAAAAAAAATCAGTATATGAATTATAACATTTGCAATTACTGATCAATATCGGCTATTTTTTAGATAGATGTTATTCAATTATACTTTACATCTAAGGCCATTCTGCTCAAAATATCTTTAAGCTGTCAAAAAATGCCAAAGTAATAATTGCTTTTATGACGTGTTAAATGTAGTACTGAGATTGTGTATTGGTTACAGTTCTTAATAGGCTATGCAATATCTATACGTAGTTGTTACTTTTTTTTTTAAATGTTTTAGAGGGAAATGACAAAAAAAAAAAAAAAAAAATGAATGATTTTTGCATTCTGTATCGAGGCTTACGGTACAGAAAATGCAAATGAAAAAAAAGAGCAAGTTTTTGTTTCATTTCTTTGTACAGAATGAAACATTTTATGAAACACCCACAATCAAATTAACAAGTATCGCAAAAAAAAAAGTCCTCATGAATAAAACTTATTATTTACTGATCTAATCAGCTGGTCAAGACATCAACTTTATTTATTTATTTATTTATTTATTTATTTATTTAGTTAGTTAGTTAGTTAGTTATTTACTTACTTACTTATTTGATAAACTGGATACAGACATTACAGTTTTGATAAATATTGACTAGAAGAAAAAAAAATGTTATTTATTTATTTGGAAATTACAAACATCGAACGCCTAAATTTAAGTGTTGAGGAGACCATATTTAATTTCTCATGGTTGGAAATAAAGTTAATTGCACAGATAGATTGTTATCTTCACCTGCAATCAGTGCAATGGTGTCACTTAGGAATTCGAAGCGTGCTGTAGTTTTTAAACAGTTGGGTTCAAATACCCATGAGCAATAATAGCAAGCGACTTCCAAGATTATAAAGAAAAAGAAGCTTTTATTTAATTCCTAGCTATGATAGTGTTTTCATTTATCAGTTTAATAGTAGGGGGGAAAAAAAAATAACTAGTTGTGATTATCGAAGTTCGTTTTTTTTTTCTTGTATCTCTCATCCATCTTGTTTTGGTCTATCATTAAAAGCCTGGTTGGCAGAGAAATACTCGTTTCGGAGAAGGTACGTCAGATAATAATCTCAAAGATATATTCATTCTCATTAGAGTTGAACTATACAGACTTCGGTGCTAAGGAGTTTCGATTATCAATTGTTTATGAAGTTATTATGAAAACATCTTTAAAATTGATGCCAGTAGAAAGATATATCATTCTATCCATCGTTCCTATGAGCTGTTTATAACAAGCACATTAATGTTCGTTTTAATTATTAATAAGTCAACAATTAATCATAGATTAAAATAATATTGTGTAATAATGGCTTAATTTTTATAATAATTTATTGGATCGTTTACTTCAAATGATAAGAAGAATTCTATGCTATGGGTCACAAAAAAAAAAATAACTAACTAGTTTGAATCAATTTGCTGTAACTATCAATTAAGAATTATATAATAAAAAAAAAAAAAAAGTACAATGCTTATTACAACATATATCTAAAAATGCTGCAAGAATTGAATGGAACTTTTTTTTTTGTTTTCAAAGGAAGGCGTGAGTTGTTCTAGAAACTTGCTAAACTTTATAATTTTCTTATTTATTCATTGCAATGGTTACCTTTAGTTACTGCATGTGGTTAAAATCAAGAAAGGGTTACTACCAAACCACAGTGCAATCC
>JAFIDM010012231.1:83400386-83423526 GCA_023159025.1 Thereuonema tuberculata
ATACAGAACAGCTGTAAACATTTGTTATCTATTATACTTTAACAATCCACTATTTTGGAAACTATTGGAACAAGTTCATTTTTAATTTTTTTCCAAAAAGTAATTCTTAAAATTTAAGATTCATATACATTAAATCGGCTTGTTTACAGCACTATAATTTCAAACATGTCAATAGCGAACATGTAACTTGCAAAATCAAAGGGACAATAAACATCATATTAAAAACTTATCGAATAAAACCATAAACATTAGGGTAATACTAACATTTAAGCAACAAATAATTCATTATTTGTCGAAAACTAGCTGAGAGTAATTGGAATAGATAATAAATACATCGTCGCGATAAGGCTATACGACGTAGAAACTCAACACATAAAAAAGGCATTTCATCATGTTGACTGTTGTTGTTGCAATGGTCCAGCCCCGTGTCAAAAGTCTCATCCATCATGGCTCATCGTGACCACTGCTGCCATTAGTAGCCTTTCTAATTTTTTTGTTTGATTCACTTCTGGAAATCCTATGTAATCATCTTCATTCCTGTAACGACCTTTTCACACGCAACTCATTTCTCTAATCGTGCGCGAACATTCATAGCATTGATTTTAACAAGGTTTGCAGCCGGGCTGGTTCGATAACTAAAATCAGTGCTGTCATTTGATGATTTAATTATTCAGTAAATAAAGAATTTGACGAAGGATCTATGCCGTTTATAATCTACTTTTTAAAGGGCAGATGCATTTTTTTTTCTAATTAGGAGAAACTTCATTGCTAATTATTACACATTTTCAGAAATTTTAAAAGTTGTTTCATATTGGTAGAATATTGATTGTCTCAATAAAGCGTAGGGACAAGGCAGGTTGTGTGTTCAGGACAATGTTAAGCTGCTCATCTACTTTGTACTTGAAGGAAAAAACAAAACTAAAAAAACCTTTATTGTAAGAGAGAAATATAAATGCACCAGCTATGGTTTATTTACATGCCCTGCTCCTTTAACGGCATAGATAGCTCTACTACATAATTCTCAATGTAATTTTACAATGCTTTGTTCAAATGGTAAATTATCTTATGGTTACTAATGCTTTCGATGGAAGATGCATTAAACTACGAAAGTTCAGGATCATCATTACCCTCATTCAGGATAATTTATTTACTAAGTATGTAGTATAAGTGTACGGTTTACTAAGTAATAGTATGGCATCATTATTTTTCCTAAGCGGAATTTTTTATACCAAAAATATGTACAAAAGCATAAAAAATTATTTGAAAACAATAACACCGAGCTTCTCTAAAAGTCACTAACAATGAATTGAAAGATAACTAATAATAATTAAGCAATAAAAACGTAAGAATAAAAGATTACAGAATTATGTCATCTTCTATGATTTTGATAATTATTTATAGAAATTAGTGAACAATATCTACATTATGTATTCCTTGGTATATGTAAGCTGCATAAAAATATTCTCTTTTAGATTGTTTGAAATATTAATTTCAGAAAACAGGAAAATAATGATGCTTTACTAAGGTAACTGCATCAAATGTGTGTGTGGTCGGTTCGCACCGAAGTGCGAGCTTCGTTGCCGAAGCCTCCGTGCTCCAGGGAGCGCTAGTGTTCCCAAGACGGCGAACCCCTAGCAGACTCCCTAGAAATACAAGGGAAAGATACTGGGATGGTTTCCCGTGGCCTTCCCCAGGACGCCATTAAGGAATGACGTCAGACCGAAGAGAAAGTGAAGAAGAGGCTACAACACAGGAAAGGAAATTTTTGAAACATCCATGCTCGCTACCGGGATTTGAACCCGGGCGCTGGCACATTGATCTCACGACAGACCGACGCCTGAGACCGCTCGACCACACCAGCGCGGCAACTGCATCAAATAAGGCCCACCTAATGTTTAAAGATTTTTCATATTTCTACTGCATGAGTGAAAATTCTGAAAACTGTCTTGAAAGGTAGTTTAAGGTGTGCTGTTATGAAAAAGTGAATTTAGAATTAGTTGCATTTGAAATTCTTTCTGTTATACGGTAACAGTTTTGAAATATACCTGAAGGGCCTTATTTGGAGCTCCTGTTCAAATATCAAATTATTCTACATTATTCTACTCATGACATACTTTAAAATGACATAAAACATGTCCCTGTATGTTATGTTGCCAAAAAATCGGGACGATTTTTCAAATTAAGTTGAAATAGTAACGAGAAAAGCTTTAGACGACTTTTACTGTTCAACTGAAACAAACATGGCGAAATAGTCCACTTCAACGGATCTAATTTTTGGTGTAGCAGCTAGAAGCCAGGACCTGTCTGAAACATAACTAATCTTGGTAAATTGTCAACGTTCTATTAATAAAACGAAGGATGGGCCTTATTTGGGCAACCTACCTTATTACTAATACACTTAGTATCCAAAATAGGAATCGTGAACTTTCATAGTTTAATGCATCTTTGATCGAAAGTATTAGGGACCATAAGATAATTTACCATTTTGGACAAAGCATGGAACTTACATTAAGAATTATGTAGTACAGAACTATCTATGCTGTTAAAGGAACAGGACATTTCAATAAACCATAGATGCCATTATTCATATTCAAAGTTAGAATGACTGATGCAAAGTGTATTTGGAACTAATTGAGGACTTACGGAATGTATTTCAACCGATAGGGAACCAATTTGATTCCCATCGGCAGTTGAACTGATCTCATTCCCCTGCTGAGGAATGGCAAACTGAAGCAGCTGCTATCTATCATTCGTTGGTGAAAAGCCAACCCAGAAGAGTCAAGTGTCAAGTGGAAAAAGAAATTCGGATTTGCTACTGAAGCCAGTAATCTTCAGTGGCAAAGTGAAACTGACTTGTATCTGTTACGTTGGTTTTGTTTTTTCTTATTGAGTTAAGAAAAAGATTGAAAAAAAATATTTAAAAAATTAATTACATCAAATTTCTTTCAATATAAATTGCAAATATAAATTTTAATAATTAAAACTGCTATATTGTACGCTGCGCTCTTGGCGACTGCCCAGCTATCTACCTTGGTTACAAAGTGTTAACACTTATTAAACACTTTGGAACAAGTTAGGCTTTTCAAACATTTCATCATTTGTTTTATTATTAATCTTATTAAAGAAATAATTAACCCCTTTTATTTATTTATTTATTTATTTATTTATTTATTTATTTATTTATTTGTTTGTTTGTTTGTTTATTTACTTATACTTACATAAGGTGTTCGAATAGAAAATGAATATTTCTGTTTTTCTCTCTTTATTGCTTTTTTTGGAAAATAAATATTAGTTTTTTGCTAAGTTATAAAAGGATAATTCATAGCTAGTTCACCACAGATGAAACGTAGACTTCTGAATTATTGACTTTTACTCGTCCGCCATTGATTTGCTTAAGAAAAAAAATAACAGTTTTGATAAATCAGTTCGTTAAAACATCCATTGAAAAATAACAAGTTTCTAAGGATGGTTGCTGAATAAAGATAAGAGATTATATTGATAATAATAAAGTCCGTTCCAGGAAAATATGATTGTACAGATTTGGTCGGTTGAATATGGGTGGTTCTTCACAAGAATTCCGCTGCAAGTAAACTTAAATGATTTGATTCGAGATAAACAATCTATTATTCTAGAATCTAAAAATTTCTTGCAACCTCAGAACTTACTGGGTTTTTTTTTTGTTTTGTTTTTTTAGTTCAACAAAAATTTAAAAATAGTGTGGGATATTCGATGCCTGTTTTTATTTATTTATTTATTTATTTATTTATTTATTTATTTATTTATTTATTTATTTGTTTATTCCATAGTTATTTATATAAACTTACTTATTTTAATCTCAGTGTTGAAATTTTTATTTTTTTTTATTTTCCAAACTAGTGTTAAATACGCAGAGTCTGTAGGACCCCTAACAGCATCAAAAATGACTTTTGCTTGCAAAAAGTAAAAAAGATGGTTCCTGTCTGAATTTTTTTGATAGGATGTTAAAGGTAGGAATTATATGCTACTTAAGTTCATATAGCAATTTTTAAATAATCTAAAAATGCACTTTAGTAAAGTCTTATATTGTTTGAATTTAAATTTTCATGCTGTTCAAAAGAAAGACAAAAATAAGCATAAAGTCTTAAATGAAAAGTAAATAAATAAATAAAAAAATTAAAAATAAAAAAAAAGTAACAAACTCCACACCCTTAGATTCATTTCAGTGTTCATCCACACTTATATATTCTCCTAAGGCCAGTTTGAGTTTCCTAGCTCTTTTGCTTCTGTATTTAGACTGTTATGACATACTTACTTGTTAGTCAAAACTCATGTTCGCTTTTATTTACATTACAATTGTATTTATTTCATTGTAATTATCGAAATAATCTGTATGATATTATGTTTGACACATTTTCCGCCCCTTCCCTCTTGTTAGAATACTATAAATATACAGTAGAATACTATAACTTCATTTTCCTTCTTCCCTTAACTTCATGAAACTTCAAATATTTTTGGCCATTTCTCTATTTTACTAGTGAAGGAAAACATCTTGAATTGAAATAACTGATAAGAGACTGATTTGGTTTCTTCCATTTATTCAGAAAATGATGAAAAGAATTAGGATCAATAATATTTAAAAAGAAAGAAATGCTTCTGATTAAGCCTGACAGGAAGAATTAATTAGGCAATGTAACATTGAAACAAGGTATCGGTAACCTAACAGTAGCTTTAGTGAAGTAAAATGCTTATAATGTAATAATATTGGCAGTACTAATATCAAAGACTTTACAACATTTTATCTAACTGTACAATGCCAAAAGATTTCAAAGTGAATATTTCAATACTGAATTTTAATTTTGAAACAATTTGCAATTTCTTTCCAAAATCCTATGTTTTCTTTTTTATATTTAACAAATAAGTTCATTTCAAATTCGAACTGAATCGAGAAAGCAAGTAAATTATTTCAAAATAACGTTTCAATAAAATGTACAGTTCTTTCACAGCTAATTGAAATAAATATTAACAAATCAACAAAGTAATTGATAATATTAATAGCTTTGCATGCATTGATTTAAAATTGACTTTGCACACATAGTAAACCTGAAATAACACCTAAAGACCAACATTTTTTGTTAGATATTCTTAATGTGCAAGAGGAATACAAACATCAAACAGCTTCTTGTTTATTTTTATCTTATTGTTTACTTCTTTTTTTTTTTCATATTTCTTTTATTGATGTTTACTTCATCTTATACCTTGAGAACGGCTACTAGAATATAGCTGAAACGTTCATATTTTAAAATTATTTTCAGTTTTAAGTTTTTTAAATTTAATAATGAGTATTAAAAAAACAAAATCATCGCACAATCGATACCTGATTTTCTATGTAATTTTTTTTTCCTTGATTTTTTTTTCTCATTCTGCTTACGCTCGTTGTTGCATTTGCAAGATCAGAATACGATTCTTAACTTCTCTGAATTTTTTTTTTTCTCACTAGACAAGACAGTCTTTTTCGAGTACGGCTGTGCCATCTTGCTTCTGTGGCGACGAAAATAGTGGTGTCAGTGTTGGTACGTTATCTGCTGCGAACGCATTGATGTATGACCACGACGCAGGACGACAATGGAGCCCAGTGATAATATTCAGAAAGCGGAGCGGTCTACGGGCAAATGATGGATACAGAAGCCGACGGTCAGGCAAGAGAGGCCCGAACAATAAAAATGTCACAATTAATCTTGGATGGGAGATGGACTCCAAGGTTTGACCGAGGAGCTTCAGCTCCGAATTCGCCAACCGAAGTGAGCAAGAGTGCCGCGTGAAAGAGAGAGAGAGAGAGATCGAGGGAATATTCTCCTGCGGCTCAGCACTGCTCTATTTGCATACGTCCAAATCGAAGTCAATCACTTGTCCCAGCATCAACCCTAACCTAATTTTCTTCTGCCGCTACAGCACCGGCTGAATATTAAATATTATCAAAATGTCAGAAGACAGCACAGAGAGGAAAAAGCAACGCAGTCGTCCAACAAACCGAACGAGAAATTGCATTCATTTATGTGGCAAGTAGCAAGAAACCCCCTCCCACACAAGATCTAGGATCATTTTTCTTTATTCGAAGTAAGGCTATATGTTGAGGGAAAAAGGGAAAGAATTAAATAAAGGTCAAAATACAAAATTGATTTTTACAATTGTCCGAAATTTCAACTATAAAAGTATTGAAATTTAAAAAAAAAAAATATATTTTATTGAAAAGCGCGATGAGTACATCCTACTGCGTAATCTACACCTATAATGAAGAACCTTAATGAAATAAATAATCATTATTTCTTCTATAAATAAACAGAAGTCAAAAATAGACGAAAACATTTCTTTTGAATAAACTATTAATAATTAAATTGTAAGAAGTCCTTTTTTTATATATAATGGTTAGGTCTTAAGATTCAACTGTTTCTATTCAATTGAATTGATTTCTATAATACAGAAGGTTTGCGTGTTTGTCTTCTTAAAAGACATCACAACTGTGCTCTCTTTTTTTTTTAATTTTTCACTCTGCATATTTAGTAAGATCTCCTTAGTACTATCTCTTCGAACAATCTCAAAATGCAAGCTATGTTAATTTTGATCGTGCACTTTCAGCTATTCATTAAACTTGGTACGGATGTATTAAAGTCCACTCCACTAAGTGCAATCCCCGATCCGGAGGTACGCGGTCGATGGATCTCTAGTGTCGCACAGCGGCGAACCACTAGAAGAATCCATCGACAGACTAAGGAAAGATACTTGTCTGCCCCAGGACGTCATTAAGGAATGACGTCAGATCCGAAGAAAAAGTGAAGAAGAGGCTGACAAACATAGAAAAGGAAATTGAAACAGCCAAGCCACGACCGGGAATCGAACCCAGGTGCCGACACAACGGCCACACTGCAGACCGCCGCCCAGACCGCTCGACCAAGCCGGCACGGCCGTATTAAACTATGTTACCATTAATAGCACTGTGGCCTGTTACTGCGATAATATTAGTCCTTCTGATATAGTTTCTTAGCATTTTAAAATATCTAGAATTATCTTATATCAGAAAGCAATGGAAAGTAGGTTTTTCTGTAGGCCTATTGTAAAATGCAATAATGACTCTATTTCTTCAAATTTTTACTTGGCTGAATTAGCTCATATGGAGCTTTCTTAAGCTAAAAAGAAAAGATAATGGTACCCTAAACTATTGGTTTTAAATAAGAGAAAATGAATGTATTACAGTTTGCAGCAAGAAATTGCTGGTAAAAACAGATCCTGCAGTGGAAATAAGGAAACTTAATAAAGGAAGCTTCTGCTCACTTATTGTAATAAAAATTCAAAGCTGAAAGCACTCGCAAGGAAATGTGTGACATATTTTATCTTTTTACAGCGTACAATCTTTACATAAAAAATTACTGTCGTCAGAGTTTTCAAAATGGGGGTTCTTCCTTACCAAGGCACTTAAGATATTGTAAAGTTGATGAAACACTACAGTAGTTAACAACTGGTTTGCGTCTTCTTGATTTTAAATTGCAGAATGTTTATTGCTTTTCAAAACTAAGATATATAAATATTGATAAAGGAATTATTTTTAACAGTACAGTAAAGTCCCGATTATCCGAGTTAATGTGGACCAAGACTAACTTGGATAACCGAAAAACTCGGTTAAAGCGAAAATTGTAAAAATAAATCTTGTAGGTTTAAATGTATATTTTAACAAATACAAAAGTTATAGATACGTTTAATTGCCGAATTCCATATCTCTTTTTCCAGCAGTCCAACCATCCATTACTAGCAGTGAAATCTTCTCCAGCATCGAACATTTTATGAGAGTCCACTGCTTTTGCTTATAGCATAGGCCCTGATATTGAACTTCCCTTCTCTCTTAATTGTGTGAACCACAGGAATAATGATTCTGATTTTTTTTCGAATTCACACTTTTTCAGTACCGGGTATTTTTTTTTTTTTTCAAGTTTTTTCATTAATTTTAAAAATGGAAAACGTAGAACCAAAAAAAAAAAAAAAAATCCTAGAAATATGATAGCTCGGTTAAAGCAGAAACTCAGATAATCGGGGTTTTAATTAGTTGATTTAACAACTACTGATAAAACTACTGAGAAAACTACTGATATAACTACTGAGAAAACTACTGATATAACTACTGAGAAAATTTATTGGCATTGAGTTCCCTCTCCAAAATTATAAAAAAAACTAGATTTACGAAGTTGGGAAGGCAAAAACTTAGCATAGCCTACCCCCACACCCCCTACCCCCTCTTTGGTAACAGATTGAATAACTTTCCTATTCAAATAACTTGATGTTTACGGTAATCACTGGGGTACCGGGGAGAGAGGGTTTGTAGGGATTGGATGCACCACCCCATTACATCCAAAAATGGAAGAAATCATGGATTTTGGACCTGTTTCGGACCAGCCCCTCCCCCACTCCATCATCCGGGAAAGGACACGTTGTTTTTTTTTTTTTTTGGTTGAACGACTACTACCATCACACCGCTTCTATTTTAAGATCCTGATTAGCCCTATGAAGTTATTACAATAGAATCTTAGTCATCATGTTATTTGAATAGGGAAGTTATCTAATTCAATCTATCTCCAATTATTCTTAAGAAAAATAACAATGATGGATTAACCATCGTGAGTAGATGACCTTTATCTTCTTTACAAGCTGCAACTTATTAGTAAAGTGACCTGGATTCTTTAAACATTTGTAAATTGTTAGGAATTGATCGTACATCAAAAGTGTGTGATCATTCGAAGTTTATTACAAACATTTACCTTCGAAATTTAAGAGACTAGCTATTAACCTTCGAAGATGTTTTTTAATTTTATTAAGTTTTAAAATTTGTATATGTACCATTACTTTGTCAAGTAATATTAAATTTAAAAGTGAACTGTAAAATTAAAAAAAAGAAAGAAATTGAAGACGCCAATTTGTTAAAGACTTAAATCTTAACAAATTTAATTTTTTAATATTTTAAAATTACTAAATTTTAATTAATTTAATAACAAAACTAACTAATACATATACATGTATACAAAAAAAAAAATCAAGAAATAGTGCAGTAAATACTTCAATACAGCAAAGTCATCAATATAGATGTCAACAATATTACATAGTTTTAATCAAGCTTTAGATTATTATTCGTAACGTAATGTAGTAAATACATATTTATTTGGTATTAAAAACCAAAATAACAAACTTTAGGGTTTTTATTTTCTATTTTCACTTTTTTTTCAAGCATAATTGAGTGAAAATTTCTAACGCAAAACAATTATTCTGGAAACATCGCTAATAAGTTATTGATGAGTTTGTTTAATTTATGGCCTTGACGCTCTTTAATATTTTTATTTGAAAGGCGCTTCTGGTAGAGGCTATATTTCTTCGCAATTAAAAAGCAATAAACATGTCATTATATAAATATTGAATACACAACGGACTGGGTGTAGGCTTTGCCTGAGAGCATGGTCATTTATATTGCAGTCAAACACAAAAGATGTCTGCTCTATCAGTATAACTACACAATACAGTATCTCCCAAACATCTTTGCTACACTGGCCCTCGATGTACACTGTCCTTATGAAAAGGATGTCCTACAACCCAGACGCACAATAATGCCATGTGATTTTTTTCACTTTAATGGACATCCATTCTTTAAGTGTGAGCATGATAAAGTGATTATTACATTCATCATAATGTCCGCGTGAAAGCCGTCTGGACATCTGCAGCCCAACACCGGCCCCTTTGTCCACACCTTACACTCGAAAATTCTGTGGATTAGGATAATATTTACATGAAAAGAGGAAGAAGGGGAACATACCTGGATCTTCACTCCTTTTCTTTCTTTGCAAATCAGGTTCAAATATGGAAAATTTGGCTTAGGACTTAATGTTTAAGAAATAAAATAAGATTTTTTTTTTAATATTTATATACCTATCTTTCTCTTTCATATTTAGAAAATAAATAAAAGATTTTTTTTATTATTTCTTTGCCAAAACATAATATTTTGTTGCAATAACTTTCTTTTATGTAAAATTAGATATAATCTGACTCTTGGAAAATTGGGTGAAATGGAAGATTTATTTTCCTGCTTAATTGTAATATCACAAGTTAATTTGACACTCGTAATTTGTTTTTAAATAATAAGTTAAAATTTAAAAGTTTAGAACTACAAAAGGAGTCTTCATTTTGTTATGTAATAGAGTAACAAAAAGGTGGGCCTGGTTCAATGGTAGACTATTGGCACTGAATTAGGACTAGAGCCGCCTTCAATCCCCGGCAAAGGTTATTTCTTCTCCAAATGAACCCTCTGATTTATCCAGCCTCTGTAAAGTGGGAACCGGGTTTCTTTCCCGGGGATAAAGACGGCAAGCATTAGACTGACCATCCAAGCTTAATTAGTTCCAATGATCATTGAGATGTTGGAGCGTATATCTTCGCCACCTTATCAGCCACGGAAGCTCATACAGGAAATAACTTAAAATGGAAATTCAAATCTGGCAAAAGTAAATTGACTTTTGTTCCTTCATTGATTATTTATTATTTTAGCTTAAAAGACAAAGAGGATCACTATCTGCAGAGCAGGTTTCGGGTCCCCAACACAAAAGACAACAACGTAAACAAAGACAAACATAAAAGAATAACTTTTAGGAATAACTGCAAAATTTGAAAATTTGATATTCTAAGAATCAATCATAAAGCTTCACGTAACAGGGGTTAATTGTACTAGAACGGAGATCTTGGCATGTTATAATTGCGATTCACAGATATACTGAGTCAGAAATAGTAAATTCATGGAATCATAGACGTAGAGTTTTAAATGCATAGAATTATAAGTCTCTTTTTTTTTGTTCAGTTTTCTAAATCATTGCTTAACTTGATCTAACTGGGAAATCGGACCAATTGATTTCGTTCGTGCTTTTCTTCACATTTTCATCTGTTACTTTATATCTGTTGTATATTTTCACATGTAGCTTATATGTTGCTTACGTACTTTGCGAGCTGCAGAAGCCCAATTCGATGACCGGTGGTTGTGATTTTTCCTTGCTTTTTTTTTTTTTTGCCTACTACAGTTGAATCCTAAAGTTCACCCAGCCCTTAATCAGATGGAGACCTGATTTTTTTCTAAGAGTTTGGTTTTGAACGTTGTGCGTTTTCAACGCTCGTGTAGAACGGGCCTAAAGGACCAATAAACGTCAGTGACAGGTTCTACTTAGAAAAACTCAGTAAAAATGTACCTTAAGTGTAGGTTCGTAAATGCATCGTTTATGAGTTAATAACCATTATTACATAACTGTGTGAAATATTAAATGCGCGTAAAGTACAGTAAGATAACCGATGCGTAATAAAGATACTGTGTTTTTTGTAAAAAGTTCCAAAAATTACAAAGAAAAAAATTATTCTAATTTTTATTGCACATTGAATGAGTATAACAATATATAAACTGTTACAAGTGATACAGAAATAAGTGTTCAATGAAGCCTCCATCAATAACAGTCTACCATCTGTCTCAAGATAGGCCTGCAAACGTCGGGATAGTCTAATGTTGTATCGTGAGATATGCGCTACCTAGGAAATATTCTTGGTATAGCCGACGTGATTCATGTCCGTTTCTCTGTGCCAGTTATATAGCAAATGCATATCCGCCATTTCAGAAAACAAATATATGCGCCTCCGTACATACGAAAAAACGAACAAAAACAATTTTGGATTTTTTAATATCATATATCAAGTACATTCTTAATAAACTTTGGCTGTAATAAACATAATAAACTTTGATAAACGACTATCCTGGCGCCATTCACCGCGAGTATGGATGCTGGCTGCTCATTGAAACAAACAAAACAATTACATAATTAAGGTCGAACTTGTCAGCATTCTCATTATCAAATAGTCCCTACGATCATTATCGATAGAAAAGAATTCATTTCCGATTCTATAGTTATTGAACAATTTTTACTGATTTTTCTTTGTATAACCTCCCTGATATTTTTTTTTTGTTGCCTTTTAAAAAAAAAAAACCCTGTTTAAATCTGTTCGACAGGAAACTCTCACTGAACAGCATCTACATCACTCGGACCACACTTCAAAAGTTTAGCTTCAAAAATTTCGAAAGGAGAAAAACAAGAGCAATATATTGACTGTATGATTTTAAAAACAGTTTCTTCGATGCAGAAGTTATCTAGGCAGTAGCATAATTTCCCTTATTATCAGCTTAAAGTAAATTCTCTGCATTGTAACGTTAATATTAGAAATCATTAGGAATAAATTTCGTAAATTAATATGTAAACAATGTAAAGAATCAATTTTCTTGAATTTTCTTTCATTTACGTTTACATTAGATTCGATGTTGTTCTTGAAAGTTATTTTTTTTTTCTTTTATCTTTCCTTCCTACGATTCAGAAAATTCCTTGTTGTAAACAGGTCAATTTCCAAATATCATTTCCGGTTTTCTGGGAAAAACCTTATTTTTAAGTCTTTGATAAGGAAATTAAATAAAAATTACTTTGACTAGAAAAAAAAATAATAAGAAGAAAAACCCACACAGATAACTTTTAGCAATAATAATAATAATAATTTTATTATTATTATTATTATCATTATTATTATTCTGTCTTTCTTTATAGAAAAGTTTGTTTACATTTTTGTTTGTTTGAAAATTCACTGAGTGATGACAGTTCTGAAATAATGTCGTTTCAATTTCGGGAAACATCATCTTTGAAATTTATTTTCTTTACTTAGTCTTTCCTTTTTCTTCTTCTTCTTCAGTTTTAAGCAGTTATTTTTGGAAGATTAGCCAAATGGAGAGGACAGGGGCGACTATAAAGCGATGATACTTTGTAAATATTTTATTTATCTAATAATATAAAGAATTTTGATTTCTTTGATATAAGGACTGAAGTTTTATAACATTGAAGTTATCGGACAAGTAAGAAATGTATCTATCATACTTTGAACATGGCATAATATAAAAATTCACTCGCCAGCCTTTTGTAATCCTTCTTCCGTGAATTCCTAAACAAAATTTACTCTATTTTTATTTAGAAATTATATTACTTATGTAAGTTGATGCCTTACCTGATAAGTAAAATAAAACACCTCATTCTTAGCAAATTGATGACGAATGCGACATAAAATTGAATTTACTTCCCGGCATGGAATCTTTGTTTACTACAGCTTTAAGTTAAGATCAAACAATAGGAAAGTGGTGAAAATGGTATTTACCTTTAGAAACACTTTATAAATAAACACTTTTATTTTGGCAATCCCTCAACCAATTACAGTTATTTTTCTTGATGTTGTATTGAATTTGTATGGGTAGGTGGGTAGAGGATAAAATGAAATATCACCTTTAGGCTACATTTTATTTCTTTACAGAAGCGTGTGAATTAAATTGTTCATATAGCTGAATGTCCTGAGTGCTTGCTTACATTTTGATAGGCAGTGTATGATACAAAGCCAGAGTGTGATCTCAAGCGTAAAAGTCGTCCAGCTGTTGTTTTATTTTAGAAGAAACAACTCACATATTCATTTTTATTATTATTATAATTATTATTGTTATTACTTATTACTCTTTACTAACGGTTACGAGTTGCTTTTTTAGGAAGCCTTTATTTTCATTGGCAAAGAAAATAACAGTGACACTTCCTTATAGTAACATGATCTTCCTAAAAGTAAAATAACAACAAAAATGTGGAGTGAATTGAGATTCCGGTTACTAAAACTAAATTATGATTTTTAACTTTCGTTGGAATCACAATGTGAGTTTTATATAATCCTAATTTTAAAACAATTTGTTAAAATCAATTCATCAGCAGATTTTTTCTTTTTCCCCCCCCCCCCTTTTTTTATTTATATAAAGACTTAAAAAATTTCATCAGACAAACGACAAAATGGTTATGATAAAAAAAAAATAATAAAAAAAATCTTTAAACCATTAAGTCTGAAAGCTTGTTCGTAATTATATCCTTAAAATATTTGGTAAGGTTTTTATGTTTTAAATTAATTCTATACGGTACAATATGGGCATTTCTTTCCTATCCTTCTGTTTAAAAGTTAGGTAATCACTTACATCTATCTTGGTACAGTCTTCTTAAGTCTTCGCTCGAGTTTTATTCCGTTTTCAACTATTGTCTTTTGTCCAATGGTAAACTTATCGTAACTCTAGAATGTCAACCATACTGTCGAAATTTTTTGATAATGTACCTGTCAACATGGCATTGGCATTGTACTCTTACATATATATATATGTACATATTTTACTATTAGTGGTATTTTTAGTGCTAGAGGATTTAAACTACATCAACATTTTAAGTTTTAATATTAAAATTTGATCCTAAACGTCGCCCACCTCACGCCTATCTTAATTTAGCCTTATTCTTCATTTTAGTACTAAGGATATCATATGCTCTTTATATGTTTTCTCGGGGTCTCCCATTTTTTTTCTTACTTAACTTCTATTAATTAATGACCATTTGTCATCTCATTTACAGAAAATTTACCATTTTCTTCCATTTTCTAATTTCTAAATGATATGAGATTTTCCGCTCATATAGGTTCACAAATTAGTTGAGGCCTTTCATTGATTTTGGATTAGATGGGAAAAAGGAAATGTTGATTAACTTTTATATTTGATGCCACGTCATTCTTTTAACGTTTTAAAAAAATAATTATTTTAATCTATTAACTGAGTTATCATTTTTAACACAGCAAAATCAAAAACAACAGATACTGAAGAATTTTTGAAAAACTTTTTTTTTTTTTCATTTCAAGAGAAAAAAGAAAGGAATGTTATATATAAAGAGAAGGCTTCCGTATTTACAATAACAAATAAAGTGCACTTGTGGTATATACGGACAATTGTGCAACATTATTTAAAATTATTTATTACTGCATTATTTAATTAATTATTCAATGCAACAGTTTATATCTCATCATTCTTTTGAAGATTAAACCTTCACTAACAGCGCCTAGCACTTCGACTTGACACCTGATGCGAAGTAGTTTTGATTGCACTTATTTTTCTTTTTACTGATGTCAGTGACAAATAATTCATATCAAAATAAATTAATATATTGCTTCATGTGAATTGCTTTCTTTATTAAACAGAAAATAGTCAATCGCTTATCTAGATAAGGCCTGGGTGGGCCTCTATTGAAGCGGCGCCTGATCCAGGGCACTATTTGCACCATCCTTGCTGCTGAGCTGACCACCAAATTCTAAGGTAGCATTAAAAAGATAATAAATCTTGAATTCTTTTTGATTTAATAGTTACAACGCAGAAAGATACTGTGCAACAATATGAATATCCGATATGAATCTTCTATTTTGTGAGATACAAGCAATAATAGCCTAAATAGTAAGGAATGAAGGAAATAGAAATCAATTAACAAATGTAAAAAATCTCCGACCAAATATTTATCTCATTTTTTCCACATTTTTATAAATATCGATCATAAACGCAATATGGTTTTTACAAGGGTGTGTTAATTTCGATGTTTTCATTATTTTAATCATTGTTAAATCGATTTAATTGACTCTTTCAGTTATTAATCTTAAATTTTTTTTAAAATTTTAAATTAGAACGTTGATAAATTAGAACTGTCTATAAGAGAAGATGACGGATGGCCATGGAAGATTCTAATGCAGAGCTTCTTAGCATGTCTGTCGCGGCATAAGGATATGAAGGGGAGATATCTTTGGTAGGCCACGAGAAAATTCTGAGAATACATCTGCCATCAACCTTTAATGCACACTAATCAAATGCTCGTATCTAGAATAAAGTTTACACGTCAAATAACCTCTCCAAACAGAATTATGAACTACATTCTGATTAGTTCAAACAATTCGCATTCAAATCGGCTTAAAAATATATATTTCCAGTATCTTTCAATGTTTAAAAATAAACTGTTATTTTCATTTATAAAACATAGATGTTTTTCAAAGGATTCTATTATTGCAATAAAAGCAATGACAAAGTTTGGGTGGGCCTCTGGATTTTAGGAACAAGATTTGGTGTGCTACGGGATTTCTGCAAATACAAAAAGTTAGCAAAAAAGGTTGAAAAACACTACTCTAATAAATAAAACTGTTCTTATTAATCTTTAATTAAATTTAAGCAGGAATAACTTTAATATAAAGCGAATAGTCAAAATTTTATATAATCAAAAACTGTATTTTATATATATATGAATTTTTTATACATTTCTTAATTATCAATAGTTTCAATGGCAGTCGTATATTTATGCATAGATAACATATTATATAATGAGTTAAGTGCATCCTATTTTAGAAGGAAATTAGGTAATCAGAATCCAGCAGATTTTTTTTTTTTTTTTTATTTGTTTTAACTGTAATATGGTTGCAAAAGAGAAAGTTTCAACACTCCTTCCGGTGCTGTTTAATACAATTTCTGATGAAAATTAAAATAGATTTCAATTGTTTTAGATAAACTGAGATTTATTATAACTGAGAGAATGAAAAAATCCATATTGGTTTATTTTTAATCTTTACTTGCTTCCCCACTTCCCTCTCCTACAACCTCCACATATGAAAATTACTAATCAATAGAATTATTTTTTGCAAAGTGTAAACGAATTTTCAAAAATCAATTTATAGTACATTATTACTTATTTTTATTATTTGTTTTTGAGTATTTATTGCTATCATTGTTTTATGACAGTTTGGTTCTTCTTTCACATTCTTTACATTTAATTTGATTTTTAATGGTCTTTAATTTTTTTTTCTTTTTATCCCATGTTTTATGTAATTGCCATTTTGTTTTTACCCACATTTCATCAGAATGATCACTTAAATGCTTCTTTCCAAATTGCATTGATGTTAGAAATGAAGTAGCCAGTCCATACGTTCAATGTTCTTTTAACCTTAAATATTCAAACCTTGAAGCGTTATTAGCCATTTAAATGAGTAATTAACTGAAGAGTGATGAATTTTAGATCTGAGTGATGAGTCTGATGAACTGTAGAGTGGACTCAAGTCTACACCGTAGCTAGCAAGTTATTCCTGTTAAACCTCCATTACTGCTCTGAACCACCGAAACTTTAACAGAATAATGTTTTAGATAAGATTGTTATACCATTTGATTCAAGAATCAGATTCCATTGGCTTCTTGCTGGTTTTTTTTAGTCCAATGACTTGATTCAACCATAAGCTTTGCGAATTCTTTTACGACATGTAGTCATTAGGATACCATTAACAATAGTTAATGAGCATTTAAAATTAGTTTTTTTTTTTTTTGTTGAATAGCAATTAGCCATCAACGATGTTTCATGGTTCCACTTCTTTTTAAACAGTTCTATTCCTTTTGAAATACTTTTTAAGTATTTTTGTGTCACCCAATCACTATTTTATTATGTCTCAAATTTACCGATGGTACTTAGATGTAGCATCTTGTAACAATACAAAAATTTGGAATAATAAAGATATGTTGAAAAAGAGAACACTTTACAACAGATCAGAAGAAGAAGGCAATTGAAAACTCTGTCCTGAAATCTGATTTTTTTTTCTTTCCTTTCTATATTTTTTAAGTAAGCATATTGTCTTCACAACTATTGCAGAGTCTAGCAACATAGATCGACCCAATCCACCGTATTTTCCATGTACCAAACGTTTTTTATTCTTTCAATAGCATATTAAGAAATTTCTTGCAGAAATACAAAAACCACCGGATGACAAACGTTATAGGTGAAAAAGCAACCTCAACACAATCAATGAGAGGGAGGCAGATTTTGTCTTGATTTAATTTTAAGAAATTGTAGTTTCCTAGGACAAAGTTGTTTTCATGTAACTCTATTGCTTTTCAATGTCAATATGAAAATGAAAGACTTGTAATAGGTCTGTCTGTGTTGACTAGAAGAAATATAATGAACGTTAGATTACGTTTTGCTAGTGTCCAATTGGCAATCATATTTTGCGTGGGAACGAATGAATAGACCTGCATTTCTTTCTAAAATTCATTCTTCTTTTTTCTGCGTGGCTGGATGCCTACATCTCTACTTGTAAGCATGTATCTACAATTGCTGATCTCATTTATATGAACAGCTATCAGTCTGATGACAGCATTGACAAAAAAAAAAAGGAGAACACATTCACAAGTAAACGTTTTCTCGATGGCGAGTGTCCTCAATGCATCGTCGCATTAACAGGTGCAAACGAGGGAGCCCTGTGTAATTTGAACTTCGCGTGACAAGAGTCAGAACCTCCTACACGCGGGTGGTGGACATCCCTTTAATGACAATTCGCATCCCTGTTCTTTTTTTGTCACGCTCCGCCGACAGTGCTCAAAAGGCCGGGGTCAGGAAGGATGCGACTCCTAATTACTGTGACAAAGCAAAATCGGGGAGAGTGAAAAAAAGCGATGAAACAATCAGTTGGTCAATTGCAAGGTCAAACGGAGGATGGAGAACAGCGTATTTTTGTACAACAAACAGAAGAGAATCCGAAATTATAATAGCAATATCCAGGATGACGAGCAAATTAATGAAGGTTGCAGGACATTTTTACAATGAATACAGCTCTCTATATAGGACAAGCAAATCCGGTGTTTTTTCAATAGAAGCCTTGTTTATGATGGTCTGTCTTTTGAAGACCAGATATATTAAAAAACTGCTTCATTAGTGGGAGGATTTATTGGAAAATTTTGCTTTCAGTCTCTGAATAAAATGTAAATTCTCCATTATGAAACAATACAGTGGAACGTAATGAAAATACGATTCGAAACGAAAATAAGATTTAATTTATCCGGTATTTTTCAATTTGAAAGGATTGCATTTGAACTCAGATGAAAATACATAGATATACGATACACAACGAAAATACACAAAAACTTTTTAAATATCTTAACTTCAGAAATATATGTTAATTAATCTTTAAAATATAAAATAAAAAAATAACATTAAAGATTTTTAAGCTTCTGGACTGTTCACAGTTATGTTATTACTACTGATGTATAAATAAAAAGGGTTATTTTCTGGCTTAAATTGAAATATTGTTAAAAATTTCGTATTCCTTTTTAAACTGATGTTTTCAAATGCGATTTTTATGATTCTTCTTCTTCTTCTTCTTCTTCTTCTTATTATTATTATTATTATTATTATTACTATTATTATAGTTAGACCAAAATCAATAAGAATCTCATACTTGTTAGTCTAACATATCGTTAATATTTTAGCTTTCTTGGATAAAAATTTTTCTAGTTATGCTGATTATAGACAAATAGATGGAGATATATTTCTCTTAGCGTAGAGTTACATTATAAATCTTTTCTGAACTAACTCTTTTCCTCGACAAATGAATTTGTTAAAAAGATTTTGTTGTAATTGTTACACTCAGCCAATAACAGAGGTGTATTTCGTGATGTGTTGCTTATAAAATTCAGTTTAACGATAGATGTACATATAAAAGTTAAAGAAAATTTCTGATAATTCTTGTTTATTTACTCCCTTTAAGACTCAATTGTTTTACAGAGTTTATTTTCCAAAAACTTAAGTTCAAGACTTAAGTAATGCAAATTTTTTAATTAAAAAATAAAAATACACTTGAAATTGGTGGGTTTTTTTCCCAAGGAATATGTCAAATAATTTCCAAAACTGATCATTATTAGTTGTGGGCCTATATATTTATACATTTACATATTGTCAGTAAGCTTTATATTTCCTTACCATAACGATTGACTAATTCACGCTTTGTCTGACACAATTCCTTGCTCCAATAATGATAGTTACAAAAGAAAAAAATCAAACAATTATTTCCTTCCGAAAAATCCAACAAACACATTTATCATCCCTTTAATTTCAATTGAAACAAAAAAAAATAAAAACAAAATACTTGCGATGTTTTTATTAGCCTGAAAAATTTAGGTCTTTAATATTAGACTAGCTGATTGTGTAATAAATAACTTTGTATGCAGAATACTCTGTGCCAAATCTTTAGCATTACACTTGCTTCTATAGACCTGTATGGATGCCATTCTTAGTTTCCTGTGCTAGGAAATGACGTACATCAACTCAATCACTTTATGTGTCCATATGTGACAATAAACTTTCAACCATTGACAATTCTTCTTAGAACTTGTCATGCACATTTAAGGACAAGAGATGACTTAACTTACATTTGAAATCTAACTTATATTTATATATGAATTTTTTTCTATATGAATCCTTGTTAAGAAATTGCCAGTGAAGATGATAAAAATCCCCATAGCCAACCATTAGAATCGAAGCAATTGTTATCTAATCATAGTTTAGCAATCAGCTCAGTAATCCACTAATTTGCGCGTGCTTTGATTACAATTATCCGCATTTAAGCAAATTAAATAAGTATAATGAGTTAATTCATTTGCAGAAACGGAACATTTTTTACGGTTTATATTAGATAACAAAAAAAAATTGAAAAAATAAGTTATTCGTATTTTTAAAAGTATGATAAAAGAAAACATTTTCTCATTTTAACTAAAAAAAAAATCTAACTCAATAAACTATTTTACATAGACCATTTAATAAGGAAAATTATAAAACAAGATATATTTTTGATTCTATCTGCTTTATTTTTTATTTCTATATTTCTCAATAAAAAGTGAGTCTTATCAAATCAGACGGTCTCCATGTGTGTGCGTAGATATTTCTCCCTTCAATCGTCGGATGGATCTTCTTGAAACTTAGTATGCATGTATTGGAGAACTAAGGAAAAATATAAATTTTATATTTGAAATCTTTTCCAATCGGATCGTTTTCGAGAAATCAGAGATAAAAATTCCCATTGGAATCTAAACAATGGATTTCAATCTTATTTACGTTAATACCTCAGTGTGTTAAACAATCGACGTTAAATCCTCTTAACTAATTCATTACGCGTGGATTGGATTCGATTATAATTAAATCGTTTAAACGATTAAGCAAATAACGCAGATGTAATTCGTTTTTTTCAGAAAATGGAATATTTGTGCTGTTTGTACAGTATTTACTAGATATAATATATTGGAATATAATGGAATTTATTTGAATATAAAAAATAGGATTTTCATCTTTGTCGTTTTCACTACTTTAAAAGGAAACAAAGAAAAAAATTGAGAAGTTTTGAAAAATAACTTCTTATGGAAAGTAAATATTCCTTCGAATATTTGTTTTCTTTTTACGTGATTAATTAAAGAAAACTTATGAAGTTGATATGGAGCTGCTAATTGATTGAATTTATTTGCACTCTTTTTATTGTTTTATTTCAGATATTTAAAAAAATCAGATTTACAATTTACTAAAAATTTGGAAAACGCTTGAACACTTTTAAAGATTTTAGTTTTACAGAACCTCCTGAAGATAAAAAAAAAAGCAAAAAGAAACATTACTTAATACTGCTAGTCTCAAAAAAATCTACTGAATATCTACTGGACAAAACTGAATATTGAATCGAAGCAAAACTTATTTTATATACCGGTTGTAGAAGAATTTGTTGTATTTCTATGACATATGAGATTAGAAGGTATCCCTTGCATTTCCTATCCAAGTCTCGGTTGGCTCAAGGGAGCGCCAGAGGTATAGGCAGTGATATGTAATATACCTAATATATAGGTATATTACAGTGACCTCCGGGATAAACTCTGTTCTCATTTAACAGAAGGCAAGGAGGAGAAACACTACACCTTTCCGGAGGAGAAACAATCTGGAAAAAATCCCAGACCTCTCCCCGATATTGAACCCGTCTTCTCCAATCCAGTACCTACACAACTGGACCAAAAATGTCTATTAATTTTGCGAGAAACATTTTCCAAATCTAATGCTTGGTCGTGACGCCTATTCCTTTTGTCACAAACAAAATTAGGTGGTTCATAGAATGCTCAAAAAGAAGGAAGAAATGGAATCGCAAGTAATCTCTTCGGATACCAATATGTTTTCGTCTCGCCTGATAAAATTTTAATTACAGTAGAGTCGCAATTATTTGAGTTAATGTGGAGCAAGACTAACTCGGATAACCGAAAAACTCGGTTAAAGCGAAAATTGCAAAAATAAATCGTGTAGGTTTAAATATGTATTTTAACAATTACAAAAGTTATATAGATACATTTAATTGCCGAATTCCATATCTTTTTTCCAGCAGTCCAACCATCCATTACTAGCAGTGAAATCTTCGCCAGCATCGAACATTTTATGAAAGTCCACTGCTTTTGCTTGTGGCATAGGCCCTGATATTGGACTTCCCTTCTCTCTCAATTGTGTGAACCACAGGAATAATGATTCTGATGTTTTTTGAATTCACACTTTTTCGTTAATTTTAAAAATAGAAAATATAGAACCAAAAAAAAATCCTAGAAATATTTGATAGCTCGGTTAAAGCGGAAACTCGGATAATCGGGGCTCGGATAATTGAGGTTTTACTGTATTTCTCATTTCAACTTATTAGCAGTAAGCTTATAGTGGATCTTACATTGTAAGATGTGTGAAGAAAAAAAAAAAAATAAAGCATTTATTTTTATTTTTTTTAAACAACTTTTAATAAAGACTAGGCAACAATTAAGACCTTGGATATTTGAAAAATTTCTTTCCTATGTTTGTCTGCTTCAGATCTGAAATCATTCCTTAATGATTTCCTGAGGAAGGCAATGGGAAACCATCTCAGTATGTTTCCCTTGAAATTCTATGGATTCTTCTTGGAGTTCGCCATATTGAGAACACTAGAGATCCATAGAACACGGAACTTCGACTACGAAGATCGCAAATCGGCGAGAACTGTGCAACAACATTATAACAATGGTACATTGAACTTTTTCATCAATTTAAAAAAAAAAGAATGAAAAATAATGTCTTGCTATTTTTTTGTTTTTGTTTCGTATTTGACACATTTTGGCATATACCAGGATGCCACAAATTCGAATCTGTAATAGACGAGTTATTTCATAAGAATGAACAGACAAACAAAACGAGTTTAAAACGCTTTTACATTTTCATGATCACAAGTTTATGTTATTTTAAATCTTATTGTAATTTCCTACTAAAAAAAAAAGTTAGCAAAGTAAAACTAATTTTTTCACTTAATATATTTAATTTCAGGGATTAGACCTAATTTTATTCATCTTCATAAGGGAACATTTCAAAAAAAGTAATGACGGAATTTTATATTTTATTCATTG
>JAFIDM010012231.1:83428526-83457061 GCA_023159025.1 Thereuonema tuberculata
GTGAGATGATACGTGCAACTATAGATTCGTGGGATCCCGAGAAAAGCTAAGTATGTGCGCGAAATTCAAACTTATCACGGTCATCTTGCGACGATCTATCATAAGGTGTCGTGAAAGAGACAGAAAAAGAGGAAAGAAAAGAAGTGATTCTGTGTCATCTCGTTGTGGGAGGGGTATTGTATAGATAGACTAACGACGAGTCTCGACATCATTTGTCATGTACGGCGTGAGGTCCGGCTTGACTCGGACAGAGAAAAACACCTCTGACCCTCAAACAATAACTCTAACGTGTCGCCTAAACCAAACACTAAATAGTTCACAGGTTTCTTTATGAAAAAAAAAAAAAAGTTTCTAAAATCCTTTAAAAATCAATAATTTTTAGTCTTTAAAGTTCAATGCATTTTAATGAATTAATTTTTTATTTAATTTATTTAAAAAGACATTAAAGTTAAAAGAGACACAAAAAGTTTAGAATTCAAGAATGGATATTTTCAATAGTTTCGACTATTCGATTTACATTTCATTTTTAGGTTATAAATTAAAGTTATTCTTTTTACAAGGCAAAAAGAAAAGCCAACTTATCTTTTGAAAATAGCGAAAACTCACAATAGTTATACATTAGAATAATAATTTGAATAAAGAAATGAGAAACTAACTCATTTATTTTTTATTAAAGTTTGTTCTTCTTTCATATTTTATTGGAAGATATTTTCACTATTTATTTATCATTGTAATTTATTTTGCAAACAGAATTCACTAAAGCTTGGTTCTGCTCGCCTTTTTTTGCGATTGTAAATGATAGATCTAAGAATGTTTATTTTGCAGTTCAATATTTCTAGGAAAAAGTTTACAAATATAATTTCCATTTATTTATTTTTTTTAAAATAATAAAAAAAATTCCTAATTAATAAAAAAAAATGTTTTGATGCTGCTATTAAATGCATTTAGGGTTGCGCAAAAAAGTAACACAAGAATTATAATCATTTTCATAGTAAATTTATATTTTTGATTTAATTCTGAGAAATACCATATGATTTCCTACCGTCAAATATTATATTTTGTAATCAAATAATCATTTTTGAAAATATCGTTGAAGATAAACTGATTCCGAAAAGTCAATCTGAATGCTATAGAAGCATAAAAAAAATACACCAAAAAAGTTTTAATTTTTACACTTCGACAGATAGACGGAAGAGTTAAGTCTATGGTAATTCATTTTTCTGCTTAAAAAGTCTTAAGAAAAACATCTTTAATTTTTTCCCCCATTTATAACGAATTGCAGACGTAGGATGCGAACTCCCTCTGTGAAGCGGTGAGAATAGCTTGTAAAACTTCATTAATTCACGTTGGACTCCTCGTGTGTTAACGGCTTTTCTCTGCATGCGAAAGAGGCCTGTGGACAGAAATGTCACGAAAAATGCATAAACCACGCTGATAGTTAACTGTTTACACAATCGAGGAGAAACTGTAATCTCGTCAGTGCTTGTATCACAGGACTTAGGTCAGCTTCGGAAGCTAATTTTTTGAAATGCTTCAGTTCAATGTTCTAGAGTTATTGTAGTAGTAGATATTTATTTATATCAAGTAGTTGAAAATTTATTTATTTATTTATTTATTTATTTATTTATTTATTTATTAATTCATTTATTTATTTATTTATTTATTTATTTATTTATTTATTTATTAATTCATTTATTTATTTATTTATTTATTTATTTATCCAAAGGAACAGATTCATTGGTAAGGAGGCTAATCTGTCGTTTAAGGGCTTAAGCAGCAGAGGGATCTCACATTGTTCATTCCACTTAGGATACCACAAGTCCATTAATATATGTCTATTTATATTATTATTATTATCTACTTGTTATGTAAGAAATGTTTTTCCATTAAGCTTAATTAATTTTAAGTAAATTACAGAGTTTTAATTTTACTCTCCTCCAAAATAAATAAAAAAAAAATTAAAGCATAAAACTAATCTACATTAGTAAAATCTTTTATTTCTCTGTCTGTCTGTCCGGCGCAATTGTTAATTAGTAATTAATTGTTAGTTAGTAGTAAATTGTGTAATTAGTGCAACAAGGGAGAACGGTTTTTCATTTTTCTTTGTTGCGAGGAAGTCCACAAATTCAAAATGAGCATTGTTGAACTTCAAAATGTTGCGTTCTCTCCGTCAACAATGGCGCACGCTATCAAATAATGAGTTCATTTAAAAAGGAATAAAATATCACTTTTTGCTCAACTATTCAACAAATCATAACCAAATCATTTGGTTATCATTGGAATCGATTCTTCATTGAAATCGATTCTTGGTTCCAAGAATCATTGGAATCGATTCTTCTTGGATTATCTGATACTTACCATCGTTTTATCATCGATAAACTCTACTAATTCATCAAATGTATCGAAATGGACAATGAGAGAAAGAGGAAGGCAGAAGAAAGAAGATTGAAAGACATTGAGAGGAAACGGTTGAAAAGATCACAACAGACAGATGTGGATCGAAAGAATGAAGCCGAACGTAAAAGAGGGTCAAGAGCTAAGGAGACACAAGAGAGACAGAGGTTAGACGCCGAAAGGACACCAGGCAAAGAGAGAGACAGAGACTGTAGAAGAGATCAATCTGTACACCGGAGACGGCCTAGTTGTTACTAATTATGTTTTTCAAGACAAGAATACTTCTTTTAAAAAAGTATCTTTGCTATTTGATTTTCAATGAAGATTTAAATGTAAAGTACTGTGGCACTAACTTTCTTTTCCTAGCCAATAAAGCTTATTGGACTGAACAATATATTTAGTTTAGCAATGAAGTACATTTACATATGACATCTTTTCATATAACTGAATATATGATAGTAATTATGTAATTTCAATCTATTTGAAATATCTTGAAAGAATTATTAGATGGTTAAATTGCAGCAAATGAACTTTCTTTATTAGATCGCCAAAAAAAATTACACAAAAAAAACAATATATGCACACATAATGAGAAGTAACACATAAAAGCTCAATACAACAGTGATATACAATTTTCTTTGAATTACATCACTGTTGTACTGTTTGTTTGTTTTTGTTTGGTAATATAATAGATATGAACTTTATTTTTACATTTTTTTAGACACATAAATTTAAAAAGACTCAAGATATTTTAAATTAATGTTTCTATTAATAAAACTTTTTCCCTTAACAAAATAATTCAAAATTAGTATTTTTTTTTATTATTTGACTAATAATGAAACAGTGCATTTGTTGGGGCCAACTCCTTTAGTCTAAATTTGGCAATAAGTCCTCTTCTGAAACTGTTATCGTCTTAACAGGTGACTAAAGGTTACATTGATATGTCGGGGGGGGGGGGGGGTGTGAATCTTCTAATTTTAGAAGAAAAACGAAGAAATCCAACATTTCTTTATCTTTTTTTTATTTTTGTTTGTAAAATTTACTATTTCGATCCGAAAAAAAGGGCATTTTATTTATTAATTTATTTTTTGATTGGATAATTAAGACCATCGTAACCTTACCCACTCCAAACTGCTGGAATATGTGGATTGCTTTGTTTATTGCCGTATAGTTGTGCATTGTTATGATTTGGAATTAATAGATGCCCCAGCCATTAACTTTTACCTTATTACTTGACTCGCTATCAAAGCGCTGAACTTGCTTTTGAATCAACTTCGTATTTGTTTCCGCTCATCAATGCTTAGCTCTTTCACAGTATGTTGACATCGTTACCATATCACCATAACAGTGAATAGAGATGTAGAAATTTCATTCTATTAATATGATCGACAGACCATAAAGATTCACCAAAAAGTTTAATTCCTTCCATTGATCTATTCTATGAATGTTTCCTTAGCCTCTTTTCTTTCCTAGAAATCCATCTTCTTAGAAATTCTGTTTCCACTAATTTCCGCTTGTTGCATATCCCTCAAATACCATTTACTTTCTTTACAACAATTACAATTTTAGCCAAACATACAGATTTCGCTCATCTTTTAATTCCTACTTTACGAATCTCTCGATTTGTTGAATTTCGAACTGGTAAAACCTGGTTAAATATTTTTTGTTTTAAAAAAAATGACAGTGACCCTTTTAATACTGTTCCATTTCTTTTACTTCTTCTATTATTTTTTTCATCCATTTAATAATATTCAATTAAATCTGGAAAAAAAATTTCCTAAACTTGCAGTAACATTAAAAAATAATCAGAATTTTTTTTAATTTTTAGTATTTTTTTTTAATTAGCATAAAAGTTACTAAAATAAAAAAACCCCCAAAAAACGCACTTTTTTTCATTAATAATATCTTCTTTGCTCACCGCTGTGCTCCATTTATACTGATTTTTAACATTTTTTTCATGTTTCATGTTTTATTTTTTCTTCTTCTTCCTTTTTTTTTGTTGCCAACTTCTCTCCGTCCTTTATATATAAAAAATATGAATAGCTAATAAAGAAACTTGAAGCAACAAGTCCTACGACCACAGAAGCCTCTCGCTCCACTCATAGAACGAATTGTATAGTGACTCAAAGTGAAGTAGAAGTGTCAACTTGCCTCCAGATGGCGTCACGGCAGTGAAGTGAAAAACGTCAAACTGAATTAATTAAGTTTCCTCTGCTTAATAAAAATTATCAACAATGGAAAATGGAGAGAAAAAAAAAATAGGGAAAAAAAAGAGTATAAAGTGAAATTCCCATAAAAATATGATTGTAATTTGAAATTGCATATTTTTAGAAGGAACAAACAACCTTTTGTAAGATTATAATTTCAAGCAATTCAGGAAGATAACGTTTCTGTTATTTTGTACGAGTTATTTGTAAGAAATAGGCCTTAATCTTACATAGATCAAAATTTAATTACGACTTTAGTCTTAATTAAGGGAATTCTGAATGATGTACTTTAGAACCAGAGTTATTACCAACACAATCAGAGATGAGACTTTTAGCTTTTTTTTTTTTTGGGGGGGGGGGGGTCGATGCATGTATTTGCCTAAATATTTTCTAACTCGTGCTGAGTTCGATCATTGTCATTGATTTGGATGTCAAAGAATTTCGCTTTTATCTGCTTTTGAAGCGAAAGTATCGCTAGCAAAATAAAAATATATCCTCCTAATGAAATAATTTATTAAAAGCTAAATTTGTCAGTGTCATTATAAACGATTCAGTAGAATTTCATTATTTGTTTCCATGAACCGAGGTCTCATCTAACTTGCTCTTGTTGTTTTGTTAATATATTTTTGTTTATACAATTTTAATAAACAAAAAAATAAGAGCAAGCTAGATTTGTATAAACCTTAGTCCATTCCTCTGTCACTCACATAGTTCACATAAATTATCAGTTGTTCTAATCAAAATTATTACATATAAGTTACATTTTTTTGTCAAATTTTATGTAGAGATTATGTAGTCTATTGTAAATTCTCTTCACAAAAGAAAATTTTCTCTGATCACGACAAAATCCTGACGATACTAATGTTAGTTACATTGCTTTATAGAAAATTAGTAGAACCTTCTATCTATCATATGATAAGGCAAGTAGTCAAATTTCTACTTATTAAATATAAAAGCTATTAAACTACATGCAACGGTTATCCATGCACAATACAAAAAGAGTGGCCTTTTAAGTAACTTTTGAATTTCCATAGGAAAAAAGTTCGCTAACTCTTGCCACAGTCATTGAAGCTTTGTAAAATAAAAAATATCAAAATCCACATAACTGACTCAATTTGCAAATATGAAATTTTGATAAAGATCATTATTTGACTTTTTTGTGCCACCAAATTATTATGTAAAAAAAACAAACAAACAAAAGTCCAAGGTTCATGAAAGCATTCTATTTCACTGAATTAAAAATCGATTACGTACTTAAATATTTAAAACTTGAATATTCTCTATGCAAGAGAATATTTCTTCTGGTCACAACAAATCTTGACTGTAGATTACTAACTTCTGTCCACAAGTTAAGCAATTAAGGCTAGATTTAAGCCTTACTTGAGAGCTGATCTTTCGATTTTATAGTATTTGACATTCCCAAATCGGATTAATTCAATGAGGATATCTCACAGGCAAGGCTTCAATGGCCAGATATTGTAATTATGGCAGTTCAATGTAAAATTCAGAATAACATCGTAAAGGACATGTAAAAATACGAAAAAAAAGTATTCTTTAAATAATGTTAATACCAGCAGTGATTGCCAGATTTTCGACTGTTTAATTATTACGTAATCATTATCTGAAGAAAGAAAATAATGATATTGATACATGGTTTCTTTCTGTATTATCACAATAACAATGAATTTTAATTATCACTATTCTTGTGCATGATCTAATATAAAGCGTATGTCAAAGTCATTGTTGAGAACAACGGTACAAAGAAATCTGATATATATTATAGTTATAGTGACTTAATTGCACTTATAAACTAGAAAAAGTCAACTAGTGAGTTTTTGAACCAATTCTAGTTGTCTTTTTATGGTTCTGATAGTGACAAGTCCTCAAAATAAAAATAAAGTGACTCAGAATGGATTCATAGATGCCTAAATCATGAAGCCTGTCTCCACTTATTTTTACCATTGCAAATCGCCAAAATAACCCAAAGAAAAACTTAAATTTTGATAAGTAGTTTTTGTTTGTTTGTTTTTGTTTGACAAGGGACAGACAAACAATAAACTTAATGCCTTCGTTTAGTACATGGGATATTAGAAATTGGAAATCTGTGTAAAAATTGAAGCTTGTAATTTAACATTTTAACTTACGATATTTAGTTCCCATATATGCCTGATAATGAATGAATTTAGACTTGATTGCCTGGATTCCAATGATAAAAGCATTTCTTATGATGAAACTATCATATGTTTAATAGTGGAAAAGAACAGAACTTTGCAATCGGACTAGATAAAGTGTTAATGTCGTCAAAAAAGAATCGACAGGAACTTATAAAAATATCTTACATGAAATTTACTTAGCCCGCATAATTAGTTTTTAATAAAAGCTTATCAATTTTTTCATACACAAGCACGTTTTACGAATATTATGCTTTGTAGGTTTTCTTTCAGATTCTTCTTGTTCGGCTAAAATATATATTCATTATTGAGTGTAATAATGAACATCCATCATCCAAATCTTCCTTGTCAATTATCTGTTTTAGGAATGTGAATCTGCTTAAGGATGAACGTATTCATTGTTTTTTGCTCTGAACTCCCAGCTTATTAGATATACAGGGTGATTCACGAAGATATACAGAAACTTCGGGAGCTCATTCTACATGTAAAAGTAAAGAAAAAAAGTTATATAGACATTGGTCCGGAAATGCTTCGGAATCGAGTTAGGGTTAGCGAAAGATTTCGCCCATAATGTAGTACCCTGGGTGAAATGAAGACTTGCTGGAAGTCTGGGAAGGTAAATTAAGGGGCGAAATCAGTGGTTTCTTATGGTTGTTGACCTGAAAAATCGAATGAAACATGTAGCAGAACTGTATCTCCCATTGGTTTGAAGCTTATCCCACGTGGAACAAATACGAAAAAGTTGGCAACAATAACAGTTGTTTAACAATAATGTGAATTGCATTGTTTTGATTTATTGTGAGAGCTCAGGTGTAGTCCACGTGTGTATTGTTGTACTACATTATGGGTGAAATCTTTCGCTAGCCATAACTCGATACGGAAGCATTTCCGGACCTATATTTATATAACTTTTTTTCTTTACTGTTACATGTAGAATGAGCTCCCGAAGTTTCTGCATATCTTCGTGAATCATCCCGTATCTATCTGTCAAAATTTTGAACATTTGTTTTCCACCAATTATAGGACAGGAAAACTTAGAATAGATAAAAGTTAGATGGTGAAAGGATATTACTTAAATGAAATAAATCATCTGTAGGAAGAAGCCGATGACGGGGAGAGGATACTTAACAAACTGGCTACTACGTTTAGACTCTCTTTTCATGAAAATCAAGTAATTTGATACCATTCTTTCTAGTTGAAGTCAAAATGGATACTATGGAATGAAATTGAGAAAACAAAGTCAGTTGTTTTGAAAAATAATAATCTACAGAAAAATTATAGCTACGAAACAGAAACCCCATTTTCTTTCTATTTTCGTCCCATGCCAAACTCTTCTTCTGAATCACTGGAGTCTTGGAGGTTTTGCTGTAAACCTTTTTACCTTTTTCTGGTTCCCTTTTAAGGAGTGAGAGAATAAAAAAAAAAAGGACTGCGCTTCCCTCATTTTTCGGATCCTTTCTGGAGAAATGATGACTGGTGACAGCACAGCCGTCTGACCAAGGGAGTCGACGGTCGATTCCACTGACAACTAAAGGGAGAGGGTTTTTATGCAAATGTTAGTGCGGTAGCCCCTCGAAGAAGAACTGCTAATAGAACGAGCGCCTGAGTCATTCTGTTTTCTTGCCAAAGAGGAGGATCGTAGGCGAGCTACTTCCGTTTATCGCAGGGTGAAGTTTTAACATCAGTAAACAAATCTTTGGGCATTGGAATCAAGTGTCAAGGGACAGTTTTTCTTTGGTAGAGGTGGGAGAGAGATCGTTGGGATTAAAAGAAGTTATTCCATTCATGGACAATTGAAAGTGTGTCCTTTGGAAAACGAGATGTTGTTTCTGAATCTGTTTTAATTAAACTTAACTACATAATTGCAAACTTAATATAGCAGACCTTTGCCGCGTAGTTTTATTATTATTTACTAATAATAAATTTAGTAGCAAAATCAAAAGGTAACTTTCCATTTGTGTCAGAAACTGGACTATGCAGCATTCCGTAACAGAAGCATATCCCTTGTAAATAAACTTTAGAAAGTTGGGAAAATTAGTTAGGAAAATAAATATTAGGAAAATTAGTTGGATAATTTATGTGTTTATTTACTTATTTTATTTTGTTAATTTATTTTTGTAATGAAAATACAACGAGCATAGAGACAGAAATCTCTAAAGTATCTCTTAAGAAAACAAAGCAGCAAATGAAGTATAATAACTACGGTTATACCTAATAATGTACTTATCTAGAAATAAGAACATTAAAAAAAATAGATAAATTGAAAGAATATAGTTAAAAAAAGCATCAAATAGCTGCAGAGACGAGGAATTAGGGAATACTAGACTACAGAATCGCCAACTTATGGGAGGTAAGATTCAAATTGAAAATACCGAGATACGTCTCTGACGATTAAAGTCATAACACATTCTTATTAATTTCCATGGCTATTATATATTCTGGTGGTATGCAAAAAAAAAAAAAAAAATCAAACAAGCCAGCAACTAACAAGTTGTGTGATTTTTTTCCTTAAAAGAATATGAAGGAAAATGAGTAATACTTCACTCCTACGTAGGCAATCTCTTGAATTCAAGTTATTTTCAAGATTTTTTTTCTCCTTGAAGACTTAATCTTAATCGGATGCAATGTGATCCTTAACTGACTAATCGTTATTCTTGTTAGAATAATTGAAGACGAAGGGGATATTTTGGGAGCGTAGGCATTGAAGTCTCTCCTCCCAAAATAAGAAACTCTCAAGAAAGTTTGGAGACGTTCCTTCGAATAAAAATATATCAGTTGTTATTTTGTCTCATCTCATTTCCTCTTTCCAAAACAAAACAAAAAAAATTAAGGAAAAACTAAAGTAGAAAAGATAGAATTAAAAATGCCTTTAAATAGATTTTTATATCAAGCAACTTGGCTTCTGTATCAAATTATGAATAGTAATTCGGAAATATTAATACTAATAATTTTTTCATTAGTTGTCATTCACTTGTGTGAGTCATCCCAACCCTGTAAATTGTCTTAAGGGTGTTAACACTCGCCGTATTAGGTTCCATCCCATCAAAGGTCAGGAACCCAAAACATTGGCAGGTTTGTCTCATTTGCATTTTTAAAGGACTTTTCTTTTTATTCGTCTAAAGAAATTGAAATATCAACATAATCTATTTGCTCTGAAAGTCATTAACTGCGAATAGATTTGAAACATACGCTAAAAAAAAAAGAAGCAGAAACCATTTAATTTCTTTGAAATAACAGAGATCTATTCAGAATTCTTTTATTTATCTCCTTTATCAACGTATCAAAATTTTTATGGCTTACGATGTTTTAAATTGATTTATTGTAATTAAATTTTCTCAAAAAATTACTTTGCCACGATTTCTTTTTAAAATTTTACTTTTAATGAAGTAATCTTCATGAGTCAATTTCTTGAAGCTAAGTGAGGCTCCTAAAATACGTAGATATTTGTATACAGTGGTGGTCAGAATTATAAGGACAACTGAAAATTTCACAGAAAAAATTTATTTCTGAAGTAAATAAAGTGAAATGTATACATAAAATACTTTTTTATGCTAGAAATCATTGTAGAATGCAAAACATTGGAAAATGCAAAATATGAATGATTTGCCGTATTAAACAAAAAATGTCATTGTAAAAACTGGCCAAAATTATAAGGACAATGAATGTTTTTGGCCTAAAACATACTAATAATTAATAATCTCCCCCTTCTTCTCAATCACTTTCATCAGTCTTGACGTCATAGAGTTTGACAGTTCCTTAAGAACGTTTTTAGAAATGTTTTTCCAGGCTTTTTCGATGGAGGACATGAGTTCTTGCTTATTTTGATATTGAACACCATTTTTGTATACTTCGTGTGCCAGAATACCCCACAGGTTTTCCATTGGATTTAGATCTGGGCTTCTGGCCGGCCAATCAAGTAATTTCACGAAATTAGCATCAAACCATGCTTTCGAAGTTTGAGAAACATGTACTGAGGCATTGTCCTGCTGGAACAAAAAGTCTCCACTTGTAATTGACGGTGCTTCTGATAAAAGATTATTGCCCAATATGTAAATATAACTCTCAGACTTCATTTTGCCCTGCACAAAAACTATTGCAGTGGTTCCGCCAGTTGCGAAACCTCTTCAGACCAGCCACTGAGCCACCTCTAAATCTATGGTTTGCGAAAATTTCTTTTTCTTTACGGAGATCATACCAGAAGTAGCGAAAACCATCTGGTCCATCCAAATTAAACTTTTTCTCATCAGAAAAGATAATATCATCGCACTTCTTTTTCCATAGTAATGCATTTTTTGACAAACTCCATCCTCAGTCTCTTATGAACTTTTGTAAGAGGTGGTCGTGACCTAAGTTTTCCTAACGAACCTTTTTTTCTTTTTGTAAAACATGTCGAACAGTTCGAACACTGCATCGTAAGTTTAATTCTCGTTTAATTTCCGTTGATGTTTGTTTTTTGGAGCAAGCTCGCCTTATTATCATTCTTTTCACAGGCACAGAAACAGAAGATGGTCTACCTATACGTCTTTGCCGTCCATATTTTTCGGGATTTTTAAGAAAATTATAAATAACCGTTCTCGATCTATTCAGCTTTGTCGAAATTTGATTTACAGTAAGTCCTGAACTTTTAAAAGCAACCACTTTCCCTTTCTAAAACTCCGAAAGTTTCGTACCTAGTGGCATGACTGAAAAAATAGAATATGACGTTCGCAAACTCTTACTATGCATTTATATCGTCTGGGAGTGCCGTGTGCTGAACAAAAAACAGGCAAATTTTGCTTTTTAGAACACACAAATAGCATTGTCCTTATAATTTTGTCCATATCACAGTGCTGTCTAAATCCAAAATACATTTTATGAATGTGAATTTCCCATATATTTCCATAAAAACTAATAAAAAATGCTGCATTTATCGTTGGTTTCCAGCCATAAAATTTGCATAATTTTCCAGCCAACTGTAACCAAGTTTGGCGATTTTTTTCCTTGTCCTTATAATTTTGACCACCACTGTATACTCAGTCTATATGTCCGTGAATTTACTTGAAGTCGTGCAAATAACTTAAATAGATTTTCTTGAAACTTTATGTAATTTTACAGATAAGTATGTAAAAAAAAACTTAAAATTTGTGGGTCTTTGTCGAGAAATCTGCGAATAAGACATAAACTTCCTTAGAAAAAGCCATCAGCAATGGAGCAATGAATTTCTGTGTAGTGCGTCTTAAATGCTGTGGACTATTGTTAAATACCGCAGTGACATTAGTTTCTTTGTATTCTATCGCCGCAATACTGAATATGATACATAAAATTCATTGTTAAAGGGCTGTTCAAAATATTAGGTAAGCATTCAAGGGGGGGGGGAGTTCAAGCTTTGGTTATTTTTGCTGGTAAGAGGGGGGGGGGGGAATCAGGGCAATGCTTACCTAAGACAGACTACATGCACGCGCTAAAATTTTGATATAATTTAGGTTGTTTTAATTTATTGTTCAGTGGTATTTACTGTTAATGATTTGGCAAATCTTATGTAAGCACAAGGGGGGGGGGTCTAAAATGACTAAAAATATAATACTTGAACGGCCCCCAAGAGATTTAACAGTAAGAAAGCATTATTAACCATCCCAAAAAAATCCACAAAAAGCTGAGAAACACTGCGTATATAACAATGCACATTAATCCATTTAGTCATCCACTTCATTTTCGCGTCCTGATGTGTTTAATATTAATGGATTTAATGTTAATATTTTTAAATTTAATTACTTTTCAACGAATGAAAATTTGACAACATTATTTTAATTCGACAAGCACTGTAACTTGGAAATTGTTATAATTTCCTTTGTATTATTTTCGTAAGAAATAAGAAAAAAAGTTAAGGAAATAAAATTCAAGCTTTCAGAAACTTCGTTTTAACTTCGGTTATTCTTTTTTGTAATCACATGTGTCACCACCAGAGATTTAAGCACCTAAATGATACAGTACTATGAATACTTAAGAGTACTCTGAGTACTTATTCTTAAATAAGAGCCAAAAATTAGTCCCCAATATTTTTTTTTTTAAATTGAACAATGACATTCTTCACAATTTGTAATCCATGATTGCAACACTAATCGCCCTATTTTGTTTTTCTTTTCTTAATTGAATCGCTCGAAAGACTGTATCAGATTATGCGAAACGAATGCGAAGACAGATTTGAACGTTAAAATAGATTTCCTTTTACGTTTTTATTTCTTCTTTGATAATTCTTATTTTAATAAAAAGCAATAGGACGATTGTTGAAATGCTTAATTCCGAAGAAGGGCTTATTTAATGAGATATGAGTAGGGCTGTTTAATTGTTGTCTCTTTTTATTACAGGGATTACTTCTTTTTAATACGAGGAGGAGATTAAATATTTAGCAGCCTCAGTCTTCCTAGCCACTTAGATTTCGAGTCCTTGGACAAGGTTACATAGCAACATTAGCTCATAAAGAGTGACGTCATGTCAGGACGCCGGTCATGGCTTTCGCCTCTTTGGCCTTTTCTCCCTCTATCAAACACCGGACAGGTTGTGTACCTTCATTTGCTTCCAACTTTAATTAAACCCTGGTTCCCTCCGTCAGCAAAAAAGGTTACGCAATCCTCTCGGATCATCAATAGACCTTGTCAGTGGCAAACCCTTAGATCATTGGTAAGATTATACAACGAAGACAAGCCCTTTCCTAAGAAATACGGCAAATTGTTAAATTTTATTCTCTTAAAAATATTTAAAACATTGAATAAAGTAAAATTAATATTTTTAATGTCCTTAATTTTTTAAAAATTATTTAGCTAATTAAATGATACTTAATGTTATCATAATTTAATGATAAGCTAATTCTGTTTTCCAAAGTTAATGTATTAATATTAGTAGTACTAATAATAATTAGTATTAATAAAATTCAAATTTTTATCTAAAGCCATGTTGTTTAATAGTGTCATGGCACATCCAGCACTTATTAGATATAAGATAAGGGACAGTTTCTGAATGGAAAATAGATTATATCCCCTGGCGAATTCGCTTGATCTTGTCGAGTAGAGAGTTCGAAGTAAATATCCATTCTTACATACAAGGGAAGTGCGTGACCTCGAACGCCGAGAACCGCACGAGAACGTGCTTAGAATATAAATAGCTCATGCCAACAGTGGTATGACGCATTCTCATGCAAAACTGCACGTCTTACCACGAGAGAGATTCGAATAATCATCGATTGAAGGTCCAAGAGAGGAACTTTGGTAACGCGAAGAAACAAATATCGATGTAATAGAACCAAAAACACACTTATTTCAATGTCGTGACTATATTGCTATATTTCCCTCTGCTTAAAATAATTACGCTATCTGAACAACAAACTTTTCCTACTGATCTGATAGTGTTACACAGCTATTCAGTCTATAAAGTGAAGGTCTTCAAGTGCGCTAGCAGACAACAACTGAGTTTTGAATGGGAATGATTCATACCACTATTTTTTAGGATGAGCGATTTATATTCTAAGCACATTTTCGTGCGGTTCTCAGCGTTCGAGGTCACGCACTACTTCCCTTGTTAGATCTTACTTCGATCAAATGCAAGTATTCAAAGAGCTCTTCGGTTTGCGAGACCTTAAACAAGATGGACTTAACCACGCTCTTTTAAAAAGTAGTTTATACCGGTGTATTAAAAAAAAAAAAAGAATAGAAAAGCTAAGACAAATGCATTTGCAAGTGCTAAAAGACCATTAGGCTATCGTTGGATTCGAAGTTAAATATAAACTCATGTTAATAAATTTTTGGCTTTTTTAATTGTTCTATAGTGGGGAATTTATGTAAAAAAATAAAGCAGAGCAGATCGATGGCTGAAATCGAAATGAAAAACAAAAATATAGAAATTAGGCTACTTATAACGAAGAGACCATCCTCATGACACAGGACAACAAACACATGTTGAAATAAGAAAAGAAAAAAAGAAAGTGCATTTTTTTGTATCGCGAAATACACACCATCAATCGCTCTGATTACCTGGAGGAAATTGTCCATTTTACCGGCGAAAACATTCTAAATTGTCCATTCAGAAAACCGGAGTGATATTTTAACTAGTTTTTATTTTTTGTTAATTTGTTCAGAATAAGTCTATAATTACTATTTGAGTTATGCTACGGATATTTATTGTGAAACACTACGGAAGATTACACTGCCACCATAATATATCTTTTTAGCATTACTGAAATGGTAAGAACTTCAGAAGATGATGAATAATCGTCTCTCATTCACTGATAAATATTCTAAGATTTTTTTTCTTTCTATCTTTCTTTCTTTCTTTTAGATCTTCTGTAAAGTTGATATAGATTGCAGATTTCGATAGTTCTAATCTTCTTTTATATTTGCAATTTAAAAATTTTATTTTAGAGTTTATGTAGAATAGTATTTCTATGATATACATTCACTAATTGCTACATGTCTACTAATTGTTTTAATTCTAATTAGATTAATAACAAAGAAATCGTTTTGTTTTGGGACAAAGCGACCAGTAAATGGGACTAAGCGAACCCACAATGTTAAAAGTTTTGAAAATGGCGTAGACACATACTAAATATTAGTTGACGAGAAGGTCAAGGCTGATAACTTATCTCTTCACCATTGCAATAGATTTAGTGATAAATGCAATGTAATTATTATCATTTTTCTATAAATAAGTCCTAGTAATAATTAAAGTTATCATTATGTGATATATATAATGTATTTTATTTTGTTTTTATACATCATTATTTTTATTGTTACTGTTATTATTATTATTATTATTAGTAGTAGTAGTATTGGTAGAAATAATTTTAATACAAATCCTTCATTGAATGAACATAATCTACCTCCATATGTCCTTATGTGACAATTCGTTAAGCTGTTTAATTTTCTATATTTCTACGTTGTTTATTGAGTTGGCAGTTTATTAAATACATTGTTGTAAATGAATAGATGTAGCTAAGAAACTGTCAACTTAGTAGAATTTGGTTCCTAATACACATATTAAAAAATAAAAAGAAGTGTACCATTACATTTTATATTGTAATGTAAGACTTAAGTTAGTAGCAATTACAGAGCAAAAGTTTAAAAATCATCATAATGTAAACAACAAAAAACTTATTGTATTGTTATAAACAAAGAAAGCTAATCTTCATTTAAACTATAGAGAAGGATATCGAATTATCATTATTACTAGCCATTTGAAAGTATGACCAAACGAGAGGACTGTTGTTACAAAGTAGATGAAATACTCTTATTCTCATCTTTATTCTTATAGAATAAATATATACCGGTACAGTATATATTTATTCTAGCCAATCTTAGTTAGATGAACGTTCTTTTTCATTTCAGAAAATAATAATGTTTTTATTATTACAGTAGTTACTGTCTAGAGAATTCCATTTTTTAATGAACAATAAATAATTATTATTTTAAAGATACTTTCATTATTTAATAAAAAGCAATCAATTCAGAAAATTACAAAAAAAAAAAAATAAAAACTTTGATTTTTTTATTATATTAATAAATTTAAAAAAATAAAATAAATAAATATTAATTTAATATTAAATATAAGTAAACAAATTTTAAAATAAAATAAAAAAAAAATTGACTTCATCACAATCCCAGTTTGAAAGGATTTCACGAACCAGTAGCAAACGCTGATTTAAGAGTTTGTTTGTTTGTTAGTTGTTTTGTTAAATAAAGTTTTTTTTTAGCAATTTCAACTATTCTTAGATGAAAATATCACCTATCTGTAAGTACTGTGAAATTAGAAACTATCTAGAGAAGAGTGGAATGTGCCTTTTACTGGGGGAGCATAAGCCAAATGTTTTCACAAGGCAGGTAAAATGAGGGCGTAAGAACTGTATGTGAATTCAAAATAATGAGTGGATAGTGAGTTATAATAAATAGGAACTTTTATTTTCAGTTACAGAGAAATAACTCATATGTCCAGAATAACAGGTTTTTAGATCTTTTTTGCCTGAGGGAATTGGGATGATATTGATAGAGATAGTTGTAGGTATTAAATTATCTCATTCTTGCTTCCATGTCTTTTGCAGCCAGTAATGTACATTCAGTCATTCTTTCAGAAATTATAAAATTCAGAAAATAACCTAAAAACCAAATCAATACATTTTGTTTACCGAATGGCATTGCCAATTTCTTAGGTTCTTAGTTTACCAGTAAAATGTATACTTTGTTGTTTTAAGTTGTTCTGTCTGCTATGGCGGCGTATGTCAATACTGAATAGTATTGTACTGAATAGTACTGAATAGTAGACTGAATAATACCGGCGTGGTCGTGCGGTCTCAGGCGGCGGTCTGCCGTGAGGCCAGTGTGCCAGTACCCGGGTTCAAATCCCGGTCGAGAGCATGGATGTTTCAATTTCCATTCCTGTGCTGTCAGCCTCTTCTTCACTTTCTCTTCGGTCTGACGTCATTCCGTAATGGCGTCCTGGAGAAGGCAACGGGAATCCACTCCAGAATCTGTTCCCTTGTAGAGCTACGGCTTCTCCTAGGGGTCGCCCTTCGGGGGTCAATAGGGCTCCGTAGCCTTGAACCAATGGCATGGTAGTGTTTATATATATATAGACCTTTATAGGTATAACATTGAGCTACATTTATATCCACCAATGTTATCCATCATTCACTTATTCTTTCTTCCGCTTCAACAATGAATAGTGATAAGTAGGGTAATGTGATAATGCAACAGAAAGAAAACACATCATCAGATTAACAACTTAGCAATGGCCGAAAGAAATTTGGCACGGATCATATTTAAGCTGATTATTTAAGCTGAATATTTCACTATGTTTGTGAACGACTAATTTTTAAGTTATATATCTAAAGAATATTGCTTTTTAGGTATCGTAACGTCAATTAGAAAGGTGTAATGTACACCTATAGTGAGAATGATGTTACTGAACTCTTACTTTAGTTGTTAAGCGATACATTCGATTTTTTTTTTCTTTTATTCCAAATTTCATTTTTGCAATTTAATGAATCGCACTCTGTTGCTTATTAGAGGACTATTAAAAATAAAAAAGAAAAAAAGAATTTAAGAGAAAACATCATATCTGGAATCACCTGATGAAGTTCTTATGTTTCATCGTAAGCATTAGAAAATTCGTGGGCACAGAGGTTCCAGATTCAGTCGCTTGCTGAGGTCTGGGATTTTTCCTAGGCTTTCTTCTCCTCCAGATAGGCTTTAGGATTCATCCAGCCTCTTTCTCTGGGTGTAAAGGCGGCGGTTGTTTAGCCTTCTAATCTAACTAGTCCCGATGGTCATTAAAACTACTGTATATCCTGGGACCCCTATGAGCCTTGAAGACTAGCATGGGAAATACCTACCTACCTATAAGGATATTCTGTAAAGAAATAAAAACAAAGTTTGTTAAAACAAAAAAGACATAAAAATCGTTAATTTTTTAAAATAAAGTTTGGAAATGCATTAAATTAAAAAAAAAAAAACAACAAAAAAACAAAAACAAAAAAAAAACCTTGAATAACAAATTTGTTTGTTAAGGTGCGTCTCCTTTTGATAATTAAAATTAATTTAATTTGTTTGTCTTCGCTTTCTTTCTTTCTTTCTTTTCTTTTTTTTATTAAAATACAAATTTTCAGATTTAGTTTAGAGAAAAAAAAAACTTACTAGATCTTAGTAGGCCTGTATACCAATTTTGTTAGGTTTTACAAATAAGATATTTCTCTTACTGGCTAAAAGTTAAGTGATATTCAAATCTGTATTATTAAAAAAAATATATGTGTACGTGCGTAAGTCCCCCAACAATTGAATTTCGCAACAATTCGTATGCGCGTTGCCTGGCAACAGGAGTATTGTTGCATGATGGACTCTGTCCACAACAAAGGAATTTGGCATGCGCGTTGCCAGGCAACGAATTTCCAACTATTACAAATGGATTTCAATATTCTATTGCATGTAATCTTTAGAATTTAAATTTTAATTTATATTAGTTTTTGTTTTTAAGTTTTAGGTTTTAGTTTCCTTGAAGTCATTTTTTTTTTTCTTTTTTGAATAAATAAAATATTTTTTCCAGTTACATAGGCGAGGCATGAAGCGACGGGCAACCTTCTAGTTAAATAATAAATTAAAAGATCAAAAATACAGAAATAGTTACGCCAGTCCAATTAAACCTATTTAGATCAATAGACAAGTTTTTATTCACTGTTCTGTTATATTTTCTTGTATTTTTGTTCTTTGGTAGAAGAGATATACATCTGTTTTTCTCAATGATAATAGAATTCCTTTGAAGTCAGAAAGATCTCGTGTTATATGCTTCCCTGAGAAGACAAGAGGAAAGCGGGGGAGCGGGTCATTGGCGGTCAGGGCCGAAGAAGACCGCCACCGACTGGACCAGACAATAAACAGCCTTTGGAATTTGTTAAGTTTGCTGTTGCTAAATCTCTCCATCCCTGGCATAGAATAAAACTCTCTGTGGATTTTCTATTCAGCAACTGCTTTACTTGTTAAATCCTATTTTTATTATTTAAATAAGATTTAATAATAGGAATAATATTTTGTAAAACAATTTGGAAGAGATGAAATGGAGCATAATATTTATGAGAATTTTCAATAATATAAGCAAGTTTTTTTTTCAATGTCTGAAAAGAATAAATTTACTCATTAATGCTTTTGAAATTAAAAGAAATGATAATAACAGAGACTAATTTACAGTTTTTTATTATTATTGTTAAAAAATTAATTACTAAGTTATATATTTTTAACTTCATGTTTTTATTTCATACTGTTTGCTCTTTACGTGAAAAGGTACATTTAAAAAAAAAAAAGAATCGGCAAATAAATTAGAATTAGGATTTTCGCAAGAAAATGTCCACAATAATACAAAACTCTATTGAAAAAAAAAAGTTTTTTTTTTGTTTTGTTTTTTTTGTTTTTTTTACAAGTGCATGTAATTTTGGATTGGGGAGGGCCGGGAGAGGTACAAAATTAGCTAAAAAATAGTTTAAGCATGAATAGTAAGCATGATACTAAGCATGAGAAAAAAAAAATATAAAAACAAAATCTGATCTCATGTATATCGACCGACAGTTCTCCATCCTAATATTATGTTGTTTTTTGGTTCCTCTCACAGTGCGCATCACACACAGTTAAAAAAAATTAAAATTAAAAAGTAGCGTAAATTTACCAAAAAAAACCTTCAGAATTTCGAATTTAGAAAAAAAAAAAAATGTAGAAATTTTTTAGAGTAGTAATCCGTAAAGTGGGTACACTTTGACTGTTTTCATATTTTTTTACTTTTAGTCCTTAGTTAATCTTATAGATTAAAAAAAAACCAAAAAAAAAACATTGAATAAGAGGTGCTGATATGAAGTCTATTAAAAATATAGAGTAGTTGGAAGAAATATGAAGCGGAAAAAGTTTTATTCAATAAAATATTACTGGTCAAAGTATCTTCTAAGATGGGGTTACTTTAATCAGTCCCACATAACCTCGAAATTACAACTTTTTTTTGTTTCGTAAAACTTTTTTCAATGTAAAATACAAAAGAAATACTTGTTTATTTGTGAAATGCAGCAAATTCCCTCCCATCATATGACTCGCATCATATTACCATTAGAAACTACAGATTCAACAAGATTTCTTGCTCTGTTCTTCTAAACACATAACTACACATAGATGTTTTGACTATATGTCGAAATGGCGGATCTGAATGAAATTGTAACTGTAACTGATATTTAATGAGACAATTTTGAACCAAAACCATATATATTGTTCGTAGAAAAATTGTAGTTATGCTGTAGATGGAGCTTTATACTTTATCGAGCTTTAGGTCAAAGTATGCCCAGTAGTCAAAGTACCCATTTTACAGTAGTTTGATTATTTCCTCCCTACCACTAAAATGCATTATCTTCAGGGTTTTCTTGCATATATATGTTTCAAGCATCAAAAAGCATTACAGAAGCAGAACTGAACAGACGAACGGACAGTTATTTCAAAACAAATACTTTTTCTCATAAGCTTTTTTTTGTTGTTGCTACAATGCATTATTTGAGAGTAGTAAAGTGATTGAGCAAGGGAAGAAAGAAGATAAAAAAAACAAAAAAAAAAAAACAACTATTCGAAGTCTTATGAAGACGAGCAGTTTTTAGCTTCCTTAGTTGTTTGGAAACAAAGAAGTGCTTTGAAATGAATATGATAATATTTCCAAGATTAACAATTTTTTCGTTTTTATTTTATTTTTTTTTCCCCCTGAGAAATGAATGTTAATAATAACAAAATTGATTAGACTAATCAGGGTTACATTTTGACAAGATTCCAAACTATCAGTCAAAATTACAAAAATTTTAAAAAAATATATTAGCATCTGAAAATGAAACAAGCATTTTAGAAAATTAGAAATCACCACAATCACTGTCTGACAAACTAAATTAGTCTTAGGCCTCGCAAATATTACAGAAACACCGATAGATAAGAAAAAAAATGAAGTTTACCGTGATTACATTATGATAAACTTTGTTAAACTTTGTTTTCATCATGATTTTTTTGTTTGTTTTTGTTTTGTTTTTTCGTGCTATAACGAATCGTTCTAGAAATACAAGTGACATTTGACTTTATGTATAAACTATTTAATTATTGCTTATTTATTTAGTTAGTTAGTTTATATACTAAATCCATCTCCTCCTCATCATTGATTCTCACTTTTGTTTATTTATTATTTTATAGGAACCTGGTACAATTTTCCGCCTTTTCTGTAAACAAAGAGAAGGAAGTATTGTCTTCCCCCTGAGGACCAGCAAGTGAGGTTCCTGTTTGAGTGCTCAACACTTTTCTTGGTATTGTGTGGGTGACGAGGATTAGGCCATGCATTCAACGAGGGATGTCCTGTATTCACACTATTCTGACAAATTCTTTCTACTTTACGTTTGATCGATGGATTCCAAAAACTTTCCAAGATGATTCCTCTCAGTAACGACTCCCATTTAACTTATTTTTTCCTAATTTTACTCTGGTTTTTATTTTTTTTACCTAAAAATAGATGAAAAAAAAAAAAAGACTTAGTGTATATACATTTTTTTTCTTTCTTTCATTTTTTTCCCTTTCTTAATCCAATGCTATTTTTTTTCCGATTAATCAAATATCTGAGATAGCTACACAATCATAAGCTTTCTAAACAATATCATTCAAACTCTTATCAAGGTTAATTGGTTAATTTATTATCTTCAATAATTATTCATATTTCTACTTAGTTGTACAAAGCTATGAGAATAATTTTATCCTTGTTAAAATAAGGAAAAAGGGGAAAAAAAAAAGGAAAAGAAAAGAAATACTACGGAACAAATGTAAGCACAAATTGTTATTTTAATAAATTACAAAATTATTTACTAACTAAGAAATTGATGCTTATAAAGTAGAATTATATTTCCTATAGGCTTCCGTATAGATTATAATCAGTAATCAATTCGCCAAAAAGCTTTTGGCAAATTTCGAAACTGATTTATTTAAAAAGAAAATTTACTTCTAGATAACTATTGATAAACATTTTGTAAACTTAACGTTACTTACATACATTAAAACCTCGATATAGCGCTCCCGCTTATAGTGCTATCTCATTCTTTACGCTCCTATTATACGGTCCCTGGACGTTTTCTAAATACAGTAAAACCTCGATACAGCGCTGTCCCGCTTATTACGCTTTTAGGTCATGGTCCCTTGATGAGCGTAATAACGGGGTTATACTGTATTTCACTTGTGTAATTGCTTCTTTGTTTTCAAAGATTTGCTTTCTACCTTTTTCATTATGAATTCTTTATATTTATGAAGCAATTCTTTAGTTTTGAAATAACCTAAACTTTGGTCTGCAGTTGTAAAGGTAGTATTCATTAATCATTGTTATCATTAATCTAATGCCAGCACATCAATTCCTTTATTTATTTTTTTTATCATATGTTTATTATATTTTTTTTTATTATTTTGGAGATGCTATTTTATTACTTAGCAAGTTACTTTTCTATTTTTTCTTTTAAATACGTAAAGAAAAATGTTATTTAATTTCATGTAATACAACTTACTTAAACATTATAATAATCAACATTCTAGAATAATATTAAGATTAATAATTAGAATATACAGGGGTTGAACCGAAAAACTATTAAACTTCTGTTAGCAATCACTATCAAGGCAACAAAGATTTTTTAATCATTTTAAACGAATTAACTATTAGTATTATTCCTCCTTGTAAAAGAAAACAAAATTATCAAATGATTTAAGTAATTCAAAACAACATTACATTTCCCTATGACTTCAGAATCTTAACTTTCTTAAATCGTATAATCCTCTTCTTTTTTTCCTTCTTAATTGTAGAATACACGGTAATGATACGAATCGACTTTGACAGCAGTAGTCATGTGCATGAGACTGTTCTTTTCTGCTTTACTTCCATCCTTTTAGATGGCATATGCCGGTGTCCAGCCCAACTCCCTGTGTAAAAGTTGGTTTAGATATGCATATGAGGGAATTAGCATGTCTGCTGGGGGGCTTCCTTCAATGGAGTGGACAACAGAAGCCGTTAACAGAATCCACTGAACTGGAGGTAATACTGTTCAGATTCTGGGCAATTCAGACGGAATATCTGGAATGCGGTTATGGGAGACTTGCGAGTTCTGTATCAAAGTCCCACATTCAAGAATCATTTTTCACAGGACATGGAAGCTGCTCTACTGAATATGAAATGAGAGGAACAAGTTAGGAGATGATTTAGTAACAGAAACTGACCGCGTCAGGCCCTTCACAGCTAAAAAGAAAAAAAAAGTAGAGGGGAAAAAATAAATTTAATTTCAAGAAGTTAGTCTGAAGATAGTTGAAATGAATTAAGTTTCCGTATTTGCATTCTCTCTCTATTTCATTCATAATTTTTTTAAGAGTTAAGAATATACGGAATTTTGATTTACAAAGATAAAATTTCTTTAAGATTTTAAATAAATTATTTTAAGCAATTTAAGCTGAATTGCATTAAAAAAAATTTAAAAAAAAATTAGTAATTACTATTCGACAACATTTTTAATATATGACTTTCATGAAAAGTATATTCATAAATTCTTCATAATATTGAAGAATTTCTTAATATAAAAAATTGTGATTCCTGAATCATTCAATTAAATTTTACTGAAGTACGTGGGATTGAGACAATTTAATAACAGAAGTTCAAAATACACTATTATATTAACAATCTCATTAAACGATACTTTTAAATGATTTTTAGTCTGTTTTACAAAGGAAAGACAGGCTCTAAAGTCATCGTGTTTGTGCTTAGAATTTATAGATATCTCCTTTGAACCAGTGAACGGAATTTCTCATGAAATTCTAAACTAATAGTTTGTTTTGTTTTGGTTTTAAATTCATTAAATATTTAATAAACAACAATGGGAGAGACCAAATTGTTTACCAAGTGACATCCTGGAACAGCTGTTTTATTGCTGGCACATGAATTTTCTCACTATTTTTTAATTGGTGAGTTTTTTCTTGTTCAATTTTTTTCTTGAGTTACCACTGCGCCTCAATCATTAAATTATTTGTCTGAAATTTTTTTTTGATTTTTCAAGTAAACGTTGGTCTCCCAAAATGAGCTTAAGAATTAATTTAAATGCAGAAAAATAAAAATGAAGTCAGTTTTATTACACTAGTTGTTAACAAGTTGTCGAACACTAGTTGTCGAAACATTTTTGAAAAATCTGGAATTGCCATTTCCCGTCTAGTGATATTCTTCATAACCTAATTTCTCATAAATACGTAAGTTATTAAATACTTTAAGGAAGACAATTTCAGTTTAATTTTATATTTCTTAAATAATTAACATGTAAAAAAAAAAATAGTAATGTAATACTATTTTGATATCCTGAAGAAATTATTCATTTTTATTTTAATTTTTATTAAATTTTTACTATTTTTTTAATATATTTTATTATACTATTTGTATCATTTTTTTTAATAATAATTAAAAAAAATATTTAAAATTCTCCTCTTTTCATAATATTCAGTTTCTATTAATTCTGTAATTCTGAAATGACTTCAAACTTTTGCACAATATATAAAAAGTTCGTAATATTTTGACCCGGGTCCAATTTATTTTTTCTCTCTCTCTCTTTTTTTATTTTAACTTCTTGAAAATGTTCTATAATATTGACATATTATTTTTTTTTTCCTTTATTTTTTTTACTGTAACATTTATGATGTTTCATTGTAAATTAAGTTTATTATTTCATACGATGCAGTAAATGATATAAGTTGTGCTCATAGTAAAGTCTGTAGTTCTGTGAATTGAACATCCCTACACGTCAGGAGTATTCTGTGAGCTTTAGAGAGGCATCGAATAAGTAGGATTTGTGGGCCGTCACAGGTTCTCCTGACTATCAAGAAATGGTACGAATGTCGTAGATTTTCTAAATAAGCTTACTATGCATTTATGTTTTCTATTGTAAGTTATTTTTACTTTGACTAAAATATTAAGTTGCGTTTTTTTTTTTACTTTCTCCAAATTGTATGTTTATTATTATTATTATTATTATTATTATTATGGTTGATAGTGGAAACCCAAACCCAATTACCGCTCTATTTATATTTTAAATTAAAATGGGGGAGGTGTTACGTAAATACATCGAAGATTGTTAAATTAAATAAGAAAATTTAGCATCATTTTAACATTTTACTGACAAAGACTCATCAAATTAATTCTTGAATGATAAGAAAAAATTAGATCTCTGAATTTTCTTTTTATGAATCTTTCTTTATTAATTTGTTTTCCACAGCTTTAATCCTAAATGTAGGCCCAGCACAGGAAAAGGAACAACTGTAAGGGCCTTTATAAAATCCCCTTTAAATCTAGCTTCAAGCCTGTATTTGCGAGTTAAAAATATTTAATGAAAGGATTTCTCATATTACGTAATTAAGGCCAACGACAAATTGTTAAGCCTGCTTATTTGGATGCTTTCCCGCTGAGTTTTGATATATCTCATATATTTTCCCCAATTATTAGAGGTCCAGGCTTTCGGGGGCGGAGGACAAAAAAAAAGTGCGTACTTTTCAAACTCGATCCAATATCATTGCTATTCTGCGGAGATGTCCTCTCGAAAACCTTTGACAAAACCGAAAATGTCCTGCTGGTTCCCCCTTTTTCTCGCGCCTTTCATGCGAGCGGCGAGGCGTTGCGTAAACCTCCCCCCTCCTCTCTTGGAAACCCCCCCGCCCGCGTGGTTTTTATTCAAACTAATCAGTCCGGCAGCGCTGCGGCCAGGTCAACTGGGCTGAACGGGGCACAATGGCTTCAACGGATGGCAGTGGTTTATTGTGTGTCCCGTTGATCCCTGGCCGATAGGTAAGAGTGGGACAGCTGCGACAGGCAGATGGGACACGAGAACGTTGAATGATCTATGACAATAAGGTGTTAGCGCGGGTGGCGAAGATATTGGGCAGGGGCAGTGTCCATGATGGACGGCGACACAACTTTAATTAGATGTCACTGTAATGAATAATAAATAACACAGCCTTGTTATCAGTAGGAATTTGATTATCTTTAATTAAAGACATAAATTAATAAGATTAATGTTGGACAACTGCATGATTTCTTACTGCTAGGAAAATTATTACTTTATTTTCCATTTCTTTGTAAGGGAACTGATAATTATATCACCGAAATAACCTTTGAATTACATACATTGAAATACATAAAAAGTAATATAAGTCAAATTTATTTCTCTCAATACCACCCCTATATCATCATACTTTTGTTTTCTGACATTTTCAGCATTTTTCCTTAATTTCAACGACTTCATTATGTTGCTTTTCAATTCCAGAAATAAGGGAAAAGTTGGTGACACCCCTTTCAGTGAATTAATTCTTTAAAGAAATTATATTTAAATTACTTTAATGTTTCTTAATGGCATTTTATTTAAAGGAAATATCCGTTTTATCTTTTATTTATTTATTTATTTTTTCACAATAATCCTTCTCATAAAGAGGTACACCACTGAGTCACAAAATATTTTTCAAGGATTTTCTTGTACCACTTTTCGTGAAACAGAGAAAAGTCATACAAGAACTTCACTTTCAAGAAAAAAGAGAATAAATAAAGAAATAAATAAATAAATAAATAAATAAATAAATAAATAAATAAAAATAAAAAAAATCTCTTTCAGCAGAAAGAGATAGTAAAAATTTAGATCTATTATCCAAAAGATAATAATATGTTTTTATGAACTCTTTTCAACTCACAATTCTTATTAAATGCTGATGTTCAACTCTTCTCGGAGTATCGGAGTTAATCATTAAAAAGAAAAAAAGAAAAACCTTTTCTGAAAATGAGAAGCAGAACTTACAATGAAGAATTACAATTAAGTTAAGAAAAGAGATTTGATGATTCCATACAAATATTTCATGAGTGATCACTTAATATCATACAATCACTCAATAAATAAATATCAATCTGAGTTGATTTTTTTTCATACGAAACTGTTAGTAACAAATCTACTATTAACAGAACTGGACAAGTTGGTATTTTCGACAAAATGTCAAATCAGGAAGTGAGTAGGAGGAGGGTTTCATGAAATGGTGCCTTTCCTTCCTTTTTTCTTAACTGTCTTATCTCTGTGTGAAATTCAACGGTTTTGTGCTTGCGAAATGAAATCATTTTGTTTACTTTACCTATCATTCAGACTAGCATTGAACTTCATTTTTAACACCCCATACACAAAGTTCTGTATGTTTGTGCGTCCGTCCGTCATCCCCTTTTCAGTTCAAACTAACAGTCAGATAGACATGAGTGAGATCTTATTGGAACCCTTATGGTATGTAGAAATGGGAAAAAATTATAGTTCCGGTCTGCGGTCCCTTCAAGTCTCGCAGGAAGTGGCCAAAAATGAAACTATGTCGCTATGGTTTCGTGTACAATATGAAACCAGTGTTTATAGGCAAATCTATACAGATAGATAGATATGTTCAAAATATATTTAAAACAAAAAATACAAAAACGAAATAAAAACAAAATTTTAAAAAGAAGAAATAAGCACAGTGATTCAAAATTCCCTCTTAAGTAGGTCAGAATAAAAAAAAACCGTATTCTTAGTGGAATGTATGTCCGCATACGCCAACCGAATGTGCTAAAGGACGCTGTTTGGCAGCACATTTGTAGGGCAGTGTGAGCCATCGTCATTTGAGATGTTGGCTTTGTATGAGTAGGATATATTGCTTCACTAATGCTGAGAGGGCAGATATGCATTTAGCCTATGGGACACCGAACGAAAACGGAAGAGCCGCTCTACATTTGTATCGTGAACATTTCCCCAACAGACGTGTGCCCAATCATCAAAGTTTTGCGCCTATTGCACCAGAGATTGTGTGAAACTGAATCATTTGACGGAAACAGGCAGGATTGTGTACATCTTAGTGTCATATTGTAAACATAGGGCTAATAAACAAGTTGTCTTCCTTCCTAGTTGTCTTTTATTTCTGAACCTTAGTGTACCTTCTAGCACATTCGGATAGCGTTTGCGGACATACGTTCCACTATGACTACGGTTTGTTTTTGTATTCCTAACCTACCTTTAAAATTTGTACCGGAAATTTTGATTCACTCTGTATATAAATACAAATCTACGTTTCTTCTTTTTATGTAATTTTAATTTCGTTTTTGTTGCTGTTAAATATATTTTTTATAATAATTTTTCGGTTTTTGTTTAAGACATGACATGTAGACAACATGAACATTTAAGCAAAAAATCAAACACTAT
>JAFIDM010012231.1:83457461-83470494 GCA_023159025.1 Thereuonema tuberculata
TTTCCCCTAAGTATTTAACCTTGGAGGTTGTGTTAGTTAACGTCTGTTGGATGATTGCTCTTGTTTTTCTGTCGATGCCGAATTCTTCCAATGTGCTAAAGAGGATCTCTCTGTCTATGGAGTCGTAGGCTTTCTTAAAGTCCACAAAAGTGACCACCGTGTTTCTGGTGTTTCTCATCTGGAGAATCGTTTTAAGATTCCAGATCTGTTCTACGCAGGAGCGTCCCTTGCGGAAACCAGCCTGGTATTCTCCTATCTGTGGGTCAGCTTGTTCTTCAAGTCTATTCAAGAGGATTTTTGAGAGAATTTTGTAAGTGACTGGCAAGAGTGAGATACCCCTGTAGTTATTCGGATCCGTTTTGTCCCCTTTCTTGTGGAGTGGATGGATGATTGCGCATTTCCATTCCGTAGGGATCTGTTCGGTTTCCCAAATGTCTAATATGATCCTGTGGATTCTTCCCGTTAACTTTTCATCGTTTAACGTCCAGAGTTCTGCAATAATTCCATCTTCTCTGGGGCTCTGTTGTTTTTCAGTGCCTTGATAGCTTCTACTACTTCCTTGGTGGTTGGTGGTTCAGCCTCGGGATTTGGTGTGGATGTTGTGAAGTGGATATCATCTGTGGGACCCTCGCAGTTGAGAAGTTTGTTGAAGTAGTCAGCGAGGATTTGGCAGTTATTCTTCGTGTTGGTTTCTAGTGAGCCGTCTGGTTTCTTGAAGCAAAGATTGGGCGGCTGGTATCCTTTGGTATATTCTTTAAAAGTCTTATAGAAATTCCTGGTGTTATTTTTCTTAAAATCTTGTTCTATTTCCTCTAGTCGCCTTTTGTCGTAATTTCGCTTTTCCCTCCGAATTGTTTTTGATGCTTGTTTTCGGATTTCCAGGAATTGTTGCCATTTTTCTGATGTTTTATTACTATTGAAGTTTTTCCAGGCTTTCACCCTTTCATCAGTTGCAAGGTCACATATTGTATTCCACCACCTGTTTTTTCTCTTTTTCGGAGGTTGTCCCAATTTCATTGTGGATTTGAGGACGTCCGCGAGTTCTGTCCAATTTGTGGTGTTTGTTTGACTGATTTCCTGTAAGATGTTTTCCTTGTTGAGTTTTAAGTATTCCGGGTCTGGTCTCAAAACTTTGTTTAGTTTTGGTTTTCTCTTGTTGGATTGTAGCCTTGTCTTTATCTGTAAAAGATGGTGGTCTGATTCGAAAAAACCTCTTCTTGTTCTCACATTCAGAATTTCTGCCATGTTGCTCTTGGAGATGGCCAATTCTCAATTGAAAATCTTCAGAAATTTAGTAAACGATATCGATCAGATATTTTATAGAAAAATATATAACTATATCAATAAATAAATAAATAAATAAATAAATGAATAAATAAATAAATAAATAAACTACTGATAAAACTTCTTTAAAAATAAATAAGCTACTTTGCTGAAGTGAAATAAAAACTTTTTTAAACTTATAGGCCTAACTGCTATTTTTAAATATTTAGATAGGAAAAAGAAGAAAAGAATGATTATTACTCTTCAGGTAATCAAGACATAATTATTTAGTTGGAATCATTAACTGAATTTGTTAGGATTTCCTTTCCAAGTCAACATCGTAATTGAATTTTAACGACACAAGTAAATTAATTGTGTGGGTTGGGAAACGTAGAAGCCTAATTATTACATTTCCGTACAGAGCGAAATGAAGGAAAAGTTAATTTCTTCAGGATACATTGAATGTAAGAAGAGCAATGACAGTGGAATAGATTGAATAGGTTGATTGGAGTTCCTATAGTAAGTTGATTGAGAAAGTAAATGAAATGGATTCAGTCTGGTCTTTTCAAATGGAATAATATAATGAAATAATTACATAAGAAAAAGAAGATAAATATTAACCCCTTACACCTAAGCATTCATTAGGTAATTTAAGTTTAAATAATTTAGACTTAAGAAGGAGAAGTTTCAGAAGTTTTATCCTAAGTCGAAATGCTCAAAACTTGGTGGCATTGAGATACTTTATAAATCTGTTTATCTAATTCGTTGACTTCCTTCGTTACTTACTGATTTGCAAAGTGATTGCTTCGATATTAACGATCTGTTGGTTTGGGCGGACAAGAACCTTTTCACTCTGTCTAAAGAGAGTGCCAGGAGCCTTGTTTGCTCTTGAGTAAATGTTTTATAGCACTGAGTGGAATAGAGATGTCCGAAGACCCTCCAGACTGACTACAAAACAATTGCAAAAAACAAAAGTAAAGCAGGAGACTGAAGGGGAATGACGCTTATTTGCGCAGATCAACGAGAGATCAGGGGAGCGCCTTAAGAGTATTATAATTTACGAGCGTTTTATGATCATAGAGTGAATATATGACAATTCCTATATCTTCCAGGAATTGATACTACTTTCGGAAATAATATTACTAGTCTACTAAGTTGATATCATGAACAGTGAGGTTAACTGACAATCATGCTATAGAGTATTTATCCAGCATTGTTCTTCCCATTCAGCTTATCTCCACAAATCACGTATATCATGATTCGGTATGATTTTGATTGCTTCTCCTTTTGCTCCGTCTGAATACAACAGATTAATTCTCGAAAGAAAATAATAAATTTCTAAATAAAAAAAAATGATTCCAAATTCTAAATTAAAAAAAAAAAAATGCATAATTTGTTGTGATATACATCCCATCAGAAACTTAACGCTAAAGTAAGTGATTCTCTTATTTTCTTTTTTTTTTTTTCTTTTTCGAATTCTCATTTTTTAACTAAATTTACATTCTCATACTATATTCAATGTGTTAGCCTATTTAATCTTTCAATTTTTTTTAAATGCATAGTTTAAAATTATCTTAAAAAGAAAAAAAAAAAAAAAAAGGCTCTTGACTTAGATAACTCCATGGCATTGTCACTTTTGGTGTCGTTCCGGCATAGCTTTGTGGTCAAAGCGGTGGCCTTTGACGAGGCAGATATGTCGGAACTCGGTTCGAATCTCAGATATTACTTTCTTCATTTGTGTTCCCTCTTTTTCTGAGGCCTCCTATGGTGTATCCTGGGCTACGCTTCTTCGACTAAATAGCCCACATTTATCGCCCCTCGTTGAGGTCAAAAGGCGAGTGCCAAGAGCTGGGTGTTGGAGGAAATTTTTTTTTTTTTATCTTCAGGTTGAAGAAGATTACAATGAATATAATGCAGTAATTTTGAAACAAATAAATAAATAAATGAAGTGCATTTGTCTGTTATCATTTGCATTTTAAAATTGAAAAAATAAAGGATCCTTATTTCAAATTATTTTTAAGTCTTTGGGTCGTACAGTTTGTAAAATGTCAAATCTGTTGCTATTCCTGTCGAACATTCTACGGTTATAGTCATTGGTATATTTGATTGAAGAGATGTAGACCTTTGTATATGAAATATGGGTGTTAAGCTACACAGAGAGCGAAAACCCCGTTATAGGGTTTCGCTTTATTAGTGATTGATTCTTCGAATCCCCGTTGCAGCGAATCTTGGCATCAGTGCCTTCTGTTGACTTTTGTAATGTTCATTACTAGCAGACGAGGCCATATTTCACACTGGCTGTCGGCGGTATATCACGTTTTAAGTCAATAAATCGCTTTGAAGCACTATCACTTAAGAAGTTGCACTTAAATCACTTTGAGCCCAACGATTTAGCAATTATATTATCTGAATCTCGGAATAGTGTATTGTTGTCTAAATACGAGAAGGGTATTCAGCTGATTGCCTTGCTTTTTTTTTTAACATTAATAGCATTAAAAAAACAAAAGCAAAAAAAAATCGTAGACATTTAATTTAAAACTCTTTTTTTTTTTTACCTTCTTCATGTTTTCTTTTTTTTTTTTACCGGAACTAAATGTTGTTTTGACTTTCTTAATAGCTTAGAGAAAGAGATATAAATGTGAAAGAGATATATTTTCTTCTCTACTTAAAAGTTACTGCTAAAGGAAAGAGAAGGAGAAAATAGATTCAGAATAGCTGTAATTCAACAGTCTATTTTTTTGTTTTGTTTTTTATAAAAATTTTATTTCCTGATTTCATTATAAGTTTATTTTAGAATTTGTTTCATTTGAAAGGTCCTAATTTATAACATTTATATTCTTATAAGTTTACAGTTCTTATAATTTTCTAAAGAGCCAAAGTATTTTACATCAAAGTAAAAATATTTAAGAAACATTCAAATAAAAAGATTAAAAAAACACTAATACATATTAGTTTCGGGACCTTTTCATGTCTCTTTTTAAATGAATGATATTGAATGCATTGAAAAAGAGATCTGAAAAAAGGTCCCGCAACCAGTAGCCTACGTATTAGTGTTTTGTAATCTTTTTATTTGTGTTTCTTAAATATCTTCACTTTGATGTATTTCCGCTGCACACGTTAAATTTTATGCATTAATGTTGTTTTATTAATCGTTAAAATAATTTTGATATTTTGATTTTTTCTTAAAAAATGAATTTGTTTAATATATTTTTTAAAATCTTTACTGGAATTTAATATAAATCCACTGTGATGAATAGATCGTAACATGATTGGGCATTACTGTTAATAAAATATTACAGAAAAAAATTATTATATAAAAAAAATCGTGTAAATGATTATATTCAACTGAATGCAATTTTTTGTATGATTTTATTATTTCTTCTCTCCCTCTGTAGATGTAGCGAAAGAGAGAGAGAGAGAGAGAGAGAAAGAATAAAAAAAGTATTATAAATAAATATCAAAGGAAGGATTGCAAGACTTTCTTCATATTAAAAAACAATAAATAGTTTCAGAAAATAAATTGTTTTATTGAGTCAAAAAATTTTTGGCGCTAAATAAAATAGCCATAATGTAAATAAGCTAAAATGCTATCACTATTTTCTGTAACAAAAATTATTGGATTATCATGCATTATTTCATGCCCTGTTTGTTGATTATGAATTGCCGTTAAATATTGCTTATTACGACCTTATTACGTTAAATATTGCTTATAACAAAAGGATTGTTACCTCAGAAAATTTCACGAATCGTTAATAATTAATACGCATAGATGCTACAACACAGAAGTATCAATCCGGAATGCATTGTTATATGATTTAAAATGATACTCTTTAAACTTGATGTTATTATTAAGAATATTCTTTGTATTTTATGATGTAGTTCTAGTTACTTTATGTTTTTAGTTACGTACACATCTGAAGACGAGAAATTCTCGAAACATGTTATGTGAAAGAAGTATATTTTTGTTTCATAAGATTTGTGTGTTGTGGTCCCTTATATATTACGTAAAAATTATATCACAACATAATTAGTTAGCCTAAAAAAAGGTATCTTAAAATAGCTAAAAATTTAATAAGTCAAGATATTAAGATCAGTTATAAATTTTTATGTACTTCTTTGGATTATTTAAAGGCATCTTAAATTACATTAATATATTTAAAAGTAATTATAAGATGGGATTAAATATATCGAAATTTATTAAAATGTAGGCCTACATAATAATCTTAAGCTTTTAAATATAATTTTTTTTTGCAAATTGTTGCATTATTCTTTGAGTTACTTAAGGGCACATTACTTACCCCTTATCATGAATTGTTCATAAGTAGGGGCATCAGAAACCAAAATTTAATTAGGGATCATCAGTCACATTTAACTCTCAAATATAAAGTTTTATTTTGATCCTGCATTTTTTTTTTTTTTTTTTTTTTTTTTTATGTTTCAGTATTTTGGCCCCATTGCAAAGTAGCCCTTCACAAACTCTCTCTCTCTCTCTCTCTCTCTCTCTTACACACACGCATATACACATAAACATATACGCAGATAGACATTATTCAAAAAATTAGTCTAAATTTGTTTCGGGCGCACGTAACGGTATTTCGGTTAGAATCGGGACAATGATAATGTTCTATTAATGTTTTGTTTTGTACATAAGTCTTACAATATGAAAAACATTAGATTCATTAGGGAAAACAAAAAGTGTTTGGATGCCGCTTGCTTACTGGATTACTGTACTGTACTTTATTATTACTGTACTGGATCTCCAAAGGAGAAAGTAATAATAAAATGTTGTTTATGGTAATTGAAATACTAAAATCAATTCAAAGATTTACAGATTAAAAAAAAAAAATGCTTTCTTTATCATTTCTTTTAAAAATTTATTCAAATTAAATAAGCAATGTAATTTATAGTCCAATTGATAAAAAACAAAAATCAGTAAAAAGTTTTTAAAAAGTTTGATAAACCGGTAATTAACATTTCCTGAAACTGAACTTCCTGTTTCGTCAATTTTCAGCAAAAAAAACTTATTATATCTGCAACAGAAAAAAAAAAAAAAAAACAATTAGCAGATTCTTTATTGGGTAATTTTAATTTAATTAGACAATGACAGGAAATCAAAAATCTTATAGACTCTAAATTTTTTAAAAATTAAATTAGAAATTCAAAAAAACAATGTTAGTTTATCCAAAGGGTTGTGAAATTTGTCTTTTTAGAAAATGTATCCTTCAGTTTTTCGATCCAGATGAATAAACTGAGTCAATGGTCATGAATAACATCAAAAACAAGTTACTTTTAGTTTATTTTTATTTATTTATTTATAGAAAATAGAAATTTTGAAATTACAATTTAACTGAATTAAATATCATATGAAATTATTTACTTACTCCACCACCTTCAGTAGGTTGTCGAAATTAATGTTCCTTTTGCCAACTAACCTTCGTGTACCGTTCAAAGAGAATTCATTCCACTTCATCATTCACTTATTGTTCACTAAGGATTGACGATGCTTACTTACAGCCATTCTGTAACTCAAAAAAGAACTTTTCATAAACAAAATTTATAAGCTAATCTATATTACTAAAATCTTTTATTTCTCTGTCTGTCTGTCCGGCGCAATTTCCTGAGCGAATGGAAAATAGAAATAATTTTTACAATGAAACGTCCGCGACAGGAATCAAACCTACAACATTCTGATCCGAAGTCGGATGTCTTATCCATTAGGCTAAGGTGACTACTACTCAATTTATATTGTTTTTTGACTTGTGTGTCCTTCCCCTTCCCCCAATCAATAATGAATGAATTCAACCTTTTTTTTTTTTTTTTTTTTTGAATCTCAAGATTTTTTATTTATTTCCGATCCATCTGTTTATTTTTAATTCGAAAATGACAATTAGAACTATAATTGCCGAAATGTTGGAATATTTTAAATATAATAATATTCTTACTTAATCAAATTCTATGTGATATTGAAAAACAAGCACATGTAGCCTACACGGGAGATGTTTGAATAAAAAAAAGTCAAGAAAGAAAGAAGCACTATTTCTATTACATAGAATACTGAAAAATCACTATTTGTAACTCAAAAACTATCACTGTTTGTAACTCAAAAAAACCACTGAAAGGTATCAATTGTAATTAAAAAAGAGTTTCAAGAAAGACTACGGGAATCGAACATGCAACCTTCTGCTCCGAAGTTTGACGTCTTAGCCAATAGATCACGAGGACTACATTCTAATCTCTATAAAAAACAAAAATACATCATAGATATATGATTCACACGCTGGTTCTAAAAGCAGTCGTGGATTGAGAGAATATAAACATCAAAAATTAAATTAAAAAAAAACTTTTAAAAATTTTTTGTTTTAGTTTACTTGATATAATTTGTGTGTGTGTGTGTGTGTTTTTTTAATAAATAAAAAGTATTTTTCCGTTACATAAGCGAGGCTTCCGGAGCGAAGCAACGGGTAGCCGACTAGTTTCTAAAAAAAAAAAAAAAAAAAAAAAGATTCAAAAAATAAATTCTTTCTACTGTAAGAAATACAAGAAGTTAGTAATTCATTTATGTTGTAATTTCGAAATTTGTCCATTTCCCCTTTAGAAATATTTAATGAAATTTCGGTTTAAATCCCAAATCTAGACACTGAATTTATTTTCATGTTCTTTAAGGGAATTAGGGAAGGGTCTGTAATTTCAACCTTTCAGCTGCCTTTGTTTATTTCTTTTTAAAAAAATAATAAAAATCGTAAAATATGTGCTTTATTTATTTCTGAAATTTATTCTTTTCATTGTTGATAAATATAAACGTCTCAATGTAATGAATTTCTATAATCTTTTGACATTCACGATTTAGTTGGATTTAAAGTTGGACCACATATACGCTATGTACTAAATTTTATAAAAATCCTTCCAGTCGTTACAATGTGATGAGCAAATATACAGAAAAAAAAATTGTTCAAGTGCAATGTTCATTCTTAGTCAATAAAATATATACCGGTATATATTTTTTTTTAATGTATGTATTATTTTCCATGCCAACCGTTTTCTATTAAATTTATTAGATAGTTATCAGTCGGCAAAAAGTTGGGAACCACTGATGTAAATGTATTCGTTAACAAATGTCTTCCACTCAAAACTCGTGAAACCTCATGAGGAATTTAACAGAAGACTCAATTTAATTTTGTTATTTTATTTGAGAATTAGAAAGTTGTAATCTACTTAAACTGCATTAAATGTAAAAATAACCTTGATATCCGTATTTGGGGGTCGTAATCTTAACTGCTACGTGATAAAGAACGAGCGCGTCTAAAAGGGAAGTTATTGAATTAAAACAGGTTTTTTTTATCAGATGGCTCTCACATTTCAGGCGGATTTTTTTATATATATATTCACGATGGAAGTAATAGATTGTTTAATCAACTATAAACATCAATAGATGTACAGCAACCTACTGCAAAGCTACAGTATTAATTTTGGGAATAACTCTCATTTAAATTATGCTTAAGTTTCATATAAAGTAATATTAGTGTTATTAATTTCAGTTGTACTAAAAACTAATGTTTGCTTCATGATATCCACTCAACAACAGATGTTAGTCTGCTTTTCACCAAACCTCATAAAATGACCAGACAATCCTGCAATTTTATGTCTTCTTTTGTGTTCCACAAATGGTTACAAATTTCCGCTTTAAAATAGGAAATAAAAAATTAAAGTACGTATGATGGATCACATACATTTTCCCGGAAATTTACCAATCTTTTATTTTTCCAGCAGTGAAAGGAAAATAATTTATGACAATACTCTTAAAAATTGAAACAAAGAAATGTTAAAAATAAAACTTGAAATAAATAAGCCAATTAGAACAGTAGATACGAGCCAGTCCACTGTTAAACTCAAGGTAAACTCGTCCATGCAAAAAATTTCAAATCATTTGCCAAAAAATTTCGTATATATATTTCATTTCTAAACTAAATTATTCCTGTGTATTCAAAAAAATGCATGTAATGTAAAAATAGAAATGGAAAAAATCACAAATAAAATTGAAAGTGAATAAAACGCCAAAATATAAAATAAAAAACATTAATAATTTACTATTATACGAAATTTATAATAAATAATAAAAATGAAAGGCCATTTTACAAAGAAAGAAATCAGGAAAATTTTTACAAAAATAAATGAATGCAAAATATTATTTATTTTAATAAAAGATTTATTTGAAAATTAACTTTCAAAAAAGTTTTAATTACTTACAATTTTAATTATAAGATTGTTATAATTTCTACGTATTTGTGAGTCAAAATACAGCAGTAAGTATAGAGTCGACAAGTTTAAGAGATAAAGGCAATGACATTTCATATATATTGGAAATATCCTAGAACTGTAACTGGACATTTGTTCGTTGGATTAATAAAATAAACTAAAATTAAATAAAAATTACATGGCAATAAATATATGCCAGCTTGTGCTACGTTTTCCTTTTTGTAGTCGGACCAGTCAAGCTCCCTAAAATATTCTAATCTACAAGTACACCAAAAAAGCTAGTGTTTCCCATTTCTATAAGACCCATCTTTTTATTCACAGATTACTAAATATTAATATTTTTACCCGTTTAGGGAAATTATCGATAAAATCCTAAGGGAAAAAGCATTTTCCAGTATCACGGATACAAGCGATAACAAAAAAATAAAATTAGGGGTCGTCCATTAATCCCGTGATGTTTTTTAGCAACTTTTTAACCCCCCCCCCTCCCCCCTGGTGATACGTGGTGAGGTTTTACACTACCCCCTCCTATCCAAAATCACGTGTATTTTTTTGGTTAAAAAAAAACTTCTAAACCTATCTATTCAACCAAAAAAAAAAAACCTCCCAACCTATCTATTTAACAAAAAAAAAAACCCTCTAAATATGTCAAAAATAAATACACGTGATATCTCGCTACACCCCCCCCCCCTGTGATACTTCGTGATTTTTTCCGAACCCCCCTCCCCCTTTTCGAGCCTCACGTGGTTAATGGACGATCCCTTAGCTTAATTGTAAGTCTTCCTGAAATTAGTCAGTTTTTAAAAGTTTCCTCATTTATTCTAACCTTGATCTTACCATTTCCTTCCAATCGAAAAAATAAAAATTATAATGAGTTAATTTTAAACAGAAATTACCAGAACAGTCAATGCATCGGAGATAGACATCAGAAGTAATTACCATTTTGAAGGTTCATCCTTAAACAACGAAATTTTTACTAATTAAAATCAAGTAAATTTAACTGAAATCTAAATTTTTCAAGAGAAAGTAACTTTATAAATACTAATCAAATATTTAAACTAAAAATTAATATACTTTAATCTGGTCTAATGTATTTCTGTATTTATTTTGATTTTATTTTTATTATTATTATTATTATTATTATTTAATTGATGGCTCAAAATATTTGTTCTTCTGCTGTTAACTTAAAACGATTATTTGATTACAAAAAATTAATAATAATAATAATAATAATAATAATAATAATTCACACATTGCACCACAGTCTCAGCACACTAGGACTTCACAAAAACACTATGCGCAACTCCAGAAGGCTGTGATATTCAACCCAACACGTATAGTTAGGAAATTTATGGACCCAACCACACATCCCTAATCATTCTTGCACACGTCTTTACACTTGGCAATATGTGCTTTGGTTCTTTACCCGCCATATTGTTTTTGCTGGGGAAACCCAAGGTTTGAAACATACAAACATAATAATAATAATAATAATAATATCAAGACCATAATGTTGAGCTTAAGCAGCCAACAGCCCTGATTTCTTTAACGACGGATCGGAGTGGAATTTTTAAAACATCGTTCGTTCCATATACTAAAGGCAGTTTCAATGTTATTAAATCGTTGACCATCTGAAGTAAAAATAAAGGAAAAATGAGCTCTTGCTGTGGCTTCAGTGTTCTTCTATATCAGTAGTCATTTTATTTATTTAGTGACCCCGTAAAGAGAAGCTATTAGGATTTCTGTTTATGTGTCTAAATGTACGTAACGCCGTCCATAGCTCAAACCGGGAATCGAGACCCCATGAGTCATACTTTCTTGGATCAAACTTCATTGGAGGTTTGGAGAAATATTCTACTTCCGATCCAGGCCACTTCCCGGTTTTAGGAGGTCATCGATCGAGTCAGTAAAACTGATATCTATCTATACTGAGTCGACCAGGTTGAGAACGAATATCCTCGACCAAATGTGGCCACTTCCGGTTCCACTGACCACTGAATCGCCCAAATGTGATTAACTAAATAAACTCAACTTAATGAACTCAAAGCGGGCATCTCTTCAAATTGTACTTGATCTATCTATCTACCTGAATAAGAGCAGCTTGAGTAAATGACTTTTGCGTACCAATCACTTGTAGTGTCACTTTAACAATGCAAATATTAGATAGATTGCTAATTATACGGGTTACTTTGTTTTGCCACAAAACTGTGAATTGGCTTATTTATAATAAAAATGAATACTGAGAATTATTGGAAGCCACATTGAAAAGCTACAAGAGATCATTATCCTTTCGTTTTATTTCAGATGGGTAGTGATCTGATAATATTTGGAACAAGATATTAGTTGTAAGTATGCCTCGTTTACACTGCTCCATCAACAGTTGATTCACTTACACCACCAGTCCCTGCAAATTGCCATAAAAAATGAAGAATCGAAAATCAATCCGACTTAACTATTGCTATGCATAAATGGCATAAGTGTGATTTAACTTAGCAATGAAGAACAATATTGTCCGTCTTAAGCCCATACTAACAAAGTACCGAAGAAAAAAAAAATAAATAATATAGTATTCTTATCTTAAGAGGACTTTCAATGAGCTTCTGAATATTTTAATGATCCTTTGCTTTGACATTGTGATGAATTTCATGCCTTACATTATACCATTGTCAGATCTTTCAAGAGCCAATTGTTGGCAGTGTTCTTTCAATTACAACTTAACAAAACGACTGTTAAAACAGTAAAAGGATCAGTTAAAACTTAAAAGTTAACGTACAAAGCATACCTCCTATTAAAATACATCTCTTTCTAATGAGATATCACAAGAAATACATTGACATGGAGCCTACGACGGATTCATGTTGAGGAGAAACTGATCCTAAACTCTTGAAATCATAACATACAATAATACTACAGGATACTCGCAAGTAGGCTTAGAATAACATAAGATATGCATATCAAATAAACTTTTAAATTGTCTCTAACATCTATCTGTATGGAAAAAATATTTTGATTTTAGAATTATTTATTTATTTATTTATATATTTATTTATTTATTTATTTATTTGCTTGTTTATTATTTGGATAATCCTTGTAATTTAGATGTTTGACCTTAGAAATAGGGAATTATTATTCGAGATTCATCATCATCAGTGTTCTGTCGTAGACAGGTCCAATGGCAAGCAGCAAATAAGGTCAACAAAGTCTCTTTCTCCAAGTCGTTCAATCTCTTGCCTCCACCTTCAGGTCTTGATATCCACTTGTAGTCATTAGGTCATCCAGGATCATCTTTCTCTTTCTTCCTCTTGGTCTCTTTCCTTCAATCTTCCCCGCCAATACTTTCTTCATGAGATTTTCACCTCTCAGCATATGACCAATCCAGTTCTTTTTTCTTCTTCTTATATTCATTAATAAGCTTCTCTCTTCCCCTATTTTTTCCAGAACTTCATCATTAGTCATCTTGTCTGTCCATTTAATTCGAGATTACATAAATAATTCGAGAATAAACTTGAATAATTCG
>JAFIDM010012231.1:83473348-83484901 GCA_023159025.1 Thereuonema tuberculata
TATACAAACGTCTGTCTGTAACTCGATATAATTTTGTTACCACTGCATCGATTTTAATGAAATTTGGCATACTTACTCAGTGTTTTACGCTCATTTTGAAACTCAAAACCATTTTTGCCGTAGAAGCTTCGTTCACAAGTTAGCGCAATATTTAGATTATACAAAGGTGAGTTTTAAATGCCTTTCGGCGTTATGAGTCAAAAATAATAATTATTCTTTAGATAAATTAAACTTTAGATATGGTTGGTATTTCGTTTTTCTTTTTGGGTGGAAAATGATCCTTTAGATTAAACTCTCAGAACCTATATTACAGGTGTACAGGTAAGAAGTACTAAATAGGTCTGATAAACTTAAAAAAAAAAAAAAAATTTCAAATCAAATCATCAATCGAATCAAAAATATATATATACATATGAATTGGCTAAGTTCGTCTGTCTGTAACTCGATAAATTAAGCTGTTAGGATAGATCCAACGGTTCTCAATGGTACCATTGAATCAAGGGTACTCAAATTGGATGAAAATATTAGTTCATTGTGTCATTCCATGTTGTTTCCATGAAATTTTATTCTTGGGAATTGACCTCGACAACTGAAATTCTAACAAAACATACGTTCAAAACCAAATAATTTTGTTACCACTGCATCCATTTCAATGAAATTTGGCATACTTGCTCAGTTGTTTACGCTGATTTCGAAACTCAAAACCATTTTTGCCGTAGAAGCTTCGTTCACAAGTTAGCACAGTATTTAGATTACATTTACTTTATATTTGATAGTTGATAATAAAATGATTTTTTCAGATTTTTTTTTTTATGCCTGTCGTCCGACAGGCTTTGCTGCTAGTTAAAGAAATATTTTGATTAAATTAAGAATGAAGTAAAGAATTCAGTTAAAGTGAAAGTATCTCACTTTGCAGGCCCTTGGGGTCGCGGGAGGTAAGGCTCCCGGCGTTTCGTGACCAACGGGACTAAGTTGAGGTCGGATAGTCAGCCCGACGCCCGCCCGCTTTTAACCCCAGGGAAAGAAACCCAGTACCCATTCAACAGAAGGCTGGGTAAACCCTAGGATTCGTTTGGAGGAGAATAGAGTGTGGAAAAACTCCCACCTTCCACCGAGGTCGGGGATCGAACCCAACACTTCCAACCCACAGCCAAGCGTCCTTACCCACTCGGTTACTGGGCCCAAAGAATTCAGTAATCCATTATTTTTTTTATTTTTTTATGTATTTCGCTGAATAATCAAAGTAGGTCTTTTATTTTCATCACAGGTTCAAAATTAATTACATAATTCTAGTATCCTATTTTCAAAAACTGTCGATAGGAATTTGTCATTCCTAATGAAACTGTAACTGTTGTATTTAGAAATAAAAAAAAAAATACTTTTCAAAGTCACTTGTCTCAATATTATGAGAATGTTTTGCAGTTAGCTTACATTCAGGAAATCTACATAAATGAAGTATTGCAGCTATTTTGCTGCAAATTCGTGTTGATTGCCAAGTTCTACTTATGTTTTCTTCTTGTTTTGTTTTGGTTAGCTGTAGAACTTTTTTAAATCTGACTCAACTCTTCATTCATTTCGTATTAATCATGATGAACGGAGAAGTTGCTGTTATTTTAAATTAATACAATTCATAAACAATATCGGAATATCTTAAATTCAAAGTAAATTAAAACTAGCAAAATTAAAAATGTCTTTAATGACTGATCAACTTCGTTACTAAAAATAAATAAATAAACAAACAAAAAAAATAAAGGTTTCAGTCATTCAAAAAAAATGAAATAATAATGAATGAATCATTAAAAGAGACATGAGAGGGAAAGAGGTCGAGAGTGTCCTGCCTTACCGCCTCCCTCCTCGAATTTCGAAATTAGACATTTGACTTATTTGCTTTTTATTGTTTTTCCGGGTTGGACGATCGATTGAGGAGACTTTTCCCGAAATTTTTAAACGATTTCTTATTTTTCAATTTTAGTCTTTTATTATTAGTAGTATTGCTTTTATTTTATTTTATTTTTTTTTTCGTTGAAGTTGAATATTTTCATTTGTTTGTCATCCCCCGATATAAAATTCTACGTTAGGTTTGTATTTTATACTTATTAAATTTACTTAATTGAAAAAGAATCTAATTGAAAACCAGGAAATGTAGTCAATGAAACTCTAATGCCCAAGTGCACCAAACTTCAATTAACGGCTGCATTGTGGACGTAGCTAAAATTAGTGGGGGTGCTGCTGCAGAAAAATTTTAGCCTTTGCTTTAAAATTGTGTTAAAGAAAACAAACATGTATAAAAAGAAAATTTATTTATAAACTTGATAAATTTCTTTTTATACATGTTTGTTTCCTTTCACACAATTTTAAACAAAGTCTAAAATTTTTCTGCAGCAGCAACCCCCACTAATTTTAGTTACGTCCACAATGCAGCCGTCAAAGTTAATTGAAGTTTGGTGCACTTGGGCATAAGAATACCAACATTGTAACTAATTTTTACAAAATTTACTTCTTTCTTATATAATTACTTTGAAATTTCGGGAGAAAATGCTATAATTTATGAGCTACAATAATAATTAAAATAAATTTATATATATATATATATATATATATATATATATATATAATATATATCATAATCAAATGTTATACTCTATTGAGTGTAATATCGATATTTCATTTGAATCATAGAAAATCATTGATTTGTATAACAGTATACTTGACTGTAGATATCAAATATAAATCCAAACCAAAAGTTTGTAATGTATAAAAATGATTATAAATGTATAAAAATATCTAATCCTTAAAATAATTTTTAAAGAATTGTTTAAAATCAATAATTAACTAAAAATGTAAAGTGTTCCATTACTGGCCAAGCAAATCCTCGGTTGCCTGAGAGGTTTGCCTTAAATCAGACATATACAGCATTTTAAAATAAAGATGAACAGTAAATAAGAGAAGAAGAAACTGTCTTTATGTATATTATAAAACCAAAGAGTGTTAGTTTCATTAAATTGATTGGTGCAACCAAAATCTAGACATCCCTTGTTTTTGTAATAACTTACTGACAATCCAATGCGACTTGCAATCTACTATAACTTATAATCAGAAGCGATATTTCAATGGCCATTGAAGAGTAGAGTTACAAATTTGCTTATAATGAAGATATGTAAATGTAATATGTATGTGTAATGAATTTTTATTACAATATGTTGGTTATTCATATTCGAACTATTGCTCAAACAGTAAATATACGTTTCGTTACAACCATTTAAACCGCTCGACCACTGAAACACACATTGAAGTTTTAACTAATAGCATTTCTGACAATAAAATTCTTTTTTTGGTCATTTTCTCAAAAGTAGGACCTATTTTGTCTACAGTTTTTACCAGGAAATTTTCAATCAGTTCCGCAACACTGATCTGACTTTTTCTCCTAGTAAGTTGAGGTCAGTCCAATGCTTGCCCGCCTAAAATAAAGTTTTGAAATCCTGTAATATTTTCTTGGTGGAACCCAAGACCCTTCTGGTGGATAATTCATCTGAGATCCAGCCTTAAATAAAGGAAGTTTATTTTAAATGAAACATAATTATGATTTCTTAAAATATAAGAAAAACTCTTAAGAAATGCTAGTTTCAGCAGGAAACTATTTGATGAGCCATACACTGAAGTGATACAAACTAAATAGAAAGACTAAATATGATGAATGCAAATGATGTTTATGGAAAATAATAAAAAAAACAGCTGCAAAAGGCTATAATGAATACATTTGAAAATCAATTACAATTAATAAAAAAAATGAAAATGGAATCAAAGAAGTGAATAATTTGTGGCCATATAAATCATAGTGAATTTTTTTGAGAACTTTGTGGAAGACCAAAATAATTTGCAATCTAACAGCAACACCAACTACTGTACCTACCTATCAAGTTCAATCATATTCAAGTCTTTCATTCTAATATTGCCACAAGTATTTTTTTATTGGACATAATATAGAAAAAAAATGTGACGCCATGCTTAACAAATAGTGGAGTTTGTTTATCAAATTATCGTAATGTCTCTGTAGTTGGAAAGTAACATTCTAACCGTAAATCCTTTCTTATTACCTGTACAGTAATCAGCTGTCTTTTAAAGAGACAAAGTCCTCATTTAAAGCATTTTGGTGGAAACTTTGTTATATACCTATCTCTGTATCGGCTACATAAAAGATTCCGACTGTTACCTTGACTTATTATTATGATTCTTTTTAACAATATTTCTAGTTATTACATCATTATTGCACAGGAGTTTTAGTTGACCTAAGTGTCTACATGCTATGTGTGAGTCGACTTCCAAGGGAGATAAAACCCTACTTCGCAATTTATTTATTATTCCTGTCAGATTACGAATGTTACCTGTTGATTTAAAAAGTTCAGCCATCAGATTTCAGTAAGGGTCATCCCTTTCAAAACTAGAATCTTAGGTTCAGTCTGCAACTGGACTGGAGATTTTTTTTTGGACGTTGGAGATTAGATGTTAGATTAGATATAGTACATCCAACCTAGAATGTCATTTTCACATAATGCATTAGTGTTATTGAACAGTTTTAAGATATTGACATAAAGACATAAGCAGAGGAAGGAAAAATTCATTCATAGAATAAGAAAACAATTGAAGTCTAAGCCCTTCTGTTCTGGATAAAACGCATCATCTTATGGAAAAAAATTTGAAAATACAACTAGGCAACTTTTGGGCTATTGAAATTTTTTAGAACCTATAAACTTACCCTCAACTGTTCAAAAAGTCACTTGATTTATCTTTCTACAGCTATGTTAATAAGTTAAATAGAGCTACCAGAACAAAAGAGGATCAACTGTTGTGATGCGTCAAAAAAAAAAAAAGTAAGTTTACTTTTCTTGTTTTTATGATTTTTATTTCTTTTATCACTACAAATGAGTGTTTTTATCTTTTGTTTTTTTAATTCCATTTGGTTGACCCGCTTATATTAATGAAACTGATTCAAAGAAAGCAGAAAAAGATAAATAAACAGAAAAGTGAAAAACATCAAAAAACAAGATTACAAAGAAAATATAATTCATGGAAACAGAAAACTCCTTATCCGAACATCTTTGATATTTCTAAAATAGTCTTAAATTTGAGATTATTCAACTTAACCTCTGCAAAATAGGAAGCAAAACTGATCCGCCTGATCAGTTAAAAAAAACCTTACTGAAAATGTTCAAGATGTCTATAAACATTTAAGCATTCGAAATTAAATTAAATTATTTATTTATTTATTTATTTATTTATTTATTTATTTATTTATTTATTTATTTTGTTACTTGTTTATTCACTTATTTACATATTTATTTAAAAGTTTTTTCGCTTAAAAATTCAGATTTTTTTTTATGGTTTTTAATCGCTATATAGGAATGGTTCGCACTGATCGTCGGTATGCCATCTATCCAAAACGAAACTATTTATCTATGATACTTTCCATCTGGTTTTTATTAATTGGAGTGTTCTCAAACTGGCTAATCGCCTTTTTCTTTTTTTTTTTTTTTTTTTTTGTAATATACATGTTTTGAAGAACATTATTATTTAGAATTTTTTTTTCACAATTTAATTCACTATTTTGTTCAAAGTTCAGTGTTTAACAGCTTTTTTTGTAATTCCAATAAGAAAATTCTGTTTAAAATTTGCTTATCAAAGAAAAACGATATATGATATATTTACTTTTATTTAATTTTGAGAAGAAAAAAATTGTATACAATTACATATTTCTAAATGAAAACGAAAAACAAAATGTTTAAATACTATTAATAATAAATGTTTTCTTAGCAGGACTAAAATTTAATGTTTATTGGGGAAAAAAAACAAAAAAAAAAATTAAAAAACAAATATCATTACTAATATTGTTACCTGTAGTGACAGCTGTAACATACGATTTATTTAGCTGCTGGCTACTAAGAATTCGAGAACTTCTTGGTTACTGTTTCAAAAACGAAATAACTTTGCAACCACTGCACTAAAACTATAGAAAAGTTGCCGGAAAACTTCTGAAGCAGAGTGTAAAACCAACGTTTACACAATTCGACCTACATTTTTCGACGATACATTGGAAATATTTTTAATTTTCTGTGTGGTATACTGACTCGTGCTTTCCTCGTTATGGGAAAAAAAACAAAAAAAAAATCCTTTCCCTGTTTTCGTTCTTTATTCAGGATCTCCTCAATTAGTTAGAAGTAATTTCATTTCCTTTAAAAAAAAAAAAAAGACGAAAATCACAGTTAAAAAGTAGAACAAACAATCCATAAAACAAAGATTTCAGAGTTGTCCAACCGTGCATTTTATGATTTCCGCGAGTAGCAGACTGGAACTAACGTATCGCGAATACAGGAATTAATCGTTCCATCAACAACCTTTTGTATTTTTTGCTTTCTCTTCTAATTCACTCTTATGACGTAGACCTATGAAAGCGAAGACACAAGTTTCTCAGTTACATTCGTTGTTCCTTCTTTCTTTCTACACTTTCTCTTTGCTGTTAATCAGTAGCGTTTAAGAATCCAATAGTTTTACCTATTCACGTATTTATTTAATCCTTAGTTCTAAGGAATTCATCTTAGTCAGGCTTCTTATTTTATGTGCTTACGGCTATGGAAGTTTCTTGTAAAACACGAGACTCGGATATTTTGATTCGATAGGACGAGCTTTTCCTTCATGACATTTTATTATTTAGATCCAAATTGGATTAATTTATTAACCCTGATTATTTTTGAAAAGATTACTAATTTTTATTTAAAAAAAAAAAAGATAAGTATGATTTTTTTTTTTTTTTAATTTTAAAGTTTATTTTTTTTCTTAGCATTTAATATTTTTTTTTAAAGTTTATTTTCCAAATAACAATAATATCATTTCAATTAAATCATTTTTTGAAAGACTTAATAAGAATTTAATAGCACATAGCTCCTGTATAAAATAGTTTCAAATTTTAAATGTACTGTACTTAAAAAAAAAAAAAAATTAATGTTAAAGCTTAATTTTTTTTTTATATATTTTGTTTACGATTTAAGACATTGTAAGGTCTAGTTTAAGAGCTCAACGACCCGGGTTTGATCTTTGATGGAGGTTATTTTTATCGTAGTTATGAGTGTTCAAGTTTCTTCAGCCAAATGTGTACTAGGAGTAGGGCTTTGGAGCATCAGGACTGGATATTCCACCTCCATTTGGCTTAGCGTTTGGAGTCACTATCTCCCATTTCCACTGACAGCGAGATGTAGGCATGGATTAAGTTATTGACGTAATGGGCTTATTTTTCACTTATAATTATCTTACTATATTTCAACGGTTAAATATTTAGATCGGGAACGAGAACTAGCCTAATAGTTGGCTCATTATCCATCAAGGCATTTAGTTCTAAAAAATCAAAATTTTATTAAATTCGTATTTTTTTTTTTAATTTGATAAAATATAATTGGTAGTTATCCTGTTTACTTGCAAAACATGGAAAATGCATTCTACATCTTAAAATGAGATACGCTAGATCAAAGACGTTTTTAAATGTCATCCAAGTGAGCAATGATTGAAATATTTAACGTTCTAAAAAAATATTTCTTATAATCAGATCCTGAATATTGCGCTTTTATACTAAATTAAAATAAAAAAAAAGTTCTTGTTCCAGCACAACCCACAACCAAAAATTAAACACTTACTTCTAGAACCAAAATTTACAGAAATCTTCCTTTAATAATTTATTGAAAGTTTCATCTTTAGCTGATAAACAGTTTTTTTAAGTTGATGATAGGTATTGCAACCTAAAATGCAAAATTAGAGCTTTTTTTTATCGTTGTTATATTTTGTTCATTATTTTTTTTTTTTATTCTTGATTATTTCGATTTTTATGCAAGGATATAATAAGCGCTAGCACAAAATTACAATTAACTTAGAAGCTTATCATGCAACTATACAGTTCAATAATTCTTCTAGAACTCTTATTCCAAATAGAAATAATAAGTTCATTAACATAAAGAATTTCAGAAAGCAGTAAATGAAGTTGTATTAAAATATATGAGTAAAATCTTGAGATGCGGAATTTCCAAACTGTTTGTTAAATTATAAGAATATCAGTTTTGTGCGATTTTTTGTTGTTGTTGTTTTTATATGAAACAAACAAATAAATTCACTTTCCCAATTCATCGATGATTTCAAATTTCTTTAGGCCTAATGCATCGTTGAAAGCAATAGTAATAGACTGCGATCAGCAATTGTTAATTGTCTGCAATCAATGCCTTTTAAAAGGCGCTTAAAATTAAGTATCTTAATGATTGAGCTAAAAATAAGCCTTTCCCCAGCTTACTAAGAATGAATTTTACTCTAAGTTTCAGTTCTCATCCAAGCATTTTATGAATGAGTCATTTTTTTTTTATTATTTCTTCCGCTCCTTCACCGTAAAGGCAGTTTGAAAAAGGCCAGAAGGAAAAAAAAAAAAAAACTGCTGACGTAGACTTGCTCCACTTGAAGTTGGACCAGACTTGGTGCGCCTCGTCCTCCTCCTACCCTGTTCTCTTTGAGCCTTAGGGGACGAGGATGCCTGGCTGAGGAGGTGGTTTCTTTGCAGCCTTCACAAGGACGGAGCCGTTATCTGGAGCAGAGGGGCATAGCGACGCAATAGACCCACTTACAGACCTAAATAAGGAAAAGACCAAAAGAAAAAAAAAAAAAGAGTAAATCTCCGTAGATAGTTAGTCGATGCAATATTCTCAGTAATTATGTCGTGCAACCAAGTAATAACATTATTTTGAAGGCGTTAAAAGACGTCTAGTGCTATTTAATGATTTAGCTTGTTAAGAGAAAGCAGACGGAAAGAAGTGTTAATAGTAGCAGACGAGTAGGAACTACTTGTTATCATTACACTTTCCCATAAAATTAAGCTTTTCAGGCTGAGTCTTTGAATCACAGTTGATGATTCCATAATTATAGTTCTGTATTACGGAAATGAAATGTATCTTAGCTTACTACTGTATTATAATTAACAAATAAATAAATAATGAGAAAAATTAAGAACTCATATATTTATGAAACAAAAAAACTAAATTTAAAAATGAATTTTATTCTGCAATTATGTGATTGAAGAATTATATTTAATAACTCATCACAACTTATTATAAATTTAACTAAAAATATAATTATGTTTACTTCACTTTTATATTAATTGAATTAATTAGACAATAACGATTATAATTAGTATTAATCTTGATACAAACTTCCTTCGATTTGTAAAATTTCTTTAAATAGTATTTCTTTTAACAAAAGTTATATCATTGTAGATTTGTCAGATTTAGGCTCAGCTACAAATGAATTTATTAAAGCGTTGATTGATTAATTAATGCCAAAAAAATATTATGTTTTCCCTATGTGGCACCCAAGAAAGAATATTTCACACAAATTAAAGATGGTGGCATTCTTTGTCTACGATTGAAGCTATTGAAAGCAGTATCGAGATCTCCTCGATCACTGATTAGTGTTCGTATAGGATGATCGTCAGCTAGTTCGTAACGGCTGTAGTCAAAAGCTCGAAAAAAAATACATCGATAATATTAACAAAAAGTTATATTGAGATATCTTAAAATTATAATAAGATCAACTAAATCGCTATTCTTAAAAATATTTAATTTTAAATGTAAAAAACTACAAATAATACCAATGATAAGAAAAAAAAAGTAAAGAAAAAAAAAAAAAACACCTTCTATTAAGCAGTCTTAGATATAACCAGGACTAACTGGAGAATATGATCCTTTTTTTTATTATTTTTCTACTGTCTCCATACTCAGACCTGATTGTTCAGGGATCAGTGCCAGTAAGTACGAAACAGCTGTCTTAGGATGTCACTTGAGAAATCAAGGTCTTACTTTCTATTACATTTCGGACTTTTTCTTAGATTTATGTTCCCAGTTAATCCATTTGTGGACTGCGTGAAAGCAAGCACATTATTTAGTTGCATCAATTTAACAGTCACTTTTTCTTTTTCGCAGTTTTTGGGAGGATCCAGTGTCTTTCCCGTGTTCGAAATCTTTTCAGTTAAAAACTGGACTTCGAAATTTCTGTATTGTCTACACAGTAATTTTCCTTACAACTTCGATGAGAAATTTGAAAAAAACAAAACAAAGAAAACAACCAACATTGCATAATTGCATAATGACCATATATTATAAACGATACTTTTCTCTTTTTTTTTTTTACTTAAAACTTACTAACATAGGAAAAAGTTACGGACTAAAATACTATTTACTTTAAACTGTTGCTTTAAATCATTTTTATTACAGTAATCAAATTCAAAAACAAATTTTTCCCTAGTTTTTTTTTTTTTTTTCTAAAAAATTCAAATAAGTAAATCACACATGTCTTCATTTTCATATTACATTGTACGTTTTTTTAGGGAAATGGAATGATTTACATTCGATTATATTCTGTATCAGTGAAACTGGTAACCAAGGGTTACCAAGGGTAACCTTGATTGAGAGCTGGAGAAGCCGGGTTCGATCTTTTCCGTTAGATTTCTTTTCCTCGCTGAATTCTTCTCCAGACTGGTCCTAAGGTCCACCCAGCCCTCTGATGAATGGGTACGGGATTTCTTTCCCGAGGATTAAAGGCGGACAGGCGTCTTCATAACCATCCGATCTCAACTTGGCCCCGTTATTCACTAAAAGCCGGAAGCCTTATTTCCCACGATCCTAAGGGTTTACGTAGGTCTACAGTGGGAGACTTAACTTTAATATTCCGTAATATCGGCTTGAATCTTGAAACCAAAGCAGTGACCGCTTAGCACGCATAGGTGAAAGTGCAGTTAATGTCTTGCTGTTTAAATTATCTTGACTGACACTAGGAAATTAGAACGAAACCTTCTGTAAGATAATATCTTAGTAGATAAATTCTATTTGTTTTTGCTTTGTTATTGATAAGTTCCTGTTTATCAGCAATACTCTCTAATCACTTTGCGCACTAAGATAATCCGTAATAATTGACTATCTGACAGTGGCTAGCAGTCTTTTATGTGTTGTGTTTGTGTTCGGTTCTCATTCAATCAGAGCAAACCGAATGCGACTGGTGCATGGTTGGCGAGGCAATCTCCCGGCGGACGTATTGATTAAGACTAATTAGTCTTCGCCAAGTAATGCAATTAAAATGTGCTTGTGTGCTAATTATCCGTAAAGCGCATCTAAGAGCGTAACACTCTTCTAGGGCTCTGCAAGATCCTGCTCCCAGTAATGCGCAACACCCGAAACACTTTGGTCACTGTGAGGCGGTTCACAAGTGAGAGGATTTATTTCATTAAGAACAACGTATTCTTTTATTGAGAAATAGCTCGCTGATTTTCCCTTCATTGAATTTTATGACTGCCTGAAGTAACGATAACATGTAAATTTTACTGTGCGTCGAGAGAAGAATGTCTGTTCTTATTTCTAAGAATAGGCTTATTTCTAACCTAAGAATATAAGACATTGAGATTTTGTCACTTTGAGTTCTGTTTTTTAATTATTATTATTATTATTATTATTATTATTATTATTATTATTATTATTATTATTA
>JAFIDM010012231.1:83484911-83546011 GCA_023159025.1 Thereuonema tuberculata
TATTATTATTATTATTATTATTATTATTATTATTATTATTATTATTAATAATAATAATAATAATAATTCGAAAAATCCTCGATAAAATTACTTTGAGTAATATGATCCATTTTGGGCTTTAAATATAGAAGTAACTATTACAGTAAAGCATCGATTATACGATTATCAATCAACCGAAACATCGGTTAACCGAAGGCGTTTAAATCGACAAAAATTTAAAAAATTAATTTGCGAATTAAAATTAAAAATTTAATTTCTTTCCGAGTGATAGGTCTGATGATGGGACATAGTTCCCGAAACGCATAACGACAAAAACAACGCAGCGAAGTCACAGGACGGATTTAAAATAAGGTAATTTATTATCTAAAACGTGACTTAGACCAGTGTTTAAAAATAATATAAGGTTTTGTGTTTAATATGTATCACTGTTTCTGTGTTTCATATAGCTCCTACAACACTAGTACAATTTTTTCGTAAATAATCGGCTATCCGAAAGATCAGTTATCCGAACACACCCCGTGCACACATTGTTTCGGATAATCGATGTTCTACTGTATTATTCAAGTCACTGGATTCAAGGGAAAAATTTTCAATGTATTATTTTTTTTTGTAATTTCGATGTTGTAGTTTTGTTTTGTTTTGTTTTGTTTTTTTGTGTTTTTTTTTGTCTTTGTTAATTGTTGGAAGTTCACTCTTAAGAATTTCCGAAAGTCCGAAAGTCAATAAAAAGAAGGGAACCGTGCTTTAAAATTTTTTTATTTATTTTAAGAATTAATTTGGTTTGTTTTATTTTTCCTCTTTTAACTTAACTTAAAGCTTCATTTCCAGCATTGTTTTATTATTATTATTATTATATTTGACTGTTTTGAATTAGAGTTAAAGACATTTATTTATCTTTCAAAATAAAAAATTTTCAATTTCAATTCTGAAAATTATCGCTGTTGAATAATTCTTTTCAATTCCTTCAAAATATTAAAAAAAAAAAAAACTTTTATTTTAATCTAATCTTAAGTAAATCTTGATTATGCTCTTTATTCTATAATGCACAAATTAAATTAAAAAAAAAAAAAAAAAAAAAGAAAAACTTGTAGAATCTCAAAAAATGTACTTATATGTCGACCTCATTATTTGAATTATCAGTCTTTTAATCAAACATCAAATAAATAGCGAACATTTCCTGGAAAGAAGAAAAAAAACAACATGTCAACAAGTGATGACCCGTCATAACTGCTGGCCGTAGACTTGGCGCAGGATATCCGCTTGTTTAAGCTCCGTCTAAAGCTGCTGCCTAAAGCCTTATCGATATCTTCACGAGAGGAAGACACGACCCAAAGAATGCTGCAGAAAAAAAATATTTATCTGAGAATATTTCCCAAAACTGATTTCAAAATATTTGTAATTCTCTGCATTTCCTGCTAAAGTGAACTGGAAGAATTTGTAGCCATTTGTAGACTTTTTTACTAATTGATTAAAAAAATAAAAACTTTAAATAATGTTTTTATATAAAAGCTACATAAGAATTTTCATTAATATAAATAATTAATATATTATATAAATAATATGTGTAATATATTATAATACATTATTAATATTAACTTTTTTTATCTTTTCTTAAGGCAGAAATAATTATTTCCATTATGTTCATAGTTACTCAATTAAATATCTTGGAAACTTAGTTAATGTAATTTAAATATGTAAAGTTATCTTTGACAGTGATAATATGTAAACTGGGAGGGAGATGCCACCATTTGCCTTGTCAGACTAAAAGTAAACGAGTTATAATATTACGTATGCACATTCCCATGACGTTTATGTTCGTAAAAAAAAATTGGCAGGATTGTGTATTATCTGTAAGAACGAGTATAAGCAATGTTTAAAAAACTTTACAAACTGGCATCTTGTCCAACTTGCGTGGGTAAAATGCTACAGAGCCTGGGGTAATGGCCACTGCAAGTGTAAGATGCGTAGATTCATAATATTTTCCACCAGCCTTAGCTGAAATATCCCAAATATGAAATAACAGAGCTCCAAAAACAAATAATAACGATATCTCAATCAGAAAGATACTGTCATGTTCAGTGCTCTGTGAAGAAAAGTTACGTATATATGGTTACGCCGTCTGTCAGTCTCAAGAAAAATTACAGTGAAAATGGAGTCTTACCCGAATGGCATCTCCTCCAAGTCTACCCTATGTTTGTATTTATATAGAATATACTCAGGAAAGCATATTGAGGACTGACCATGGAGCGATAGGGGGAGAGAATGGAGACCAAAATAATAATATGCTTTAAGTTATAAGCATAGGAAATAATTTTAAGAAAATCAGTACAGCCGTTTTAGCGAGATTTCGAGGTTCGTTTCCTGAGAGATGGAGGGGGAGAGGAAGACCAAAAAATAACCATGCTCATGTTTAAATTGGATAATACATAACCAAAATTTATGAAAAACGGAAAAACGATGAATATGCACAAATGGTTGCTTTCACGCCTTGAGCCATCATCGACGGGAATCTGGGACAGCTGTTTCGTCCTTATTAGGACTCATCAGTCAGATTTACCCTCGATGATCAAGCTCAGAACGCATATCAAACAAAGAAGAAAACGTTGAAAAAAAAGAAAAAAAATCAATAGTAAGACTTGAAGCTCAGTCAACTAAGAGTACATTATGGGGATACTCGTTGTAAGTTTCTATCTAGTTGAGAGAGAATTGTTGGATGATATTAGAGAAATTATATTAGTATTAAAGTTTTTGTAATAAATTCCTCTCTAGCTAAGCGTCAGATCCAGGAGGAATGTAATTATAAGAAATAATCAACTAAAAATATTTAAAATGTACTAATAATAGCAGCATTGTAAGTTAAAGCAATTAGGAAATATGAATTAAATATCCTAAACCTTCCATAAGCCTACTAACTTTTTGAAGGACATCATCTGGGAAAGTTCATTTTTTTCTTCTTCTTCTTTTCACCGCAGGACAAAAGGAGACATGACGCCGACTGAATTGTCCAATTTAAGTGGATTTCCTTAAGTTTTGTAAAACATAATATTTCTACAAGCGAAAGCTTTGTTCATTGGTAGAACCCACCTTAAAACCTACAGTCTTAGTTCTTATCTTACAATACCCTATTACATTACTTCTATTCTTCTTTTTGTTAATTAATAATTTCGTTTAACTTATTTGAACAAAATTTCAATTTATTGAAAAAAGTAGATCGGAATTACTGAAAATTATTTAGCGGACTAACTAATTCAAATAATGTACACACTGTATTATTTTATTTTTTTAATAATTTTCTTGTCAAGAAATGAATTTTTATATCAGGGATTTTTTAATAAATATTTGTAAAATAGTTGAAATAGTAAAAAAGAAAGAGAAAAAGAAATGAAGTTCAGAGTTTGTAGTTGATTTCCTGGAAATAATATGAAAGTGAAAGCGACGGAACTTAAATTAATATGCGGAATTAAGGAATTAATGTTTATTACAGGACAATCATGGCGGTGTTTCGAAACATAAGATGAATCATAGTAGAAGAATTATATATTATTTTTGCTCTTTTTTCCTATTATTATTTAAAAGTATCACCCATCCTTTTCTGTCTGTGCTCTATACACTGTATTTCAAGAAAATTCCAAGAAAGTTTAGAGAAAAAAAAAAAAAAAAAACCCGACCTGAATTAATACAAATAAGCATTATTTTTGCTTCGTTATCTTATACATTTCCTGCATTACTTTAATGACTCTGTATATATTTATTATGATATATATAGTATTACAAGAAAAAAAAAGTCCCGAAAAATTTCGATGAACAATCCTCTAAAATTGAGTAAGCAAACGAAGGCACCAGCCGGCTGATGAGTCCTAATAAGGACGAAACGGTCCGTCCCAGTCTCTTCCCGGTGACAACTCAGGGTGCGAATCCTTTCTTGTATCGTTGTGCCTTCCTTTGCTTACTCAATTCTTTGAATCATCAGGCACGTTAAATTTCTTTTAATCCTCTAAAATCTCCGCAAGTTTTTCCAGTTCAATTGTTTGTCAAGCTGTCACGTGGTTCTCCACTCACTTCATAAAAACAACTACGCAAATCTTTCATTTCTTTATTCGCTGTTTTGCAATTGATCTTCCCTTTTTATCATTAAATTCCCCCTCATCCAGCGAGGTTCTTTAGAGAAAGTAATCTTCAATTTTTTTTCATTTATTTCTTATATTCTTTGTAATGATGATTATTTCTTTGTTACTTTCAGTCCTCTATAATATTTCTCTGTGATTTTGTACCTGCTGTTGAGTAACATTACATTATGTTAACATTACTGTCTAAATTTAAAGTATCTCAAGATATGCCGCCTACTACCATGCTTCTGATCTAGGTTCGAAGCATAATTAAACCATTCGGAAGCTTTACAGTATTCTGTTCTTTATCTGTTCTAAGTTGTTCGTTCAGCATTTTTAAAGAACTTCCCTTCTAACTTCCACTGTCTTTGGCCAATGTATTTTCCTGACTTCGTTTTCAGTATAACATTTTGATCTAATGAACATTGGAGAAGCCTTTATAAAAAAAAATTTTTAGATCAATTTTTACGTCAAAACAAACATATTCCTTTGTGAATCTATCTGTCTAAGATCTAGAAAACTAAAAAAAGCTTTTATATTTTAGAAGCTGAAAGTTTAATGATAGGTTTATGATTTCGAATGGCACATTTGACACATTATTACTAAATGCTGTAATAATCCAAAAAAAAAAAAAATTAAGCTTTCTTACAAGTAAAAAATCGTAATTATAAGTTTTGCCGTTGATTTTTCTTTCATGTTCTCTTAGTTCTATATGGTCATCACCTCTTAACCAATTGAAGTTTGCTTTTTCTTTCTTTTTTATTTAATTGTAGATAGGATTTACAGGTTTTTCTCATTAGTAATTGTTTATTATTTAATAATGAGGTAATCAGATTTTTTTAGATCTGGATGATCTAACAGTCTTAAGATTCTTTTAGATTTAGTTTTAGAATTAAGTTTTTATAGTTCAGGGTTTTCCTTTTCTAATTAATATTTTGTGAAAATTCCTGTCAAGATTATTATATAATGTTAATTGGGAGATATTCGTAACTGTTTGAAGTAATTCAGATTTATTGCTTAAATACTTAAAAACAAGTGACTATGAAACAACAGCTGTCCTGAGATGCTGAAAATAATTGTGGAATTGATAAAGTTTCAATTTGAGTTTAATTATTAATTTATTAAAATATCAGGAGAGAGAAAGAGCTACAAATGGTATCTCGTGTTTTAATTAATAACAAAATTAAGGAATTCGTTCAATAGTAATTTAGCAGTTTCCTTCATCAATAGAAGTTCAAGATAAGATAAATTAACTTTCTCATGATAAGAACGAAAATCAGTAAATAATCTAAACGTCATCTTTTAGCTTTTCTAGATAAGAAGTTTATAATTTCGTAGCAATAGCGCTTTGACAAGATTGGTCTTAATCGCTCATTTATGAATCCAATTTCTATCAAAATCAATAAGGACCTAAATTTTTATTAATATTTACAAACCACAACTTTCAACTTTCTAAAATTAGAAACTTTTTAAGATATCGGGTTTTTACTCTTAAATCTGTATTTTAGTTAGGATTCCAACTTCTCTGAACTTCCTACATAAACTTTCTAGAATGTGTCATTTTTTTTACTTATCTTATCATAGATGGAGTGATTTTAAAATTTTGTTGCTCTAATTCTTTTCCTTTGTTTCCAAAGTGCATTATGGGAAGTTAGAGAAGGTAAATCAAATTTCCATTAATTTTTAGCAATTAAGCTTCTAAAGATAAGATAAAAATAATTAAACAGTACAAACACTTTATTTCTAGAAGAACTTGATGGCTTAATATTATCATACTACAGAATAGTCTTTGTAATAATTAGTATTGATGTAACGTGAAAGTATCTCTGCGGCCCATTCCCCGGATCGAGAATGCTTTTAGCTTAGCTTTCGCGCAACTGAGCCAAATATCAAGGGTAAATTCTCCCGATGATTCCTAAAAAGGATGAAACAGTTGTACAGAATTCCCGCTGATGTTGGATCAATGTGCGAAGGCATATTTGTTGTCCGGTTGTGATTTTTTCTCTCTATTAATGAATTATTACGGACGTTAAATTTGCTTTTCATTGAACTTATGATGTATAATAATATTTTTTTAAAAATATTTTTTGATAATTGTCAAGTAATTTTAGATAACACTTTTATAGCATTCTTGTAGCATTCTAAACATATTCATTTAGTTTCTTAAAGATCTTTAAGCTAATAGGTAAAATAAAAAATAGTAAATTCATAAACTATTTCTTTAATTTGATTTTCTTCAGATTTTTCGAAACAGATGCGCAAAGCTGACCCGAAAATTGTAATCTACTTTTTGCTATTATCTGATGACATTTGTATTATCCTTCTTAAATTTATGTTCAGTTTCGCCATCTTAGTACGCTTGACTGAATTTAAGTCTAATGACGCTGATGAAGCTCAAAATGCTCGAAACAGCACTTATTTCAACAATGACTATGGCATGATTTCTGAGTTGCTATCACTATGTTTTCACTATTCTTAAATTAGTTTTTTGGGTTTTGGGTTTTCATTTTTTTTTCTTTCCTCCTTTTCTTGTTTTACCTATAAATGTTACCTGAAGGAAGCATCCAGGACATGTAACTGTTTTTTTTATTTTCTATTTTCATTTTTTTAAAATATTTTTCTTTCTTTTTTTAACTACAGAAAATCTAAGAGAAAAAAGGAAGTCACATCCTTCCCACGACAGCACTTTTTTTTTGGAAGTCCCAAAATTATTAAAAGACTTTCATTTCTGATAAGTTGATAGTTTAAATTAAAATTCATCCAAAAATCAGAATTTAATTACGTTATTAATAGAATTTAAATACTATTTCAATTATTCAATAAAAACGTTATTTTCAAATAAACATTTATAAATTTATGTTTTTAATGTTTACAAATTTAAAGAAAGTACCATAATTTTAATAAATAATCAAGAGTATATGGCTAATTTATGCATTTATTATTCTAATACATAATAATTTTAAAAAATTAATGTTAAAATTTTATTCACTCTTAATTATTAATGTTCATGTTTGTGTGTGTTAAAATATTATAAAAGGACCATAAACACAATATAGAGAAAATAATAACAACATAATCTTCATTATATGTACATATTTTCGAGGTCAGATATGTTTCATATATAAGATGAATGAAACCAGCAATAATTAATCAACTAATGAAATACTTGCAATACGCTTAAATCGTTCAGAGATCGATCAATGATATCTAGATCATATTATTTAAGATAATACTGCTGTTGCACAACAACGCTCGGCCATATGTCAATCAAAACATCAAGGAAGCGACCAGAAAACTTGGGTTGAAAACGCTACCACATCCATCATACAGCCCTGATCTGGCACCATCGGATTACCATCTCTTTGGCAAACTCAAGGACTCTCTCCGCGGGACACAGTTTGAAAATGATGACTCCCTTGTGATTATCACTAAACAGTGGCTGAGGCGCTCCGGCCCACAGTTTTACCGGGCAGGCATACAGACACTCTTTCCAATTGAACGCCATAGAGATTATATAGAAAAATTATATTTTGTTCATAAGATATGTATCAATAGCAAATCTATAAATAAAAAATTAAATTAAAAAAAAATGTGGTGCGTTACTTTTGGAGTGGCCCTCGTATCTTCACCAATAAACAAAGAGAACTGAACATGACTAGTTAATGTAATGGAGTAAATGCAGTTTTCAGAATTGTAGCATAATAGCTAAACTAATTTATTTTTATGAATTATTTTCATTCACAATAATGTTCTTTATGTGAAATATATTGTTACATATCTCTGATTCTATTAAGTCAAAGCCATTTAATTGATCATAAAGATTTGTTATTGAGCAACACATGAAATGTTATTAGATTACTCTTACTGTTAATATGTTAATAAATATCTTAATGCAGTAAAATTTAACAAATTTAATGGAATTCGATAAAAAAATGAATGAATCTTGATTTGCTTGAAGGTTTCCTTCCCTTCATCTTTTTTTTTTCTTTCATTCTCATGCCCTTGACCTTCGCTTTTTTTAAAAGGGAGAAACTAAAGGAAAAAGAGAAAATGAAAAGAAGAAAAAATCTCAGCTTTCTTGTAAATTACCAGAGTCTTGTTGTTAGCCATGTGTCCTTCCACCCGGCCGCCCACTCAGGACGAGAGCGGAAGTGGCCATTTAGGCGGCAATTTCTGTTTCGGCGGATGGTTAAGGTAAATGGCAGCGTTCGATGAGCGTTACATTCCCACGTCCACGTTTCACACCAGTCGGTAGCCAATCGTCGGCCACGCTTGGGGGATCAAGTTTGACCAGACTGTGCAAGATGGTCACTGGGCAAAGGAGTTTTTCTATCCTCAAGCTCAATCGGATGTAATTTTGAGGAGAAAGAGAAGAAGAAGACGAAAAAAAATAGACCTAAAAAAAATAGATGAGAACCTGAAGTTCACTTCGGGTCAACTGAGTATCACTGCTATACATACAGTGTGAAGTAGTAGGCGTATTAGTATAGATCTACCTATAATCTGGAATAGTACATATAAAGAAATGTATGAAAGAAACAAATTCTGGACACAAAGTTCATATCATATTTAAGACTAGCAAAACAAGAAAATTATAGGCCTATTTGTCAATTTTCGGATATGCTTATAGTAAGACTTTAAGTGCGTATTATATTAAAAAGCCTAAGTCTAATGAATTAGTTATTATTTACCATGAGAATAGTGTTTTAATAAAAGATGAATTTGATTTGTTAATTTGTTAATTGATGTTTATCTTAGAAAACTTAGAAAACAGCTCAAATTGAATAAAATCCTTACAAGTTTCAAGTTTTTAAAATCAAGAGTTTTAAGTTATCGTGGTTAGGTTCTTTTAACATCCATGTAAGTTATATAATTTTTTTTTTGTCCCTAGCTCTCAATCTAATGCCATCAATACTCATCAAAATCAATAAGGATCTTACTCGTAACCCAAAGTTATAAAGTTTCAGCTTCCTAAGGTTATTGTGATTCCAGCAGATTAATGGCAATGTATTTTGACAATGTTTTTGGTCCCTAGATCTTTACCTTTAGATCCGATTTGTTCCAAAAATCAATGGGAATCTTGCTTCGAATAACTTTCAGCTACCATTTAGTTTCAGTTCTTACTAAAACGGACAATGTGAAGACATTCATCTAAAATTGCAAACTTTGTGTGCGTGTGTTTTTCTTCTTCGGTGTATGTTTAGACTTCATTTTTTTCCCTCTACAGACCAGTACATAACTACATTTACCTGTAAGTAAGGTACTACATCACTTCAAATATCAAAGTTTTCTTTAATTCCCAAAGTGAAGTATAAAAACTGGAATATTGAGGATGGTTATTCTCTTTTCTTTTTACTCCGAGGAAATAGTTGTCGTACTTTGAGCTCGTTTAAAGAAAAGAATTAAAGATGAAAAGAAGAGAGTTTTTGATAGTAATTTTCAATATTACATATTTCTCTGTTTGTGTTTATATTTAATTTAGCGTTTGTGTTCATTTGAATTGTTTCATTGATATTAAACCCTTTTAAAATGTGTTAAATTTCATTCTATGTAATCTCATTTTCGTCAAAGCCTAGATGAAGCAACACTGCTGTACATTCCAGTAAAGCAAGACATAGTTGGTAGATTCACTTTCGAATACAATCATGGAACATCCAGAAATTAATATTCAAAAAGACAATGAAGTGTCTAAACTTTTAGCTTTTCTAGTAAAACAGTAAACTTTCACATTTCATTTGACTTCTTTTATCACTAGCACTGAAGATTTGCACTGTTTTGATTTTTGGCCTCCATTCGAGCTCTTTATTCAACTATTCAATTTATACGAAAACCAATAGAAAACCTACATTTTCTAGCATTTGCATAAAATTAAAATTTTCTGTTCTTTGAGATAAATAACTTTTGGTCTATCGTGAGTAATCGCGACCATTTAAGCTGATTTTGGCTCTGGTTCCTTACATAAATGCCCAATGTTAAGGGATAATAATTCCAAAATCAATAAGGATCCTTTAAATTAACTAATATTCAGATTCTAACGTTGAGTAGTTTGTAAGTTATTTTGATCACAGACTGGAGGTTAGACGACATACAGATATATTTTTTTTTCTACCTTATAACAGAACATTATCTTCCCTTGCTTTTAAAGGTATTTAAAAATTTTTGGATTTTCTTTAATGTAATTCTAGATTTACCTCTATATTTATGTAGATTATAATATTGAATATTACTTATATTATGTAGATTAATACTTTGCTATTTTTCTGTAAGATTTATACGCCTTAAACAATGCATCTTTCTTTTTTTTTTTTAATACTACACCGTAGACAACTTCTTTGGATGACAACCAATTGCGTCGATAGATAGTTGGAATTTACTACTTGAGACTTCATAAAATAGAATTAGTAATTTGTAGGAATTAACAAAAGATCCTATTACAGTAGGACCTCATTATAACGGACTAATAAGGGCTGAAGATTGTCCGTTTTAATGAAAGTCCGGTATCAGATGAAAAACAGCCTTCAACATAGTAGGTTGAATTGAAAAAGATGTGTACGTATATACTGCATTAATTTTTAGAACAAGAAGGTCCTGGTTCATGTTGATTGCTTACATTCATTGGTTTGAAAAAATAATTTATTTTCTGCTGGGTTTGTTTGCTGCTTATTTCTTCTGTTAATAACTGACGGAAATGCCGTAAGTTTTCATAATATGCAAACATATTTTCATTTGCCGATTGTTCAACATATTGAATAACAAAATTTAAATAGTCTTTCACTTCGCTCACCTTAATTGTAGGCTGCCAATTTTTTTTTTAAAACTGTCCGTTATAATGAGGTCGGTTATAATGAGGTTCTACTGTAAGTAAAAACTTTCCCTATTTCAATCCTTCCTACTATTTTTTTTTAAGCCTTCAATAAATTCTGAAGATTTTTCAAAACTAATGTAAATTTGTGTTTCTTTAACACTTGGTATTACACTTTTACAATTGGTATTAAATTAACTTTACATGAAAGATGAAATGACGATTTGTTAAATCAGAAGAACTAAAAAGTATTTATAGATTAAACGTTTTCGAAAGAAAAAGGAATTTGTTTTTTTTTTACGTCAATTTTGAAATTTACATTCTGATGAAATATTATCGTGGCTGAAATTGCTTCTCTTAAAAAGATTCAGCATCTCTAAAACGCCATAATAATATTTTAAATTTTATTAATGGAACCGCTCTCCAATTACAGAAGAATTTATTCGGACTAGTTTTCACAATAAATAAGCAAGAATTGTTATATACGTTAACAGGTGACGCCCAAAACTTATAAACAACTAGTGATCCAAGGGTTTGTGACCCATAGAATAGACTTTAGTCCTCATTAAAATCTTTATTTTAGTCTTGGCGTTGTGCCATGCATTCTACCATAACAGTTTCCAATTAATTTACACAGTATTTCTATGAGCTTTTTGAAAATATAAATTGGATAAAATCTATTTTTATTTTCATTTTCTTTAATTCTAGGAAAGTGTCCAGACACACATTTACGCATGAGGAATATTAAAAGAAAGTAACGTTTCTTATTAATTTTTATGAATTTCTATTTCTTGTGTTAGACAATGTAATGTTTGAGTGTTTGAAGAAGGTTTTCATTACTGTCTTTAAAAAATATCTGACTTACTTTTCCTAAAATAATGCATTAATGTTATAATAGAAATTTAAAATTAAGAATATTATTTCGGTATTTCCTAAAGCTTTAAATTTAGTTTGCAGTGTGTCCATCAACAAAAGACTTTCAGTATACTGATTTGTTTTACTTAATTCATAAACGATTAAATAGAGAGCTTTGCATGTTAGATAAGAGGATATGTGGCGTATGTTTTTTTTATGAATAAAGCAATCTGCATTTTCTTCAGATTACTCTGTTTTCTTACGTTTTATAATTGTCGACAGTCGAAGTCAAACTTCAAAACACTAAGGAACCTGGAGTACTATTCTTGTCTTAGGTGCCTTTTATATGGTAGCCTATATTAAGTTTTGTATTGTATTTTAAGTAAATGTATAGTTAGCACTTTTAGATGAAGACACTGAAATATTATATTTTGTTGTATGTTCGATGTTTTCCTTGTATTTTAAGCCATGTAAACAGCTTAATCCATTGATTTGAAAACTTCAATAGAAGTTTTGTAGTTAGTGCAATACTTTTGAAATAAATAAAAAAAGTTTTTTTTTTGCAATCTGGAGCAGCTGTTTCATATTTTGTTTGAACTTCTCGGATAAAATACCCAGGTAATGTATACCTCAGAGAATGGAAAAATTGTAGAATTCATGTTCGATCGTGTAATTGTTATCCTAAAAACAAATGAGGAAATTACTGCAATCTGTACATCATCTGACTTTTGGCCATCTCTGTTTGGCACAAAAAAAAAGTCATGTAATAAAAATAAAAAAAATAAAATAAAAAACAAACCAACATATCTACAGAAAAGTGTTTTTTTTTTTGTTTTGTTTTTCCCCTCATGATTCACATTTCAAATTAAACTTCCTATTTTTAATGCAAATTGTTTCATGCTTTTCCAAACAAATACATAAATAAATAAATAAATAAATAAATAAATAAATAAATTTCTCAATGAATACACAAACAACATTATTGAGGGAGTAAATTATTTTTATTTCAGGAATGGTTCAGCATCAGTTCTTTTACAGAATTTTAAATTTATAAGTATATAAATTCAAAACAACAACATTATTTTTCTGTATTTTTTTTTAATTTATTGACTTTTAAAAGCAATACAATCAAATGCAAGCAAAATGATTTCTAACGATTTACAGTATTAACTGAAAGACAAAAATATGAATTATACAACATTAGAATTAATTATTCCTTGTTGATTTTAACTTTAAATGGTTTAATTTGAAATTTTGAATTAAAAGTTAAAAAAAAAAAAAAGAACGCATAAAATGAAAATGAAGATAATGAAAGAACTTTTCAGAGTTGCATTTTGCTCTAATTGTAAGAATGATTACCTAAGGGAAGTCAAAGAAATTGTATTAAAAACTGTTTGAACGTATTCTTATGTGTAGATATTATCATGAGTAACCCAATGATAAAATAACCTTGAGTATAAAGGGGAAAATTTCATTTTTGTTGGGTTAGCTCGAATATAGAATGGGTTACAAAGCTTAGATATAGACTTATGGCCAAAGATGCTAGTCTGAACGAGAAATCAGTCAAATCTCCCTTCTTTTCTTCATTTGGTTTTTCCGTTTATAATAGTTCCTGGCATTAAAACTGTTGTTGGTATTTATCTCATCAGTAAATAATATAAAATTCATAGATATAAAAATCTAGTAAAATTTTAATGGTAATGACATTTTAATAATACATTTTTATAATAGTCAAAAGGAATGTGGTACCTCCAAAAATTAAACTAAAAACAAAAAAACAAAAAAAATACAACATTAAAAATTAAATAAAGAAAATTCCTGAGCTAGCTTCCGCCAGCCTCCTTGAATTTTTCTATGCGCAATTAAATAAAAACGCCTAAAATATATTAGTTATCAGCACATGTTGAGACCTTGTTGTTTTACTGGTGACTATAGCTGATGAACGCTAATTGAGCGTAAAATAACTGTCCTGGGATATCACTAGTAAACACTGGGTCTCAACCTTTTAACATTTTAAATAACTTCAATGAAAATATTTAATTTTAATAGATTTTGTTGCTTATTATCTCGTCTGTTACTTCTAATTAAAAAAAATTTCCAACTTACTTTTATTAGAACTATCTTTTTAATTTTAGAAAAATAAATATAAAAATAACATTTAATTACGAATTTTATATTTTAGTTTTCACAATCGTAGACATTAATGCAAAACAAAAGCGGCAATAAGTTTTTGTGACTGTTAAACAGTTGAAAAGAAATGACTTTATTCAGCGCTTTATAATAAGAAGAAATAAAAATAGCATTATTTTTTAAAAATAATATTAATAAAAACAACATCGCAATACAGCTCCATTAACATAAAGAAGCAAAAACAAATCGCGACTGAGCTAAGTATTGAATCATCGTTATTAGCTAGGTGGGTCCGGTAGCCGAGTGGTTAAAGTGTTAGATTGCAGACTGGAGGAACCGGATTCAATCCCCGGCTCAATCCACAGTTATTTCTCTTCCAGACAGGCTCTGGGTTTACCCAGCCTTCTATCAAATGGGTACCGGGTTTCTTACTCTGGGTTAAAGGCGGAAAGGCGGCGGGCTAAACTGTTGATCGAAAATCGTTGGAAGCCTCCAGGGCTACAAAGACCTGCCTGGCTGTAGTGGAACACTTTTACCTTTTATGTTGTTAATTGGCGACTATTTCTAGTTGATGATCTCTGCTAAGCAGGAAACAGCTTATGACGATATCACTTATGAACGAATGGTCATTTACTGATATTGTTTACAGTAACTAATACTAAATCCAATCTGTTAAAAAAGACATTTCTTTTTATCTGTTGAAATTAGACCCCATATCATTTTCTTTTATGTTAAAGAGATTCCTTCAGTAGAGTAAGTCGTGTGAATAATTGTAAACATTTTCTTTAAAATAAATTGTGGACCTCTTTAAAAAATATCTCAGCCATTTTTTTAAAACTAGATTTACGTAAGGTTCGAATTCGTTGACTCCTCATTTCTCTCTGAACTGAAAGGATTTTTTTTTGGATGAAAAAGTTACGCCTAAAGAACGTTTAATTAGTGAAATCTGTTCGTTCAATATGAAAGACATTTCTTTAGTCGTCTCAACTTTAGTTCCTGCTTTAAAGTCATTTAAAGGGGGTTCAGTAGTCCTGTGGTTTAGGAGTCCGGGTTCAATTCCCGGCCGTTGGTCGAGAGTTTTCCATGGTTATTTCTTCTTAAGACAGACCCTAGGGTTCACCAAATTCTCTGTTAATGGTAACCGGGTTTCTAACTTAGGGGTTAAACGCGAGGACGCGTCGGGCTGACCATCCGACCTCAAGAAGTTCCGTTGGTCGAGAATCGCGGGGAGCCTAAACCTCTCGCGCACCCGAGGGCCTGTATGACCTGTTACGGTCCAGTTTAACTTAAACTCATATAAGACATTTCATAATGTCTAACATAAGGGGGCTTTTATTTAGGAAATTTGTCTGTTTTAACCAATCTCTCCAACCAACCAATTACAAAAGATCAACGAAAATGTCTGTTTTAATCTTAAAGTGATTATATTAATTTGTACGAAAAGTTTCATAATATTGTAATAATTTTGTTTCTCTCTAAATTAAACTTAATTTTTTTTAAATATTCTGAAAAGACAAAATAGGTGTTAACTGTTGTTCTGGCAATTAAATTTTTTTTTGAAGAGTGATTGATATCTACAAATTCTCCGATAACAACAGTGATAATAATGCAGGAAAAGTTGGGTAAATAAATGAAAGGCAATTTTAGTGTATTGCAATTTATATTCTCATTGAAGGATGGAGATATCTCCAAACAAGGTGATATAGTTATCTATCTTGAAAGAATTTGGTCCCCTTACGAAAGAAAAGGTAGATCTCAAGGCCTCTTTGGATACTGAAGAAATTCCCGTCTCCTACGAAAGCAAGCTTTGAACTTTTATTATTATTTTATCCTTAGTTGTAGTCAATGAAAATCTATATATTATTAATAGTGAACTACAAAATTTCATTTTTTTTTTTTATCCAGTTCAGTAACATAACTAACATTAGACGTAACGTTCAATTAGAAATTGAAAAATTAAATAGTAAATAAGATGTACTTTACTAGGACATACTCGTCTTTAAAACAGGATCGTACATCATTGCAAGCCATAAAAAGAATATAATAATAGGTCGATCGATTAAATCTTTCAAAAATGTAAACTCTTTGCTTTATAATTTATTTTGATGATTTCATTAATTGGATTTCATCATTGGATTCATCATAAAGGGAAAATAAAGGTAAATAAATAAAGATATTCTTCAACGGGATTTCCAGTCTGGTTACGACACGTAATAGAATGCTACACAGTAAAAAAATATTTAAAAGATAATGCTAACATTGATTTCAACAAGTTATGAAAGTTAAGGAAAAATATAAAAGATTTATTTAGTGGTTGTGTCGTATTCTATATTTATCTTTAAGATTAGGCAGATAGTTGAATGGTTACAATAATTGGATGATGCATCATTTGACCAAGCGCCAAAATTCGATTTTGAGGTATTCGCCTAAGCTTTTGTATTAATTCACATTTTTTTATGGAATGAATAATGTTATATATCAAAATGAAATATATCGCACATGATGAAGTATGAATTTCGAATCAAGTGACCATGCGACAAAGGTCATTAGTCATATGATGCAAATTCTTAATCTTTACGATTAGTCGATTGGCGTTTATTCAAAATTAATTTTACGCAGAATTAAGTTGAGATAGCAAGCAGGACAATTTTTAGCAAGTAGATGGAGCAATAATCTAAAAAACTTTATTTTGTTCCTTGGTCAAATGATAAATAACACCATCCAAATTATTACTTGTCAGAGATAGGTTTTCTCTCATTGTGACTTCACCCTTTTGTAATGATTTTCGACAAACACAGAAAAGAATAAGTACAAAAAAAAAACAAAAAAAAAAAAACAAACTGTGCTGAGGCATAAAATTAAGGGCGACACATTAAAACCTAAATTTCGCCTAAGGAGCATTGGAAGCTTATCTGCCGCGAAACGACAGCCGACTGTCCACGGAAAAAGATGAAGTTTGGGAATTTTTTCTTGGACAATTATTGACTCTATCAACTTGAAATTGGATACGCTTTAGTTTAGAGTGTCTTATTCGAATTTTTATTCGACCGTATAATATAACAGTTTGAGTCATAGTCGACTGTTTGATTGTGGAAACAAACAATCGACTCTGTCCGCATTTTTTCGGATAAGCAGAAATAAATACTACATTCCTATGGCGTACGGGCCTCTTGAGGTCTGATGGTGAAGTCCGTTTGCCGATCCGACTTTCCCTGCGGGAGTTGTTACGGGAGGACAGACACTGACGGACGGACAAGCGCAAGAGCACCCGTATAGGTCGCCACAATCGAACCATCTTAGACCGATCCTCAAACTCGACTGAATCGGCTTCACTGCTTCTGGTTAACTGAACTGAAGTAAAAAATCTATTTTATTCTGTTCAGTAAGTACGCTTTATCCTTCTTTTTTTTTAAAGCCCAGTGATCTCTAGGAAGCGAAGGAGCCATAGTGAATTTCTGAAACCGAAATTGAGGTCGATTGGCTAGTTCGATGCTCGCCCGACTGAAAAACCCCGTTGCTGTTAGGTTGAGTACCCTAGGGCCGATCTAGGAGAACAAGAACATGCGAGAAACTCAAGCAGGCAAGATCAGTAAGTATATCTATTTAGCACATGAGCTCCAAAAGCAGTGGGGGGGGGGGGGGCAGGACCGAGTACGTGTTGTACCCATCGTTCTGTCCGCCACTGGTCTGGTGCCTCACATTCCACCATAGCCTCAGCACATTAGGACTTCACAAAAACATTTATGCACAAGTTCAGATGGCTGGGAGACTCACACAACATATATAGTTAGGAAATTCATGGATACAGCCACACATCCATAACATCTCTTCAACTTTTTTACACTTGGCAACATGTGCTTTGGTCTTTGACCTGCCATGTTATCTTTGCTGGGGAAACCCAAGAATGAAACTTATGTAATAATAATAACTATTAAGTTCGATTTGATTTTTTTTTAAATCAATGATGTCCCTAAAAACATTAAACTCAGTTACTTAATAGAAATATTATTAGAATACCGTTATGAGTTCAGACTCTTCACTTCATGAATGCCTAAGAGAGTGTAAGTGGCAAAAACAGGGAAAAAGTTTTCTTAGTGAATTTCCTTTCAGAACCAAATTAAATTCTTAAACTATCCAAAAACTGAAATTCTGTGTAAGATCGTGTCTGAATATCTTTACCTTTATTTACCTTATTTCCACAGAAATATTAAGGCTAAAATACTAAGGCTTACAATATTACTTTCAAGTAGGATAATTACAGTATATCTTACATTACAATTAAGTCCATCTTCAGTAAATATAAATTTATATTCTTGCTTCAGTTTTTATTTTATTTGTTTGTTTTTTTTTTGTTTTGTCGTTTTTGCAAGAGATTTTTGAACTCTCATTAAAATAAAATAAGAATTAATCTTTTTTGGTTAAAGAAACCACTGTTTACACTGTAATTGGAATTTTTAGCATTCTTATTAATAATTGGACTGTTCAGAAGCCAATCAGATTAAGTCAATTTGGTTTAAATTGAAATTTTTTCTGTAAGTCATGCTCTAATGTTTATACTTTCAGTTGAAATTTGCCCAAATCACTCTTCCAAGTTTATAGTTATGTTATCTTTCAATAAAAAATTCATTCTTCAAATTTACAAGCGTTGTTATTTTTTGGTACGTAATTTTAAAAAACCTATTTCATTTTTTGGTTTATTGACTTAATCTGATTGGCTTCTGAACAGTCCAATTATGAAAAAGAAAAGCGGAATAAATCGATTACTAAGTCAGATTTAATCTATATTATTGCCTTTAAAATTAGAGAAAGTAGCACAATTTAATCTAGATTAACCATTTAATGTAATCAATTAATCAGCTTGGCAATTTATTCTTCCTAATAATTGTAATCTGTATAACTTACTTTCAAGGACAAGCACTATAGTAGCAGTGATTGTCACTTCCGTCTATAATCTGTTGAGCTCAGGAGTGAAAAATGACGATGAAACTGATCTCACTACGCTAAGACTTGCCATTTCTAGACCCTACTCTTTATATTTATTATTTACTATAACTTTGAAAGCATTTGAGCTTATTTTCATTTTATTCAATATTAATTTCTTTTTATTTATTTCTTTTTTTTTATTTTATGTAAGTTACTTCAACAATTAAAAAAATTGTTATAATTCAACTTTATGATAATACATGCATAACAGGATAGAACATACAATCTTCGTATTTACATGCTTACCCTTTATGATTTAGACTTGCGTAGAGAGAAGTTCAAATAACAATATTCATAATATTCAAACAGCATAATATTCAAACCTTTTTTTTTTTTTTTGCTAGGTATATTTTTCTAAGAAATAAGATTTTAAGTTGTAGGTTACTTCAATACTGTTAATTCTCATGAGTATCTCTGACATCGGATTGACATTTTCCCATTGTAACAGGCATGCAAAGACAATGAAACAGACACATGATATTATAAGAAAAAGAGTTAGGTTAGTTCTTGCTGAGACAATAAGCGTGCTGTAAAAGAGAAGGAAGGTTTTAAGAATATTAGACCAGTGCAATGAGGTTTCAGATTCAAAAGTCTAGCAATTGGAATATCTAAGAAAGATAGCGTCTCTAACTACTGAAAACATAGTTATCAGAAAGACTGTAACTTGAATTACCATTATTTAAACTAGTTGAATTACCAGCGATTCCTATTTAAGTAAAGAATGTAACTCAAATTACTTTAACTTATAGATTAAAATATAAATTTAACATGAGCTGATTTGTATTCAAAACTTTAGCATCCCGCAAAATTTCAAAATGTAGGGGCAACTTCTTCAAGCAGTGAATACTTTTTCTGAGAACTATTAATACACTATCTCTTTGAATTTTGCTTCATTTAACCCTTTTTGAATGTTGCAGAAATAAAACAGACGTTTATTTTTGCAATAGCTTTAATATTATTATAATAAAATAAAAGTTAAAACACTTTGGCATTTATGAAATAGATTTGACTGATGAAGAGACATTGATAGACGATGTACCCTCAGCATTTAGCGATTAATTATAACCTATTCTAAATTTGAAGTTTTATGTAATCTCGCAAATGTTCAAAATAGCATAAATATTTACTTCAAATAACTGAAATTTTATTTTTTTGTTGTTGTTTATTAATAAGGATAGTTTAACAATTAAGTACTAAAGAATACGAAAAGAATTCTTACATAATAATTTGGAACGTCAGAATAAAAGAAAGTAAATAAATTCTAGAATTAACTATTATTTCCGTTTTGTTTTTTGTTTTTTCTTGCTATTACTGGAAATATCTATGACAGAAACGTGGTACTAAGGAAATGTAATAATATAGAAAATGTATTAATAATTGCTTATAAATGGATTTGTGTATTTCGACTCATATAAAAGATATATTCTAATCTTCAGATAAATTCTTTGACTCAGTTTTCGTTGTATTTTAATTATGAAAAAAATCAAGTTAACAATAAATAAAACAAATTAACAAATGGGGGGAAAAAAATCAGGAACTTTAATATAATAAAAATTACGGGGAAAAAAAAAGATAAAAAGAAAGAAAAAAAAAAAGAAGACAAATCTTATCGATTACTTTGGATTTTTTTTTATTATATTTATTTATTTATTAAATATTTCCTAAATGAGTTTCTTTTTTTATTTAATCGAGAGAAGACTACGAAAATTATTAAGGCAAGATTTATATTACTAGATTTTATTTTATTATGAAGTCCAGTTGCCTCCTGCTCCCACGCGAGGGCGACACTGTGACATCATTGAGTGTCGCCAGAGGACTGGTCGAGTCCAACCATTAGACTGATGGCGAGCATGCGCAAGGAGTTCATCACCAGGGTGACCGCCGATCGAACGGTGCCTGGCTTTCGACAGTAGCCGCTAGGAGGACGATAATCGACGTAGCATTCGCAAGAGGTGGCTTGAGATTTAAGTCAGCTTAAAAACGCTCATTTACAATGCAATTAACTGAATTAAAGATAATACTGTTATTAATAAGAGCTTCTTCTGATTGTTTAAGGATTTTTTTTTCTTAACTTTCAAATTGTATTAATTTAGTCTTAGCAAAGGATATTACTTAATTATTTTACAACAAGATCATAAACGTTTCACTTACAGATAATAATTTTGAGGATTTTAAAGAAAAGTAAAATTAAAATTAGAAAAAAGAAAATAAATGTTTGAATTTCATTTTCATTTTATTAAAAATTTATGATAAAAAATAAATAAAAAACCTATCATATATTAATAATAACATTTAATTTGTATTTATTTTTTTATATGATAACTATAAACAAAAAAAGAAAAAAAATTAAAACAAAAAACGAATCTTTACTAAGCACAGTAAAGTAAATAATTATCATTAATTAAATAATTATCATTGAGAAGTCTTGAGCTTTTATAGGAAACCTGAAACCGCTGTTTCGAGCATCTTTGACTCTCATCAGTGAGGTCTATCCAAATTTCACAGGCATAAACGGGAAAGGAAACAAGGAAAACGACGCAAGGATAATCCCTTCTTAGATAATGTAAGAAACAGGCTTTCTAAAAGCGTTAAAATTTGTATAAAATCATGCTTAAATTGATTAAAAAAATAGAACATTTAGTTATCTTTCGTGTAGAGATCAATTGAAAACAACTGCAGTTAGAAGAGCAATGAAAGATATTATTATAAACTTTTTGTAATAATGGATTTTGCTCTCTTAAATTTCATTATGTAAATTATAAATGTTTTCGATATTAAAAAAAGTTAAGTTGCCTCTTAAATTTAAAAAAAAATAATAATAAATCAGATCTTGTATCGACAAATGACACAGCTGTTTCAACCTTCTTGATGCTCATCAATAAATGTATAACTCCCGCTTAGAGATCTCTAGTAAAACTTCGAATTTAGAAAAGAGAGAGAAGCCACAAGAAAATATAGAACAATGTAATGAAAATGAAGCACAAAAATTCATTTGCTACCCCTTTCGAAGGCAACTAATGATTTTAAACAAAAAGGTTAAAAATAAATATTATTCAGAATTTTGAAATAATTGCTTTTTGAAAAAACAAATCCTAAGAAAATAACATTTGAGAGAAGTACGATTCACGCTCCACCAAACGGGTCCTAGGGTCTACCCAGCCCTCTGTTAAATGGGTACTGGGTTTCTTTCCCAGGGGTTTAAGGCGGGCGAACGTCGGACTGACACCCCAAGGTCCACATAGGCCTGTAATGGACACTTTAACTTAACTTAAACGATAAATTGTGACCTCTTCGTACAAGGAGATACAAAGATGTCAGCGTTAGTCATGATTTTCTGATCTTGTTTTTTTATTTCGGAGAACGTAATAATAGTAATAATAAATACAATAATATTTTTTGTCAGGAATATCTTTAAAAATATCAATTTCTAAATTAATATGTAACAATATCTAATACCGGTACTCATTGGAAAAAAAAAATGCAGAAAATCTAAAGAGTAATGGAAATATACCTCTGATAGCGAGAGCAGAAATCAAAAATTAATTCAATTTAAACTGGGGGAGATTTTATGAACAACTAAGCACTAATGAAATATTTGAAAACTTTAAATATTTAAAATGCAATTTTATTTAATTATTTAAGAAAGTTATGAATATATTACAGTCCATCGTCAAAAACTGTTCAGTTTCTAGCAATTAGGAAATAAATTATTGTATAATAGAATAATTCGAAACGATTAATAGAAAGAAATACGTTAATGAAATTTTTTCGAGAGTTTTAACTCCTTTGCAAGTCATTTTTACAGCATTTATTTAAATATAAAACTTCTGAGTAAAAACTATCCTTATATCATGACTGTTTCTCAGTTTTCAAGCCTCAAGTCTCTCTTATAAGTTTTTTTTTTGTGATTTATTATTCTAAAACTCGGATTTTTTTTTTAGGCAAATAATTTCTTTTTTAGATAGTATTAATTTAATATTAAGAATTAATAAATGTTAAATGATAAGATTATGAAATCATTACGAAGTATTAAGAAACAAAGTTTTCTTCGGCATGCAATATAGGATGTTCAGCAAGGAATAGTAAATAAACTATGTTTGTAAGATGTGGAATGTTTAGGCTTGACTCGATTTCTGGATTTTGCTATCGATTTGGTATTCGAATGCGAGGACCTTTGGAAATGCAATTCACATATCAATACCAGACGGGATTCCAATGCAATTTCTTCTCACGACACCCTTTACGAAGGTCCATGTCAGATCGTGAGAGGGACGGCACTAGCCACAGGCAGATGCGTCCAGCTCTCTCTTGGTCAAACCGGACTATTGGCGTGTAAACAACCTGGTCAATGACACTATGAATGGGTAAATGAAAAGAGGAGAGAGAAAAAGCTCTTTGCATTATCTCCCCTTTCCCCTAATCATCTCTCCCCTCTTTCAGTGAAAGTGGTGTGTCCACTCTGTACAGTAGCCACGCGACACAGTAGCAAGCAGGAGGGTGTTGAAGGGCTAATAATCATTGCGAGGCCTGTTTGTGTCGATACACAGTGGACAACGAGGTGGGATATCCGATCCCCCGTGTCTGTGTCAACAAGTTTTAGCACGTGGCCACGCGAGCAAACCCTTCTCGCTGTCATCCCCTCTTCAAGTCCTCCCCTTTCTCTCTTTCCCCTTTCGCCGGCGAGTGACCACTGACCCTCTATTTGCCGGACCCTGACCCCAACCGAAGCGTGAACTCACGAAGCCTAATGACGGATTTTAAACATAGATCGCAGAATCATTAAACTGTACTTAAAGTCTTACGAAGAAAAAAAATGGCTGCCTCTTTCACAGATGCCGTAACGTTAAATACTACGCTGGACAAAGCCGGTCACGCAGTTTGCAACGCAGGCACAATTAAGGAAATAAATCCCTCTTCCTTCTAATACTGAAGTTCGTCGAGTATTAAAATTAATTGTGACAGCCAAGTAATACCAATGATTACACAGACTGCATACTACTTCAGAAGAATACAAGCAAACCTGCATAACTAATTACAGTAAGCTGCTTTATTAAAAAGAAAACGTTCTCAAAATGCTTTTTAACATTGAGTAAAATAGAGGATTATAGATATTAAAAGACAATAATTTCTTGTTTAAAGTAAATAAAAGAAATTTAAAAGCTATGAAAGTAAAGTACAAGTACTGTAAATAAATTTCAAAATTATAGAAAAAAGAGAAAAGACATTAACAAATTAAGTTATAATAAATTAAAAACAATATATATATATATATGGAATATTATTTTTTTTAATTTTCAATTATTAATTTTTAAAGCAAACATTGTAAACTACTGTTCCACTGAAAATTTTACTATTTATTAAATAGAAAACTACTTTATTAAAATTTTGATATTATTTTATTTTGTTTTTAGATTTTAATAATGTGCAATAAGGATCACTACAATGTTTGTAGAAAAATTAAACATTCAATTCTGTCTTGTAAGCCCTAATATCACAATCAAAAAAAGATTCTCCGGCCATTTGAAAATTTGCTTTGTATTATCTCGTTGAACTACAATATTAGAAATAATAGAGTTGTTGTGCTGAAAAATATAAAATCTAAAATCATGCTAATATCTCAATTCCATTTTGATTCTTGGAGAGAGGGTAGAAAAGTTATCTAATTTAAAGCAAGACATCGAAATTTAGAAATTTACATAGGTGGAAGAAATTTTGATTGTTTTTGTGGATATCGTAAAAGTAGTATTGGGTCCTGTTTCCGGTTCAGCGTTCTTCTTCTGTCCGCTTGTTTATTAAAAACAAGATTAATTATTGCATTTTTTTCTTTCTATCGAAATAACGATTCCAGCTTCTAACTGTTGCTGAAATTGACCACAAAGCAATCGTTGAAGATCTAAGTCCTTTGAATTACTACTCGTCAAACGACCATAAAAAGAGTTTCGAATTCAAATGCGTTGTTAAGGTGAGTAACGCTTCATAATATTTTAAACCTTCTCTTTATATTGCGACGACTGTCTTTTGAGTTTTCTACTTTAACAAAAGATCATCTTCTTTCCAATTCTTTGAATATGTAAGATGTTCTTTGAGAATCCTTTTTTCTTTTTTTTTCTTTCTGTATCGTAAGTTACGAATTTTTTTTTATTAAACAACAGTCTTTGACTGAAATTAGCGACAGAAAGATAGAGCTTAAGGAGAAGAGTTGTAGTTTTTCTCTATTGGAATCAATCCAAAGTAAACCTGAACGAGTCGTAGAAGTAACAACACTAGGTCAATATTCTTAGAACTATTTTTTTTTTTTTTTTTTTTTTTTTAACATAGACCTTTACCAAGAAGTCCTCACTGACTGAAGCGTATTTTTACTTTAAATAAAATATATGTTTCGGATATGAAACAACTAAAAGAAACTTTCCACACTGGATGTCTTGTGATATCCAGATTTACAATTTTTGTTTTTTCTTTTCTTTTGTAATAGGGAGCAGTTAATACAGAATGTAATAAACTATAAGCAAATAAATAAATAAATAAAAACAAAATGTAAAAAATACGAATGAAAGGTTTTAAAATTACGTGCTAATGTAAAAAATATAGCGAAATTGTTGTAAAAGCTTAAACAGAAAGTTATTGGAGATTTTTAATTTAGTATTAATAGCTTCCATGCTAAGTTTTAGGCGCATGAACGTCGGATACGCCTTAGGTTAGTGTTAATGAATAGATCTACCTGTACTAGCATTCAGAGATTTCAAGACCACATTTCTCTAAATAGTTCTTGTGTTAATTTTGACTTGAAAGCCAACTTGTAAGTAATAAATTAAGAAAACAAGTCAAGAAAATTTGAATTATCAAAAAAAAAAACTACCGAACTACCGATGCTTGAATTTAATTAGGAAAAATATTTTTTTTTTCTAGAATTGAGTTAATTGATTTTGGTTAAAATAAATTAAAATCAGAGAACTTCCTTAATATAACTTAATTCATTCCTTGTTTTTAACCGTAGATTATAAAAATTTTAGTGGTTATATTTCGATTTTAAAATGACCTCACCTGACCTGGCTTCAAAAACCTAATCTTCCATTATAATTGATAGTAAACTATACTTTGTGGTACTAATGGAAACGATTGCAATACTACAACCTGGACGTAATCAACCGTAATTAGGACTCTATTTATTAATATAATAATAAAAATCACCCCAATGTAATTCTATGTAATTCTCATTAAAAGAAAAGTTAAGAAATATCCATAAGCTTCCTTTCTTTCCAGTATTTTTTTTAAAATTTTCTTTGGAATAATTAAGAAATTATTGTTAATAGGGAACAGTTTTTATCTGTGAGAAGGAGGATGTCCAAAATCCTTCAAAAGGTATTTCTTGTGGCACGTGTGGTGCTCTTTTGATAACATAATCACCCTTATTTTCCAGGATGAGCCACTGTCTATGTATACTCATGCAGTCAAAGAAGATGATGATGATGATGACGTCTTATTACCGTGGCGGGGATTGCTGTATACAGTGACTTCATGCGTGAGTTCGCCCATTTTACTGGACCGGAACTCCCCCTTCCAGTTGTGGACGCATTGCCCTGCCTCTGTTGCTATTAGCTAAAAGTTTAATTATGTTTTCAAACTGTATAATAACAGAGGCAGGTAAACGGCAGTTTGCTCGCCTTTGAGCAAGCTTACCTAGGAGTGACGGAGAGCTTTAATCGCAAGCTCACTGGTGCAAACACTCAGGGTTGAAGACTTTTTGAATAAGGAAGAAACTGCAATCTGTCATGGGATAGCTAATAATTGGCAACTGGAAAGAGAGCGTAGATTCCAATGCCGTTCTAATTTTAACTCAGGAATTACAAAAACAACATTCATTTAGGAAGAAGATTATGATATTGAAAACATAATATTAAGTAAGCATATATTGTTAAATTTGAATAAGTAAAAAAAGCTATGAATTACGCAAAATTTGGTTACGGAATGGGTAAAAAAATAATAAGATTTATTGCTGAACTATGGGGTCTAGTATTTTACCCAAGTATTTTTAGTGTCAAGTTTACTAAAGAATTGAACTAATAATTTAAATGAAGATAAAAAGTTCTAATCAAACAATTCTTTAGAAACATAATTAGTATTAATAAAAATATGTTTCCAAATAAAATAACGGAGCCAATAAAATAGGAAATATACATTAAAATTTACTTAATCCTTAAATGAAAAACAAAAATTATCATATTAACAGATTCCTGTAATATTTCTAATAATAACTCAGTCTGAAAAGTATTTCGAAATAAAAGCTAATCTATAATTTTAAAATTCTAAATAAAATAAATATATAAATTCTTCTGCTTTTTATAAAGCTCTACAATTACGATTCAAATTTTTCAATTTGGTTTATAAAATTTGATTTAGAGAGGCTCTTAATGCGCAGTTAAATTAAGTACTTACAGTGGTAAATTTCAAGATTTTTGTTTTGTTTTGTTTTGTTTTATTGGACGGTGAGGACAAGAACCTGTCAACATTTTGATTTTGTGACTTGTCATCGTTTTTCTGTACAATCTCACCAGTTTATCTCAGTTAGATAAATAAAAATTTCTTACGATCCTCGTAACTAAGCATTTAGTTTATAAATTGGTCGATTAATTTCAAACAAATCCTGATGATCAAATTACGGCCAATAAAACGACTGAAAGACAGTTTACCTTCAGGTATCAAAGGTTAGTTTGTTTTATTGATTTTTGTGGTATTTTGTAATTACATGGATAAAAATTCTTTCTCTGTCTATTCTAAAAGGTTGACCAGAAGGTCCCGTGTTGTGAAGGTGGCCGTTCACCTTTGCTGAGAGGAATCTTAACATAGACCCTGACACCCTGACTTTCCGCTTTCAGTGATGAAATGACGATTGCCTCAGGAATAAAAATTCAGAAACAAAAAAAAAAAAAAAAAGAAAAAAACCTACACACTTATATAGCTTGTTTTAAATTGACAGTAAGAAACGAAATCGTTTAAGCAAATAACTTCTATCAATAGTCAATAATTAAAATCTCTCCTTACTTTTATTGACCATATCGTCAACATAAATTAGGCCTATTTTTTATTTATCAAATTAGTAAAACAATCAGGGATTCGAATAAAAAAATTGAAATACAGAAAAACAGGAATACTAATTTTTAATAGATGACGGTATTGAAGATCGCACAACAATAACGTTATAGCTGTATCTAAGCAAACAGCAATATTTGATAGATGCCAAAGCAAGGTCTTGAATAAGGATTCGTTACCGAATCTCTGTAATTTTTAATTTTAACACAGACATAACTTTTAAACATAAACTCTGTATGCTTCTATTGCAAAGAGATTTTTGTATTTACTATTCCACTTAAAAACCTTTAGTGCACTAATAATAAAACCTTATTAAAATGTATTATATACTGTCTTTTGAATTGCTGTTTTATTCGTTTATTTTTTTCCTTTTTGCTATCTTTCTATTAATGAAGCTTATTTAGTTTAATATTGTTACAAATCTTGAATATCGCTAAATATTAAAACTATTAAATTACAATCATTTTACTTTTAAGCTTTTCAGCCTCTCTTGGCTCCAAAATCGATGGATCTGAAGTACTTTGTATAGTTCTATACATAGATTAAGAGTAGTCGAGATACTTCCCTGATTATTTCTTCTCTAGGCTTTACCCAACTTCAGTCAAATGAGTACTGAGGGGTGATATCGGGCTTTTGACCGCTAATGATCTCAAGAGCCTCTATTTCCTAAATTTGAGAAACCCTCATTTAAGAAAGGAAAAAAAATCTTTAGAAGTTAAAGAATTGTCATGATTTTTTTTTTTTTATTTCTTTAATTTGGAAAATTAAATTTCTTACTGGTTTCGAATCTATTTTGGATACAGGTAAACAGTCGATTCGATTTGAAGGAAATAACGAAATTGGAAATCTTCAATTTAATTTAAAAAAAGAAAAGTGTAGATGATTTGCCAAAAAAAAAAAAAAAAAAAAGAAAAAAATACATTGTCAGCAAAAGTAATAAATGTTTTGATTGACTGTTAATTCGTTAGTAATTCAATGGAGAAAAACTGAATAATGATCTGTATGTTTTGAAAATTTATGTTGGATGCCGTTGGATGTACGTCCCATCTGATTTCCAGTTGTTCTATGACATTCTTTCTTTTAGCTGAACTTTTCTTTTTCCTCAATTCTCGGTGACTTTATCTGGATATTATTATCGGAGTCCACCTATCCAAGACGGCGAGGGACTTCATCGCCCACGAAGCTGTGGATACTGTCCCCGTTGCCCGATAATGAATGTCGTCTCACGTCCGCTATCAGTGGTTGGCCGGCGGCCGAGGCTTATCCGTGTACGACCGGAACTTTGGACCGACCACTCAAGTCACCGATAAAGCTCTCGAACAGAGACCAGGTGAGACAAATCGAACACAACGAGAAATAATAAAGGTGTGGTGCCTCAACGGATTCAGCTGTATTCTTTACTTAAATCGATAACAAAACCAAAAAAAAACCAAGTCTACTCTCAGTAGTCATTTAGTAGTCAGAATAAGTGTTTCCCTTTCGACTGAGGATGACTAACTTTGCCCTTCATGACCAGGTCAACTTTTCCTGACCAGGAGAACATGATCGAAAAAGCTATTTCAGGGAAAAAAAAAAAAATTACTATTTTTTTTTTTATCTAGTTATCTAGTTGAAATAACCAATAATCATGTTTCCTGTTTGGAATCAATTTCACAAATTTGTCTTTTTATAATCTAATTCAACTTGCTTCTAAAAGAAAAGAATGCGACAAGAAAAAAAAATTATTATTTATAATTTGCAAAGATTGATTCCAACTAAGACTTCGTAAAATATCATAAGCTACATCTAAGCTAGATCTTTATACAGCGACAGTACAGCAGAAATACTCTCGAGTGCATATTTGGTCTATATATGTATATACTACATATATATATGACCATTTTTTAATCCATAAGGAGTTGTAATTATGACTTTTTCTCATACATTACAGTGGTATTTCTTTCCGACAGAGTTCAAAAACGGAGTTTTCCTTCTTGTAAGTCAAGGACACGTGACTCAGATTTCCGACTCTCTCCTATAAACCTACGAACGGTCTGTGTTTTGGAAGTACAGTTTCAAAAACGATTTATTAGCAATTTGGTTTTGCAATAAAATACTAAGACTACTGTTAACTTTCATCTTTAAGATGCATTGATCATTAAAAGACAAATTCTTAGCGAGACAGAATGGTTGTATATCGGCAAAAATTAAATATGACACATCCTGTAACACAATGATTCTTGAGATAAAAAGAAAGGAATTAATTCAGAAAACTGAATAGGAAGGAAGTACAGCCATAACAACACAACAGTTATTTTCAACAAAGTTTCAACATTCTTAATAATATTTCAGTAAAGCCAGACGTGGCTGTAGAGTTCTTATCAGATATTCCCATCAAATTCCGAATGTAGAATTTTTATCAAAGTAATTACATGAATGAAATTAATAAAACTTCAAAAAAATCTTAATTATAATTTAGGTTTTCTTGACTTAGAAAATGTGGGATCATCAATGGGATCTAAATGTTCCGTCGACTCTTAATAGCAAAAATGAGTTTATCTTATATAAAAGTAACATAGATCAATAAAAAAGATTATAGGGAGCTTATAATATTCTTTACTTGTAATAAAATGGGACATAACGATATGGCCCAATAGGCACATATTTATACGCGCAAGGCTAATGATGGATATTCTGTAATCCATTATTTTTGTTTTAATTGCGCTATAAACACTAAGCGATTTAAGCTGTAAATATAAGATAAATATATTTTTATTGGTATTAATTGACGCGCTTGTATCAAGTCACTTTTCCCTTACATTTATTTTTTAAGCTTCTAAACGAAATGTTAAAATAAAAAACAGCCAATGTCGTATCAAATTGATTTTGCTAAATAGTAATCTAATATAACAATCATTAGATAATTATCAGGGTTTTTTATCGTTCACACAAGGCTAAAATATCATATTTGCTGAAAGATCTCGAGCGATATCTGTACTAGAGGTCACGAAAACTGATGGTGGCGAGTAGCTAGTTCTTAATATACTAAATTCTTATCTTTCAGTTAATGCTAATCTAGTTAAGCAAATCAGTTTATGAAGGGTATAGCTTGAACTTTCACAGCCATTCATTACGTGTCGATGATCACTTTTTAAGTGGAAAGATGGTATAAAATCACGTGATGAGAGAAACATAAATTTGGGGTCTGGATGCTGTTTATTGTTATCCATGCGACGATGATTCAGCCGACAAATGGGATGAAAGAGAGAAGAAAATGAAGAAGTAGAAAAAGGAATCACGGAATAAAAAACAGAAATTAATTTAGGGAAGGGGCGGGAATTTCGAAACGAAATGATCCTTTTAGATCATTGATGAAGAAATAAGAAAAAGTGTGACATAAGTTCATGCAATTTTTTATTTAAATTAATAAAGCATTTTTAATAGAAAGAAATACGACATTCTTAGTGGATTAAAATTGTATTGATGTAGAAGGTTTTACCATAATTATTCAAAAGGTATTTTCAACAATCAAACGCAATAAAATATCGAATGAGAATATAAAAAATAGGAATGAGAAAAGAGAAAACAAAAATACATTAATTATATAACTAATAAGCTATAAAATTTATTTAATTAAAATAAAAAAGTAATCTTTATTAATTCTAGTTCATTCGACTTTGTAAGATATTTTTGTAGCGTCAAAACAAATTGTCTGCTTTTAATTCCAATCTGTCTAGTTTCCGGAATATGAAGACCATTAAGAATAAAACTTTAGTTGTTGAATATTAGATTTAAAGACATGGGACTTGCACATATTATTCAGTAAATTAAGAAAGTAAATTTTTATCTAAGAATTTATTTGTGAAGGTAGAAGCTGTTTTCTGAATAAGCATCGAAATAATAAGTTTCTTGAAAATAATAAATGGATCGGTATGTTTTCACTTAATCTCTAATAAACAAAATTATTGAGTTAGACTAAGTACCGTGAAAATATCAAATGATCAGAGAAAGATTTAGGAAAAAATGATCAAAAAAAAAAATTATTGGTCTAATTTTCTAATTCTTAATCAATTAACTTGGTAATATGCCTCATATAATTTTTAATTTTTTATTCATTCCGAAAAATTTTAATTTCGTCCTACTAAGTTTCATGCATCTGTGATGTAATGTCATGAGTAGTTTTAAGAATGATAAACATAGTTGAATAGTTTTACTGATTTGCGACAAACGAACAAGAAAGATATAATAATCCTGGCTTAAAGAAATACCTCACAAAAATCGATACAGCTGAAGATCAGCTATTAATCTTATATTTATTCTTTTTATCTAAATTGATCATTATTTACTGTTTACGTTAAATAATAATTAGTGTTTATAAACCGATTTGAGTTACATTTTCTTCTTCTTTGAAGTCAGATACTTAAAAGCTGCCTCAATTTAAATATTGGCTAAGAAAGCGTCCTCGATGATATTCGGAATAAGTGATTCGCTCGCAAATGAGTCGCCGGATAATTAAGGAATTTCGTCATTTGAACGAATGCAACCATTCATAAAAGCAGTCAAAAGAAGTGTGCTGTCTCTCTCTCCTCTCCTCTCCTTGACATTGACATAGTTTCTGACTGGAGTGCGCTATTCACAAAGATGGGGGTGCTCTCTCTCTCTCGCGCGCGCGCTTTTTTTTTTTTTTTTAATTGACTATAAACAGAAGGTAATAAATACTAGAGATCTTTGTAATTACATAAAATTTACATTTGCAAGGTCATTGTCTTATACTTCTCTAATGTTATTTTTCCAAGATTATTTTTTTTTCCTTTTTTAAGTAAAATAGGATTCAACAGAAAATATGCATTGGATTTGAATATATATTATTTTTTTTTTTTTTGCTTCATTGTTTTATGGGTGTATTTGATGTAGGACGACTTTAATTAATTAACTGTATGTGAAAGAAACTGACGAGGTTTTATATGGCGTGTTTTATGACTAATAAATTATAATCGTGAAAAAAGCAGGAAGTACGTGCATCTGATGGAAGAAAAGGGTTAATATTCCAGGCTGCCGAAGCACTTTATTAATATTTCGAAAGTTCATTGTCGCTAATCATCAAAGAATTACATATAAAAAAAAAAGAGGGTGGGATAGAGGGTCAGTTGTCTCATCTCGCCAGTCAAAAACTTAGACAAAATTAAAACAGAATTTAAAGTTAGATTCTTAATATTATATTAGAACTCTGTGTATAGCGTTTGAACATTTTATTTGATACCGTAGTAAATATGAATAGATCTAACCTGATAACCTTGTGAACCACAATTTTACAGTAATATAATGTTATTCGCTGATGTTCTCGTAATAAAATGTACTTCCTTTAGCAAAGGAGACATTTTAAAAAAAGTAAGTAAAATGTCTAAAACAAGAAAAAATAAAATAAAACTAAAGGTTTGAATACAGTACTAATATCCCTGCCTTTATTACAACGAGTAACGTCATTGCAATTGATAGAAATTATTACATTTAAAATGAAATGTGTTTTGTTGCCTGCTGCAGTTAGATTTATAAATATAACATCAAAAGTTTGAAAACTATTTCAACACACAACGGTAATGCGTTAAAAAAAAAATAATTCCGGATATTTAATTGTCGTATTTTCCACATTATTATTAGTTCTAAGTAATAATGTTATTGTTTATAACCATTAAAATTACAATTGCTAACCAAAAGAGTACATATAAAATTTTATCTTTTATGAGGAACCAGTTACATCGATTCTAATATCTAAGGAAATGTTAAAATTATTTGCAGGGGATGGGAATTATACAGTAAACTTCTCGTCTTTCTGTTAAGACAAGAGTGGAGTTCATTCATCCAAAACTTCAATATTGGATCCGAAATACTGAAGTACTTAAGAAATTGTCAATGTACACTCAAAAATTTCTTTATTTAAAAAGATTAAAAAAGTCTTTTTAAAATTTCGAAGTTCGAAAGCAGCTATTAAATGTATTTGCCCATTGTGTGCTGGATTTCCTGATTTCAAACTATCCTTTTACACAAACTCACAATCTATGGATTGAATTAACACGATCTGAGTACAATTGAAGCATCGACATATTTTTAAATTCTAGATTTTTGTTTTGGAGTTACTGGAGTTACAAAACAAAATGCTATCGTTAATGAAAGAAAGGGAAGTTGTGTGATAACATTCGTAAACATCTTAATGTTTGCTCAAGTGTGGTAGTATTTAGCTACGTCTTTCTACCATCTTTCTATACTGATTTTAGAATTAACGACTTTGTAACCTGAAACAATGCAGTAATAGATTTATTTTTTTAAAAAGATGTTTTACAAATGTAAATTTTCCAGAAGATCACGTTTTAATTAAATCGGTTAAAAGAAGACAAAGAGAGAAGATTATATTTATTAACTACGCTATTAAACTGACACATTGAACTTTATAAAATATTTTTAGTTGATAAAAATAATATAAAAACGTAAAGTTGCATTCACCGAATTTACATTATATTTTAATAATTCGTTTTCACTCTATTAGAAATAGTAAAAAAATAAAAAGTAATTTTGTAAAGTTTCTGAGGAAATTATACTGATTACAGATAAATCAATCTCATTTCTCCAATAAAGAAATGACCTTTAATGGTTAAGACAAAATTTATCTAAATTATCGATAACATATAAAAATGTTTTTAGGGAAATACGATGCATTCCGTCTGCTTTTAATATTAGAGAATTCTTCTGGAACTCCAATTCTGGAGATATTTTCTCAGCAGCTGCGACATTATTTCATTATTCGAAGTAAAAAATTCACAACTGATCCAAGCAAATTGTTATTCTATTCTATGTTTCTGAGAACAGTTAGCTTTGTCTTTACGATTCATTGTTTTGGTGAGCTAAAGAGCTAGAACTACTCGCGAATTGGTGGTGCGTCGTTCAGTTTCTCGAATTCCTCGAGCTACGCAGCCTCAATATTGGCCGCTGTTAAAATACAATTAGAAATTAGAGGCAATGGATAGCGGGTCCCGCCCGAAATTTGAATACATATGAGATCATATTCGGACACGGCAGAGCTGCGGTTTCTTTTGTGCTAAGAATAACAGAGAGGAAATTAAGTTCGCGCCCTATTGCCCGTAAAGGGGCGTGTTTTTATTATTATTATTTCTGTCAAATGGGAATTACAAGCTTTGTAATTATTTTATCTACGATATTATAAGTTTTAGTTGAAGTTGTTTAGTGGAGTTTTTTTTTAAGAGTAACAAACCAGAACGAAATGGAATCGCTGGGTGTTTTGATTATCTGTATTTTATGGAACTCACGTTTTAACAACGAGCATCATATTAATTCGTTCCGTTTCGCTCCCTACGCACTACACGAAGGGCGCTTAGAAACTAAAGCAATTTTCATCTTCTACTTCATCGCAATTGAGCAATTATTTCGGTGCATTTAAAATTTCATTTACTATTTGCCCATTTTATTTTATTCGAATTTAAAAAGAAACATTAAATTAGCGTTTTACGTTTACTGAAATCTTGCAATGGAGTTGATAGCTTAAATGATTTTTTTTTTTTTTTTATGTTTACTTTTACGAAACAATTAACGAGAAGTTTAGGAAATAAAATAAACTGTTACTGATGTTAAAGTAGTGCTTGAGCAGGCATTTTTGCATCCCACCTGGGGCTGGCTAAGGAAGCATAGGTTCCAGCATCACGGCTATTTTGGGAGACGTGCATTCCTAGAGATGCAAAGTGCAACGGATAACAGAACATGCAACTACACACAGACATATAGGAAATATATAGAAATAGTTAAATATGAAAAAGAAATTATACCTTGCGTTTCATGGTGATGATGCGGTCAAGAGTAGGTGGTGACTATAGATGTTGATTTTAAATAGAATGTGGAAAAAAATAAAAAGGCGTCTAACAAAGAAAAAAAATAATAAATCAACAAAATAACAAGTCCATTTTCGTTCGGCCACAAACGACATGGCGGTCAAGCTCTGGTGAATTCTCCAGATCGTCGCCATATTTAGGGATGTAGATTATTCCCCTCCTACCCTGTGTCCATCGTGGCTCCGTCCAATCGGGGTCCAGTTTCGTCCACGCAGTGTCTCTCACTCGTCCACGGCAATCGTTGCACTGGACCATTGCGCCCTCATGCGGGCGCTGGCGCCAGGTCACCACACGTGCGACCCGTGCTGACGTCACACGCATAGCCATCCTTCCACCCACACCACCGCCGCCCTCCGCTCCCGCTCCTCGTGGTCGACGTGTGCTCGTGACACTCACTTGCAGCTTCGCCGGCGTCCGGCACACACATACGACGCCACCCTCTTGCTGCGTTGTTGTTGTTATTTAGCGAGACGACTCTCACTGGGCACGGTCAATCGAACACGGACACCGGCAGCCACGGTCGCCGACAGCACCGCGTCTCCGCCCGGCACCGTTTTCTTTTTGCTCCGTTTAACGATCCTTTTTACACGGCAAAGAAAATCCAGGCGACATACCCACACACCCGCTCAGTTCAGTGGCAGACTCACACAGCGAGTCAGCAGATTTCCGCTACTAAAAGATGCAGCGCCACCCAACTGAACGGCGCGCCAAATAAAAACGAAGGAAAAAAAGCACCACCCGTTTTCCGCGAATTTTAAAGACGATTAAAAACACTCCTTGAACATTCTTCTACTAAAGTATTTGCCTCCGAACTTTCTGACAATAGCAAAGTGTAAATCTCATATGGAACTGAAGGAGTGCAAATATTAGTTGGAGTGTCCATCAGTGACCGTGATTTGTAATTAATTCATTAATTAATTTCCCTAATGAGAACCGCTTAAGAGTGCGTTACTTTCCAGTGCGGACATTATCGGTGTTTTCGGTGGATTGAGTGGCTCCAACCAGAGACTAGCTGCCCGAAAATAAATTGTGACTATTCGATTTTTCCAGGAGTTCGGAGGGGACGGGACGGAAAAAATGCAATGATCATAGCATCCCACCCCCACGGACCAACCCATCGGATTTTTAATAATTGCGTCAATCAAAGTGGCAATTGTCAAATACGAAGGCCTGCTGTCCTGGTCGCCAGTGGTATTGACCACTCCCACTGCGATGTCATCAAGACCCGCCATTAGCCTGCCCGCTAGCGCCCACAGCTTCGGCCGCGTGTGACGGCGTGGCGCGCGGGTCGCTGGTCGGCCTTGCACGCGCCGAGCACTCGGCAGTCGCCCGCCAGATCCACGACTGAGGGGGAGCCAGCGCGCGAGGCGCTCTCTGGGAGCGAGTGGGCACGACGCCACGTAATTGAGTCGCCGAGCGTCGAAGGGTCAACAACGGAGAAGTTGCAAGAGCCTGGACTTGACCAGACGTACGCTCGGCACCGCAGATCGAATCGACCGGAGCCGCAGCCCGTTTCACCGAGCATCGTCGCCGCCACCTTCGCCTACGTCGATTTGCCGATGACCACCATCCCGCCCCGGCTCGGACAACGGTGACCGTTCCGGCGCTCGTCCTCCAGCCGGCGGCGCGCAGCACCCCAAGCGGCGAGGGTGGACAAAAGTAGGAGGAAACGTTTCGACTGCTCCCTTGCCCCCTCCACCCTACCCCAATCCACGCTGCCTGGCTGGACAGAAGCGCCGGCGTGGCGAGCATTTCTACCCACGCCGCGGACGCCACAGGAAGTGTGTGTGCTGAGCGTATTTGAATCACATCTCGCCGACTTCACATTTAAAAAAAAAGAACACTACTAAGGATTTAAGTGATTTCCAATTCCATGTCATTTACCTGAATGGTAATCTTTTGGGAACTGTGCTATTAACCACGTGATAGTAACGAGAAGTAGTCAATGACACTTCATATTACCTGACGGCGGGGTAAAAATAGAAACACGCGCCCACCACTACTACCACCACCACCACCACATCATCCTCATCCCGGTATTGCTCGGAAAAGGACAGATGCGCAAAAACAAACCCGCCCGTGTGCCTTCCTGTTTTGACCGATCGCCATCTTAGCGAGGGATAGGAGAGGGTCACTCCCGAATGACATGACCGGATTATAATGTCAACCTGTGTAATTAAACATTGCAATCAGTGTGTGAAAAGTTGCGACCGGAGAAAACTTGGAGGAGCGGCGGGCGGAGGGACCCTCTATCCGGACCTTGCGAATCGAAGTGCACCGTAGATCGGATCGTTGCGAATAAATTACTGGAACTAATTTATCCATTGCCCGGCCCCAGAGTGTGACCATGGTTTTGCAATATGCAAATGAGGGTGGTAAAAATGACACAGAGCGACAGTAGCAGCGCAGGTGCTCTAGGGAAAACTACCCATAATGCACCAAGTGGCCGCCATATTTGTTGTTCTTTGTCCAATGTAGACCTGTCATGGTTCGGTTTGCTCCCTAAAATCCGATGAAATGTCACGGAGGAAACAAGAGAATCCTCAGCCAAGGAAGAGACTAGTCACACGTAAGTATTAAAGTCAGTTCTTTTTACTTTTTCTTTTTTTCTTGTCCTGTGAGCGCGACAGAGCGGCTTCGGACAGAACTCTGCTTATGGTCAAGGGCCGTGACCATGTTACCCAATGATGGCGGTAAGCGGCTCGGAGATTTTTTTGCCGGCAGATGACAACTTCGGACTGCGATAGCTATCTCCCTGGGCCGCGACACGCCTCTCGGAGCTGTCCACTGACCGGACGAGACCATGCGGACAAGTTGCGACCCTTCGCTTCGCCGCTGGTCACTTCGAAGCCGCTGCAGCTCCCACACCAAAACCGTTTTTTAGCGGCGTTCAGGTGGGGAGTAGCCTGCCGGGAGTGCGAGCCGCGCGGCAGCAGCTGACCACCAAGGTCCGTCCAACGCTACTCGTCGCACTCCACAACGCGGAAGAAGCCAATCCAGAGAAACTTTACGCGAACAAAAATCTTTTCTCAACCGCTCTCGCTTTCACAAAAGTTTTGTGCGGAGTTGGAACACTGCTCCGACATGTGCATCCATCGAAAGAGAGAGAGTACGTGAATGTGTAGGAGAAGGAACTTAGTGTACGGATATTGTTTACTGAGTCATGTCGACCTATCAATAGTTAAAACCAGCCACCAATTTCTTAAGAGATGTCCACTAAGGGTCAGTTTTGACCCTTGACTCGTTTCTTTTTTATTCTATTAAGTAGTTTTGACTGTATTATTATTTTTTTTTTAATTTTCTTAAATTTTGTGGATTGCCCAGCCCACATCCCCCGAATTAGCAATGATTACCAATGGCTAATCGGAGGGAGCGGTATCGATGCCGAGTGCCTGGCTGAGAGGCCGGCTTGACTCGAATGCAGACGGCAGTGACCATCTGTCGGCGATGCGACGCATCTCAGCCGGTCGATGAGTATTAGGTAGCCACTTGGAAGTGCCACACCTCGCAACGGCGGCGCTGTGGACCAGGGCGGCTTCGGTCGTCGGTCCATCGGCTGCTTCAGAGTCAGATGGGCCGAGCACAATAATACTATGCCGTTGCTGACGGAGTACAGGCCGGCTGACCTCGTCGACCCTGCACGTCACAAGCCCACTCCGTTTTCCTGGGCCTTACATATGCAAATAATGGCTGTGGCTGCTTTTCAGAATAGTATTTTTTTTTCCCTCCCTTCCCGTTTTTTTTTTTTTTTTCTTTCTCTCCACCCTTCGTTTTTCTTTTGAGTCGGACCCAACTGGGTCTGACCTCTTGTAACATCTCGTAAGTGGACTGAATGCGAAGTTGGACGGGATTGACGCAGTTGGACTTCGCCAAATATCATTGCTTCACCAATATTGTTTTCTATAGACAAAAAAGGTGTTTTATTAAATAGTTTTTGGCACCATCCCCTCCTCATATTTATCCTCACCCTTTGCTTCGCCAGTGCGTTGATCGCACATGCTGACCCGACTCTCACCCTTCATGACTGCCTTTTTTTTTTTTTATTAGTATTTCACCCTCAACCCCCCTCGCATACACTCACACACACATACACATAAAAGAAAGTTGTGCTGTACTTACTACAATGGATCAATTGGAGAGAGGAAAGAGTTCACCCAAACCCTTTTATTCTCTATTTTAAGCTTCGAACCGCAGTTTCTGCCGTTGCCCATAAATTATACCCCAAAATTTGAATGACAAATAAGCTTACTGTCTTCGCTTTGCAAAGAGTCAGTGAAAATTTGAAAGCAAATCTTTCAATACACATCGGATTATTTATTGCAATTTTTTTTTTCCTTTTTTAATTTTTTTTAACAGTGTTTGTGAGACATAGACCAATATTGAAAAAGAGTAATTTCTTTTTTATTTGAGTTTGTGTTAATGATCATAGTTTTTAATATAAATCTAAATATTAAAATTCACATTGTAACTATTTAGTTGAATAGATTTACTTGCAATCGCAAATTAATTGTAAAATAAGGATAGAAAAGAATTAGCTTCAATAATGGAGTTCACAAGAAACGTATCGATCGTTAGTTCCAAAGTAGATTTTAACGTTTTAAGTTTTGACAAACTGTGATTGCTGCATTTACGTGCGGACTCCATCGATAACTAAGATCGTATGTTTTTATAATAATTGCAATGAAAATTTCCAAGTTTTTAACGTAATTTATGCAGAGATCGTATAGAAAGTAAAGCTTACACGAACTGTTTTGGATCACAAATTAAACAAAACTAAAAGTTTTTCACATTGATTTAATCCTGTTCAATCTAGGATGCTTGTAAACATATTTATTCAAAAAGGAAATTTCACTGTAGACTTATAAATAATTATTATTCATCGAGGAAAATGAATAATGAAGATTTAGCTACGTATCTTAACGCATGTATTTTATCAAATAGCCTATATTGAATAAGGTATAATGGTATTGATTTAATTAATGTAAATAAATTGTAAGTAGTTTTACTTAATAAATTCGTAATAAATATTTCGTATTTTATTTTAAAATGTACATTTTTGGGGGGACATCTATGAAAATCTAAATCTGTTTTTAGTGATTTTAGAGGATTTTATAAATTTCCGGTAATTATAGAATAATGAGTTATATTTAGTATTAGAACTAACTAAATTATTATTATTATTATTGAAATAAAAGTATCAAGAATAAAACATTAGTTTTATTATTAAAAAACAAAATTGTTTCTTTTTAAAAAGATAATTATTTAAAATGGAAAATTAATATCATAAATGGCTTTTTAAATAGAGCAATTTTCATTTATTTTTTCTTATTATTCTATTTTTGTGCATCTGCGTAAAGTTAATTGCTTCAAAAGTTTCTTCGCGAAATCTCTATAAGACACCAACTATGTTTTCAACTTTTCATCCATTCAAACTTTCTCTATTACTTTTCTGTCCTGATCTTTCCCATTCATTGAAATCTTAGTTAGATCAAACAATCCTTTTACTTTCCTTTTCATCTGGAATGTAACCCCATAATTTCGCGCATTTTTCGTGGATTTGCATTCATACTTCTCTGCTTCTTTCTATTTTTTTTTTTTGTTAAACTTTATGATATAGTTTATGGTTCGTGAACGATATAAAAAATCGATATTGGATGCTATTTCAGTATCGTAACAGGAAATAATATTCTTCTCATCATTTGCAAGAGTTGTCAAGTCGGCTTGGAAGGCTAAATTTAAATTTCTCAGTCCGCTGAGCAGTGCCACGCTACTGACCGGAGAGACGGCCACCTTTCGCCGGCAACATTTTTCCGCTGGACAGTCTCTAGGCGAAAGCTGCTGCACTGTGTGATTCCCAGCGCAAATGTCACTCTCCACCGTCGACCGTGGTTTGCATATTGCCTTTTTCATTAGATTCGTTCTAAATTAACCTCGGATGGTAGTTGATTGCAACTTACTCCTGTACAGTATTGTTTATTAGAATCGGTGGTCCGAAATGACGGGAAGAACTGGATCTATTAGCAAAAGTGGTCTAGACGAGGAATTAATAATGTTTTTTAATGAACTTGAGAGTAGTTCGCAATTAGGAGCATAATTACGTTCTCTGAAGAACATATAGAACTTTTAAAAGGCCAGAAGTTAAATTTATGTACTATACACGAATTTATATATTTATTTAAACAACGATGTTACAGGATTTTTAAACTACTTTTTATTATTATAAACAATAAAATTTAAAATTGTGTTAATATAAAAAAATTGAGAAAAAAAAATTTTGAGGGAAAAACAACAGTTGTATTGAAAACGATTAAATTTAGAAAAACCTAATTTCGAAACTTGTGTAGATTTTGTTCAGTCTTCTTCTAATATTATTTCACTTTTATAATATATTTTTAATAATAGACCTATCTTTTAATTAATACAATTAATGCATTAACAACTTCAAAACAGGACTTAGCTTTTCATATATATATTAAAACGTTAATACTTGCATGAAATATATATATAAATGTAAATTTTTTTTCATGTATTGATGTTGTAATTTTTCTAATAAAATATTCTTTTATTTATCTGTGGTTTCTAAGTTACGAGAAAAAATTATTCAATTTGAAGATATTAATTTCGGTTAATTAAAATTAAGTCATTTGTTTTGTAAAAGTAATTGAAATACAAAACCACAGTTTCCGAAGTTCTGGTTCGACGTGTTTTAAAGACAGTGTTGATTGTTCGTTGTTCCAATCGATTTCGTTGTACGAGAGCGCCTCTCTCTTCGTATATTGATGCTTCTTACGGCACTAATGTTTTAATGACTAATCTTTCTGTCGGGAACTCATCGGTTGACACCAAATTTGTTAATGAAATGTTTCGCTCCACCGAAAGCTTAATAGCTCACATTTAGCAGAGGTGTTGATGTCATTTTTCTTGTTCTAGAGATTTCGTAGTTTTTTGGGGTTACTTTTTTAAAAAAAAAAAAAAAAAGAGAGACCGAAAAGAAAGGGAAGGATAGTTGGAAACGATAATTAATTCTGTTTTCTTATTGTTTCTGATAAGTCTTCTAAAAACAGACGCTCGAAAATAAAGCTCTGTAAATAAATTAGAGGAAGTACATTACCTGTATTGAAACGCAATAACTTAATGATTGAGTTCAATATTTGCTACAAAAAACAAACAGAATTTGTCAAGTCAGACGCATATTTCCACAGATAGGTACTTTTTTGGGGGGTGCAGGGGGAATTGGGATGAAAATTTAGCAGAAAAGATTATCAGAATATCGAGTTTCAATCAATGTGAAAGTACAAGATTTAAATTTCTACAACTTTGTTTGGTTCGAAAGGGAAAAACTTGAAAACTTTTAAAATTTTTAATTTTTTATGCTTTTAGTCAATACGTAGCCTTTATTAATATTTTTACTCAAACAAAAGTTAATTTAGATTCAGATACTATAAATAAATTCCTTTAGTTTTTAGTTTTTTTATTAAAAACTTATCACCTATTTACTGTCGTGAGTCCAGAAATGGCAAAATCCGAATGTCCAGGTCGGCCGAAATTATAGTGCGCTCCTATATAAATTAAAAGATGAAATAAAATAAATAAATTTGATTAAATGCTCTTCTCTCGAACACTAATAATTCAGTTTACGGTGTTCTTGTTAAATAAGGATATGATATACATTATATCTGCAAATGGTTTATTATATGCATAAAATGGGCTCCGCTGAGGCGAGAACGAAAGACTTTTAGTGCCTAAAGTAGTGGTATTGATTAATTGCAATTGGGAATTAAAAGAGATTTCGCATGCATGGAATGTCAGTGACTACACAACTCATTAGCGAGTGATTTGTTTTGAATTGCCAGCTCCATATCATCACCTGAATGTCCTGATCCGTTATTTGTTGTCCTTTTGTTGTGCGTAATTGAGCTGTAATGGGAGAGGTAATATGGCGACGGCAGGGGGGGGGGGGAAGTCTACACTTAATGATTGACTTGGAGATTGTTGGAAAGGGTGGTGGTAAAATGGTAGTTACCATAGCTTTATCTTTTGTATGGGAAGTTCTTTACCGTAATCAATATCAGTAATTCTATATATAAGATAAATAGTATAATCACGTTAAGATTCATTATTTACCTTATTTAAAATTTTTTTTTTGTTTTTTGCTATTTTCCTAATTTTTATAGCATATTAAAAGCCTCCGATATTCAGTATTATACATAAAAATATTAAAGATCACCTGTGTTTTATAAATAGATGGCAAGGTCTTTACTTATTTTTTTTTTTTTTTTTAGCTTTAATATTGTAATTTTTGACAATGCTAATACTATTAAAATCCCATTACTCTTAAAAGTTAATAATAAAAATTTTATTTCTGTATTTATAAATTCTTGATTTAAAAAAAGAAACGCTAATTTTTATTTTTACGTGATCAAATGTTAAGTTTTATCACAGATAACAAAAAAACAAACAGGAGAGTCGCGTTAAAAAAAAATAAGAATCCTTAAAATTTTGTAATCATTACAGGCAAATAATTTGCACTTCTCAAATCTTAATCATGTAAATAAAATAAAATATTTCACGTTCATACTTGAAAGAAGTTTGAAAGTAATATTTATGAGAAGGGGTTCAAACTGTTTAAAAAAGTTATTGTTTGTTTTTTGTGGGTTTTTTTTTTTTTTTAGGCTAGAGTAAAAAAAAATCCAATGAAAGTTGTTGGTTGTCAATTCACGAGAAATTACTGTGCATTTTCCTTTAATGTGTAGTTTCACGTCTCTACTTTGTTTGTCATTTGTTCCTTATTTATTTATTTACTTCAGTTGCTCTTTTTGTTTGTTTGTTTGTTTACTTTTTCTTTTTTTTTTTGTTAATATTTTTTGTTAGTTGTAGTTTCTTTTCAAATATTGAAAGGGTTTCGTTTGCTTCTAAATTAGAAAGTTTAATTGAATTTAAGTTCTACTGATGGTAACGATAGGGGATGAACTTCCTTTCCTACCCATATCCTTTTTTTTTTTCCTTGGCTACGCCCCTCTGTGACAGCATTTGGTTGCTTCCCCGTTACCCCCAGACCCCCACAGCTGTGCCGTGCCAGACCAAACATGCCTATAAACAGCTCTGCATTCGTTGCTTTAATGACCCCTCCCCTCTTGACTTATCTTTCCGTCTACACCAACTAACATTAAGAGAGCGGAAAAAAAAAGAAAAAAAAGAAGACCCCCTGATTGTGGGCTTGGTGAAATTCTAGCCAATGGACTGCATATAGTAATGCCAGACGGACTCTGCTAACCTTCCCAAATCAGGCCCAAGAGGGGACTTGCTATCTTGGCATTGGGATGCCTGACGGTTACAGTGTCGCTTTACCTGGCTACACAAGTCGCCCACATTCCTTGGTACAGAACCGAGAGGAATGTATTCTCTAACTCTCCCCCTTCCTCTATTGAACACAACCGAAAAATGGATAGAATACAAGGAGACTAAGGCTTCTTCAAAATAATCATTATAATCCAATAACATTTTCCCAGAATTCAATTTAGTGAATTAGGCTTTCTTAATTGCCTCAAGATTGTTCCGAAGTTCAAAATTCTCGATGTTTGAAAAGTATGGCTGTTTATTGATTCTCTGTCACTAGTTAGTAAAGTGTAATATAATTCTTATATTTTCATCAATTGGAATATACTTGCTCACATTTTCAAATTTTATAAGTAGTATCAATAAGTAGTAATTTTAACGAAGAAAATTAAGGTATCCTGGTGTATATATCTAAAATTCTTTTTAAAGAATTGTGAATAGCACGCTTTATTAACTTGAAGCATTTAATAAATTGACAGCTTTTGAACAGTTGACTGTTCAGTTTTACATCGCACGAATCATCTATCACACGTTAAATGAAGCCCTTAAAGAATGTGCAAGTTCTTTAAAAGCCAGAATTGAATAAATGAGGTTCTTACCAGTGGTCTTGAATTGGTCTATATATTAGAATTGTTTTTGTTTTTTTCAAGTTTCAAAATTCGAAATTTTTTTGCTGCTAAAGTCAATTAGAAATATTTTTTATTTTATTTATTTATTTAGCTTTTTTTTTTTTGAGGGTGAGGGTGATGAAGTTGTTTTTTTTTAAACTTTCAGTTAAAGCTTTTTATCTTCAGTACATGACAATGATGAATTCGTAAGAAGAACTGTAATAAGAACCAGATGTAAGACAATACGAGTCAAAAGAGAATTTTAAAATTGAGATGAAAAAAAGAAAATGAAAAAAAAATGTAATCATCACTTTCGTTATATTATTAAACTTAATTTCCAACAAGTTATAATTACTGTTAGTAGAAAAAACAAATTTTACTGTTCATAGTTAAATCTGAAAGGGAATAAGTTAGCAATTGTTAAACTAGCTGTATATTTGAGCTACAAGAACTCATTGATTTTTATGTATTATTACTTATGTTATTATGGCTTAAAAATTATTTAGAATACTTGAATTATAGATAATGTGGAAGAATTAAGGAATTGAATTAAGTATAGTTTTTAATTGATAATATATTCTTATAAATAGTTAAAAGTAGTTTCAATATAATAAAAACATATTACTATCGTTATTCTAATTTATGTTAAATATATTTAAAAGCTTAAATTGCACTTAAAGGAAAATGGATCTTTTAATATATGTATATAAATGGATATTTCCTAAATATCAGAAAAAAATTCAAAAAAAAAGAAACTGTAGTGTTTAGGAAAAAATAAATTCATTATTAAAATAGTATTAAGTTTATAATTTTGATAGATAAGTATCGAAAAAGAATAAAATACTCGTTTTATATTTTTATCAAAATATAAATAAATGAATAGGATTCTTAATTAGTTTCAAGAAATTATTAAGATTTCACTGTGGAAATGTAATTGTTAATGCCAAAGTTCATTAGTCTCTTGAAGTGGGACACTCCGCCTTTAACTTTGCTTTCTTTTTCTGTTTGGAACACCACCGTCGGAAGTTCCAAGTGATGAGACGATTAGGCGTTTTCTTCCTTCTCTTACAGTTAGGAATCATTCACGTTTTGCTTTCTAGATTTGCCACTGCATGCAAAGCGCCCTCTCACGATCAATTCAGCAGTTGATGAAAGAGACGACAAAAAAATGTTGCTCTGCTGCCGACTCCGCCGTGTGGGGGAGTAGCGCTACGAGCATCGTCCATTGATTGGATTTGAGTTCCCGTTTTAATAGCTAAAACCTTACGTAGATTTCCTCCTTGAATGGGTTCTCGTCAGTCTTTGAAAATTTACGGTGATAAGTTTTCGAGTTTTACAAGATTTTTACGAATTCATTGATGAAGTAACGAAATTCAATATGGGAAGATAACTCAGATAGTCTTAAAAAACACTTTCTATAATAGCTTTTCTTTTTAGAAAAACATCTATAACAAAACAACATCAAGCAAAATTCTGAAAGCAGAAGCTACATACATTTTTTTAAAAATAAATTAATATATTCAAATAACGCATTTCTTTAGGATATTCCCTTTTTATTTCATTAGAGGAAATGGTTACAATTTAAGGCAAAAATATATAATCTCTCGATCCCATAAGATGATCAGCATGTGAAGATGTTTGGCTACGATTACAAATATTTTTCAAATATTTCAAATATTGGATTAAGTTATGTAAGAAGCCAAAGTTTTTGGAAGGAGATGTGATTATTTTCAGGACTCTCGAAGAGTGTGAAATATAAACCAGTTTTGCCTTTAAAAATGTTTATCTTTGAATACCAATTTAAGGGATATCTTTGTAAATTTGATTTTTTGTTTTTTTTGAAAGTCGAAAGTAAACTAAAGTTGCTTTCGAAATTTAGGCAAAAGGGAATTAAACCTATAATAAAAATCAGTGAGAAATATTTTTGGGATGTATGTTGTTAGAGAAAGTAAAGTTTCCTTCCATCCTCCCTCAGTTATCCAGATATAAGTGCAGTTTCTTTAAAGATTGACGATGGTAGTAGCATAGCCCCATTTCCACCCTTTCAACCTTACTTCCTTTTCCCTCTACCTCCACCTATGCACAACTTTGGTATTTGATGAGTGATGCGTCCAAGATGCCAGACATGATGAACGTTCAACTGGTGCGGAAGTGAATGAAGCAGTTTTGTTTTAGGAGATTGTGCTTTTTTGCAAAATATCCCTGACTGCATATGTGGAGGAGATCATTAAGAAAACGAGCTCAGCTTCCAAAAAAGATAGACAAGTTGAGGGAAGGAGCAAAACCAACAGAAAGATGTACGTTTAGCGAAAAAAATGTGACAGCCGTTATGAGTTGTGGATATAATTTGTTAGGCTAATGACAATGAAGATTATTTTTATCCAACATATTTGGAGTCCGCGTGGAGGCTGTTATGGACCCAAGGAAGGTTGTGAGGGAGGGGGAGATTAAAAAAAAAAAAAAAAGCGAATGATGCTGACATGTGAAGCTCAGATGTTGAGAGTCGTCCTGGGAACGAAGGCCAGTTGGCAGAGCTGGTACGCCAGCTGCCGGTCACTATGCTGTCCCCCCATGGAGCCCGAGGCACTTTTTTTAAAGTTAAAAAAAAAAAAATAATAACTTGCTCTAAACTTGGCTCGCTGCAGGCAGGACAAGAGAGACAATCCGTCTTGGGCGGAGATGTCCCGCAACTTCAGGGTCTCTTTACGAAAGTTTTTCCGCTGCTTCGCTTCTGAAAAATAAGGATTAAAATAGCTACTTTTTTATAACACATGAGAAGACCTTTCGTTTTATTACAGGTAACTTCGATCTCATGAAATGACTTATTACCATTTGAGAAGTAGAGAAATTTTCCCTAACTTGACTTTATCGAAATTCTCAGATAGGCCTAAATATAGTATAAAATGAATAATAAATATAGCAGAACGGTATATTTGGGAAAAATAAATGGAAGAAAAAAAAAAAAAAAGAGAGAAAAGGCTTTGGTAGTATTCTAGCATTACAAATAACCTTTAGGGGAAAAAAAAAAGTAGTCAAATCAAATGTATATAAATAGTTCAAGATGGGAACAATAAGTGCGCACAAACATAATAAAAAGTTGTTACGTTTGTTTAAAATATTGTAAACGTAATAAAATATTGTTACGATCAAAGTATATTCACGTTAGCAGAAACAATGCGATTGCTTGGTAGCAAATTAGAACCTTTAAGTAAACAGGACGAATTTTTACGTGAGAATTCGAGTGAATATAATTTAGGTTGTTTCTTGAAGTGGTGAATCATAATTACTTATCTGAATTACGAACTCGTTGAAAAGATATTATCTAAAGGAACTAAAGATAAGTGACTTTAAAAATCGTTTAACAGCTACGGATGAAGGTTATTAAACATTTACTTGAAAACGTAGTATTACTAACATAAATAACGTTATCTTGATAAATTTATGTCATCTATTGAACTTTGTATTTTTCTAATGCAAATCTTCCGATTTTTTTTTGTTTTAAATCCAACTATTTCTAATTGGAAATTTTATTTGTTTAATTTTTTAAAGTTTACTTTAACAATTTCGTTTTTTGTATTCCATCAGCAAATGCAATTATAACACTATTTTCTAAAAAAATTATTATAATGCATTTTTATCCAATATGCAACAAATGTAACGATACGTAACGTATTTAGCAGCTTACGAATACCTGTAACTTATACGTAATTTTGTATTATAGTTAATTAAAATTTTGTTGTACATAAATCTAATTCAAGTATTTTAAAAAATACTGATAAGATAAACTTAATTTAACTATGTAGCAAAATTAAGATACGGTTGATATTTTAATTGTCTAATGATTAGTTCCTTCTATGATCTATGTCAAAGGTTTTATTTAACTATTATTATATTATTTTTTTTAAAAATAATAGTTTATTTGCTTATCCAAAGTTTACGTTAAAATGTAGCTCATTAATAATAAATAATTCTGTGATAATCTTTGAGATTTTTTTTTTTAACGGTCTAAGAAAATCCGATTTGGTATCTTTGCTTATCTTAGTTGGCTTCTTGTTGAGTTCTTTTTTTTTTTTTTTTTTTTTTAATGAACAAAGTTGTTTTAGATTAAAATGTTTCCACTTTGAAATTTGATTAGCTCTGTTTACGTAATTAGTTAAAAAAAAAAAATAATAATTCTAAGTTCTAATGTGCTGGTTGTTCCATTGGACAGAAAAAAATTAGTGCTAAAGATTTAGTTGATATTTTTATTATCGTTCCATTTTTATTTTTTTTTATTATTATTTGCTAACAAGGCGACACATTCTAGGCCGCGCGGGCGTCTACATGTGTGTACAGGTACTCGAGAAATGACCAGGGTCGTCTGTATCTTGGCAACTCTGAGATACCGTTATCAAGACAGCCGTAAAAACAAGGTTGTTTTTGAAGGAGTGTCCGGCGATACTGACTTCTGCAGATAGGATAGGCTGAGCAAATGTTGGGTTCCCAGGAAGCCCACTCACCACTTCCAGCTTCCAGGGCAAACATCCTGGACAGAAGCGTCATCTGTGTTCCGCCTTAAACAGCGCCATGGCTAGCATATTGTTAAGCTTAATCATCTCAAAGACCTAGAAAGTTGCTTAAGTAGAAAACTTAATACCTGTTGCAAACAAACAGACACCGACCTTAGTTAAAAGATTCATCTAAGTGAATTTTGAGGGATTAAGAAACTTACTTAAATGCAAAATTTTGGTCAAATCCGTTTTGGGAAGCAGTTTTTCTATATGATGTTAAACAAGTCATACAGAATACTTGAAGGCCGAATTCGTTGCATCTTCAGAATCATCAAACGATTTATGAATATTTTCAGTTTTCTTGCAAGTGAAAGTGCTGTTTGACATTTTTGTCCCTTCCGTTTGATTCCGTTTTAGACAGGTTTTACTGTATTTTATTCGCCCCTTCCCGCTTTTCTTTTTTTCTTTCCTCTGCCCCTAGCCCCAACTTTCTTGTCCTGTCCTACCCCTAAAAAACTGACACCTGAGCTGTCTGCCCGGGATAGGTATTGTGAGGGATCTTGGGGTCACTGATCACAGAGGAATTTCCATGGCCTTCTGCTTTCTCTTAGACTGTTCTCCAAATTCTGGTACCCGAGGACCAAGCGCTCTCTTGATCCGTCGTCATCAGGATAATCCTTGAGCCTAGTCTTTACCATAATAATTCCTGGCTGGTTTTCGATGCCAACTACATTGACCAGCGGAGGGGATGTTCGACCTCATTACGTATCTTTTTTATTTCTCTTATTTACCATTCGAGCTTCTTGATAACGGCTTTATCAGGGAGGATAAAAATCTGTCCTGTTTTTAGTTTGCTTTAAAATTTACTTAACGATGAACTAAAGATTAGTTGATTATTCGTTTGCCATTTTTTAATTTCTTTAGAATCCTCCGAAAAATAGGTACATGTACCTTAAGTAAGCCAAAATAAAGCCACCTCTATATATCTTAAAAGATACTACGATTAAGTCAATTATATAATTTCGAAGAACCCTCAGTAAGTACCATAAGTCTTCTAACAGACTTTTATCTAAATGCGCAGAAATTTAGAATGTCGATATTAGTTTAGTTAAGTTTAGTTAAGTCCTGAGGTAATACCAAAACAATACTTAAAATTCTATCTACTAAATATTTATTCATTGTAAAGTTTTTGGATTTAACTTAAGATTTAGAAAGTTATTCTGTTGTTATTAGATAAACTATTTACATTTTAATTTCGTTATTAAACCAATAGGAAGAAATAAAACAGTAATGAGTGAGTTTTTACTGCATAAATAATAAAAATCGTGAACGATTGTCTTCAGCTTTCAAGAAGAAAACCTTCCATTGACATTGTTGTTAAGGAAATCTTTATCGGTTTTGAATTCCTGTTAAAGGGTGGGCAGATTTCATATCTCCTGCATTTTAGTTCGCTGTAGAGAGGTTTTACAAAGAGTGCGCCTGCGCACAAACAGCTGACTGAGAAAGGGTATGAAATTTCATTAAGCCTAATTAGGATGTGCGCGTGTGCAAGTAGGAAAAAGGAAGGAAAGTTGAGGATTAACAAAAATCATTGAATGACTTCCCAACATTTTCCCCCAAATTCCATTAGACTAGAACAGGATCCAGAGATGGACAAAACCACAGAAAGAAATTTAGAAATAGGCTTTATTAATTAAGCAAAAACAACATACAAAATTCATCAAGCTTTGCGAGAGCTTTGCTTCAGTTTCTGTTTTTGCTTCTATTTTATATTCAAGATCGAATTTTGTAGTCTATCAAACTTCTCACGAATTCAGTTAACAAATTAAGTAAACCAGAAGACATTAAACAAAATTTTTAAAAAATATTTCGAACTTCAACTTTCGAATATTGTACATTTTACATAAAAAAAAAAATAAAAAAAAATTAATTAATTAATTAATTAATTAATTTATTCAATTAATAATTAATCAGTATTAATCTGAATTAAGATTTAATCATTTTAAAGTGCGTCTTCCAAAAATTTAATTTGGATTCATAATAGATTATTTCATTAAATTTAATTACAAATTAATTACATCTTCAATTTTCTTAGAGTATTTAATATAATAATTTAGTATACAATTTCTTATGTATAATGAAGTAAGCAAATATTATTTTTAAAAACAAAGAATTAAATATTATTATTTGAGTTTAAAGATCAATGTTAATAAAATAAATAATAAAAATAAAAAAATAAATAAAAATAAACTTTATTTCTCTCCGCAAAGAAAGCACTTTTTTATGGATGACTTAAAAAATTAATTTATTTTTATATTGCTCTTTTTATATAGCAATATATTTCTGTCTACTTAGGCTACAAATTAGTATTGTTGTGATTTTCTTCTGTCGTCTCTTGTCTCATAAACCTGTCAGCTCAACCAAATAATTTGTTTGTTTCTTACAAGTTTATATTTCAACTTTTGAGATTCATTTCAAATTACAATAAAGATGTCAACTACATTTGATCTCTTTTGTACTTTGCTAGATACACTTGTACTAGGATTTACCCCCATTATTATCTTAGGGGCTCTGGAGATATAGGCTCTTAGAGAATGAAGCCGGAGGGCTAGTCTGACACTTTTTAGATATTTGCTTTTTTACAGTCGCTTTTTATAGTTAAGTTTTCTTAGACGGGTGTTTATTAGCTATAAAAAAAAGAAAAAGAAAAAATTAAATATTTATCCATTATTTTTATTGAAATAAACATATTTTTTTTACTTATTTCTTTAAAAAATTATTTTTGTAATTAAGTACTGATAATTTAAAATTAAGTTACTAACGTATTTTTTTCGAATTGCATCAGGAGTTGTATATTTTTTTTTAGTAATTTTAATTGAATTTGAAATTTTTTTTTTTTTTTTTTTTAATATTTTAACCTGAATAAAACAGTAAAAAAAAAAAAAAATCATAAAAAGGAAATGGTAATCAGTTTTAATATTTACTAAAAAATTAGCCGAAAATAATTGTTAAAATTATTCCTGGCTCTATTTCTAATCGCTATTTCAAATGAGATGGAATTGTAAGCTGACCAACTTATAATTTAATGATAAATTCTGTATAAGTTTATTAGTAGTGAAAAGTATTTAAAATTTGTTGAAAGCTTAGTAGTTTATTTTTAGTTAGGACAGCAAAAATAAAAAAAGCCCTGTATTAATTTTTGTATAATCTATTTATATTTCAATTTGAAATTAATTGACTAAGTTTCTGTGGTATATTATTATTAAAGATGTATTATAATTTTTATTTCTAAAAAGTAATTTTATATCCTTAAATAACCATTAATATAAATTGTCACTTTGCAACACAATTATTTTTATTTTTTGAGGGTATATTAAATCTTGAAATGAATAACGAAAAATATTTTTATTAATTTTTAAATTTAAATAATTTACCTTAATTACTTTTAGTCTTAAAAAATTGATTATTGTTTCCGTTTAAGAGGATAGGTTTTTACTTGTGGAAAATTATTCATATGGTAATTGGCAGTATTTCATCACTTAATGTTGTGTTTAGGGCTAGTTTTCACTTGGCTTTATCCGTTTTTTGATTGATTCCATTTTAATTGGATAGTTTAAAAGAAGATTTGCTGTCTTTATGGCTGCCTTTAATTATCAATTTATTCAACAGCTTCACAGTGAAGGAGATTTAAATGGCTTTTAAAAAGGGGGGAAAAAAAAATAAAAGCATAGAGAAGAAAAAAAAAAAAGTAGTTCTTCCTATCTGACAAACGTAGAAAGAATCCATAATTGAATCTTTGAAATAATTATGTCTGCGAATGTTAACATGTTATCTACCTGTAGATTTCCAGTAGAAAAACGTGTTTACGCAAACATCATTAAATAAAAAAATAACAGAATGAGATAAAGATTAAAAAAAAATAGATTTATAGATGAGAGGAAAAAAAAAAAAGAGCAACAACAAAAAATCAAAACAAGTAGCTAACGAAGAGCGGGAACTGGTTGGTGCCGAGAATATGGAAGGTTTATTGGACATAATTGTAATAAACATGCCTACCCCGCTTATTACGTAGATACATCATCCAACTACCTGCAAAAACAAAAGCGAGGAGCCATTAAAAGTTCACGAGGAACAAACCTCAATTACACTGCACCGGGGCAGGTGATGCTTATCTGGCAAATAAATCAGTTGCTTTAACTAATTAGTCTAACATCATTGGTGTAAGAAACTCCTCATTACTTATAATTGGGGTGTTGTACACGCAGGCCAGACGCAAGGTTTTACAGTTATTTCAGGGAATCTGATGAGCGAACCATTGGAGAGCAATTTTTTGGTTACGCCAACAAAAGGTTATCAGCCTGTGTATGTGTGTGTGTTTTCTATAGGAAGAAAACCTGTTACAAGAAATAAGTCATATTCTTATCTCTTCGTATATGTGCGAGATCTCCTTTGATGAAGATGTTGGCTGTCTGATGCCACGCTTTCATTGCATAATTGGATCAATTGTTCCACTTTCTCAAGAAAGAAATAGCTCTCTGCCCCTTGGAGATTAACTTCTTTTTTTTTAAAGTTGTTAAAGGATAAATAACTGTCAATTTTCAGCAATAAATATTAAGTAAGTTGCCCATCGTTTCCTTAATTTTATTTACGTTTATATTTATTTATATAATTATATATCCTTTAGTTTTCAATAAAATGAATAATTTAATTATTCATTTATTAAAAGTAAAATAATAAAATAATTATATTATTTACTTTAAATATTTAACTTTCCTTATAATACAATGAATAATTTAAATATTAATAAAATTACCACCCTTTATTAATATGACCATGATACTAACATTACGTATATTAAACTTAAGTAAATAAATAAATAAATAAATAAATAAATAAATAAATAAAATTCGTTTAAATTCTATGAATTGCTTCCTAACCATTTTAATTTAACTTGACACTTATTGTTTCTTTCAGAAATATAAGAATAAATCAAACCTTTTTTTTTTTCATTATTTTATAATTTTCTTTAGTTAAATGCGATTAAACAACAATGTTAATGTTGTTAATAAAATATCCGAGCAATATTAAGATATTAAGATATCCGAGCAATTGGTTTCTAATTAAAAATTTTGTTACTGTTACTTTACTGCTAGTTACTATTTCTTATTTGTATTGCATAACATAATGCAATTAACTTTATTACTCTTTAAAGTATAGATTTTAAAGGGCAATAAAATTAATTAAGTCTGCCAGGTTGTTGATTAGTTTAATTGAATTCGAAACCAAGAAAAGACATCAAACAAAATTGTTTTGGAGATCTCTTGTCTTGAAGACACAATCAATTAATTTCTTCCGTAATGCTTCGCAGATTTGATTAATAACGAGTGAAAGCAGCGATTACGGAGATTACAAATTGGACTTAATTTAGTATTAGTTCCATTACGTTGGTTTCATACTTTTAATTATTAATAAGGATTACTGTTCATTTTGTTCGCTATCCGATAATAGAAATTGAATTAAATTGAAGGAGAAAATGATCTTTAATATTTTGATAAAACAAAGATAAATGTATATAGTCAAAGTGTTAGAACATAAATTGCAGTTTATTGTGAATGTAAAGACTAAAAATAATGAATAAATGAATTGACATGCTTTGTTCTTCCTAATTTTTAAATTGTATTTGTTTTTTATTTTATTCGATATCTGATTAAATAACGGTATTTTTTTTAAGCTGAAAAATGCTCGCAAGATAACTAATAAAAGTTTTTAAACAGATACGAATAAATAATGTTAATTAAGCGTTCTTTTCTGGTGCTTTCTATTCCTAGCATACTTAAATATATCAGGAAAATAAAATATTAAACTTCTAAAAAAATATTTAATAAAATTAATTTTCGTTTAAACATAAAATTTATGCTAATTCGTCTAAAATTCTTATTAGTGTTGTTAATAAAAAAATATAGGATATTTTATATTAAATATCTAAATAATTCATTGATGAGTTAACTAAAGTCCTTTGATTTGTAAATAAATCTTTTTTTTTTATGCTTTAGGGTAAATAATTTATTAGGAACAATATGAAATCGTGCCTATGAATTGACGTGGGGATTTAATCCCGGGATTATCCACTTGGTTCATACCAAAAGTTAGTCCTAAAAAAAGAAGAAGAGAAAAAAAGAGAAGAGCCTTTAGTAGGCTGTGAATCAAAGCATTAGGTTTACATTCAATCGATTTGATGTTTTTAGCGAACTTGAGTAGCTGCAACTCTTCATTTGCATCAACTTAACCATTGCATTGGAATAATGGAAGAAAACTACTTATTGCTATTTCCAAGAATAATATTTAATAAGAAATTTCTAACAATAAAGCATTGCTTAATTTAATATTAACAAAAGAAATTTCATTCGTATTTATTTATTATTTATTAGAAGTTAATAATACTTTATCCTGTTCCTTTCTTGTTTTTTTTTTTTTTTAAATCGTTAATATAGTGGTAGGAAAAGAAAAAATATTGTTGTCGAAGAAAAGACAAATAAATTAATGGATAAACACATATCCGTCGATTCGTGCAAATCCCCATTTTCTTTTCGTTTAAGAGTATTATATCATTCGGCGACCCCCAATTCTTCTTGTTACAATGTTAAAGCAGCAAAAAATAACATCGCTGCTTCACAAGTATCTTGATGTAATTGTGGAGGATTCACCCCCAGTGGTGTTCTTTGCCGTTGTCGTTCTCTGGGTCTGGCCTCGGTACTTGATTTATGGCGGGGGCGAAGTTTATGAAGTAATACCTCAATTCGGGGGAAATAGCTGCATCGTACACGTGGGGTAATGAAAATTTCTTTCATATTTGTAGCTCGGGGGTGGGTAGGAGAGTTCATTACATTGTTCATTTTGTACCATGTGTGTTCCTAATACAGCATTTTCGGCCAGTAATTTTTCTTCTTCAGCCCATTTATATTTAGCTTTTTCTTCATTGCTTAACGCAAAAGTGTAAAAGGCCAAATTTTTTTTGCCCATTCCAATTCGATTCTTTTTTTTCTTTTTGTTACCAAGAAATAGTCTCTTTTCAGGAAAATATGTTCTGTAACTGACTTAAGTGATCAAAGCAAAGAAAAAAAAAAAGTGTGAAATAAAACACGATACATTTTTAATGTATTACACAGTTAAATCCTCTAAAAAGTTTGTTGATTCAATTTGCAAATAGCTTTTTTAATAGTCGGAAATTATTTCTTTGTGTGAATGTGCTGTTTGCACATGCCATTAATTATGTAATTACTATTTCAAACGCAGAGACGGGATTAAATATTAATTTAGACAATGAATGAAATTTCGAGTTTCATCTTTAAATTCAACTGAAGTCTTCGACGATCTCTTATTACAAAATTCATCATAAATATTAAAGAAACACACTTTTAGGATTTTAAACTAATTAAAAATAAAATTAATTAAAAATCTAAAACGATGTACATTAATGGTTCGGGCTCATTTTTTTTTAATTTTTTTTTAACAAAGTTCATTTTTGAAATATCGCTCCCACATCTCAATATCTACACATTTTAGTTCTAAGAAATTGCAGAACTAAAGAACGAAATTTCCAATTGTTCAGCTGTTTGAAATTATCATGATGAGTCTTAAAGGCAGCTCTCATAGAAGTGTCTAACAAAAATATGAATTTTGAAATTGGTCCTTATAAGGCGTACCTTAAGCCTTTTGCAACTAAAACATTTTTAGTCCTACATATATAAATATTTGATTAGCATAGTGGATTCCCAACAGTCAATCAATTGGAATGAACTAATTTGGACTTTAACGTAACTTTCATGTCCACGTTGCAGCAAAGTCTACTGAAGTGTCGAATTCATTAAAGATTACCATCAAGGTTGAAAGAAATAAGATTTGCTAATTAAGTTTTTCGAAACTTTTCAACTGAAGGTTTTTAACGTGTAAAGACAGTTGCTATATTCTGAAAAGTTGTATTGCAGTAGACGTATTCTTGTCAAATTACGTCTTGACAAGGAAAACAAAACCTCAAGAACTTAATAAAAAATATTACATTGAATATGAAAGTAGTCAAGAAACTGAAGCAGAGTCTTTGAGATATGACAGTTTATAAATTTATAAGAAATCAATCATCACCCATCTACAGCCTATATTAAAAATAATGACTACCGTATATCAAAACGATAATGTGCTTTGGGAAGGTGGGGCGTTTTTTTTAAAATCCAAATTATAAGCCTGATTGGATATTCGAACGAATTATTTTGTGGTTTGCATGTATATTTATTTCTTTGAAAAATTTCGAACGGGTTTGAAAATTGAATATTTATTAGAGTAATTTTACATCGTTTCAGTAAAACAGAAAGTGATACGAAAAACATAAAAGAAAGTTATTGAAATCTAGTTTTTCTGAATAGAAATTTATCATCCCCAATCCACCTGCCATTCATATCTCCAAGGTTACTTTCACTAAAGACTTATATAACTTTTTTTTTTTTTTTTTTTTTAAGTGTGTCAAATTACTGAATGTTTTGATATCACTCATCTTTAAGAATCATTCAAAATTTTATAACAATAATTAAAATAGTGTTTGCTTTTTTTTTCCTATCCATCATCAAAATTGCTTTTGTTATTCGTTGCATTTTTTAAAAAGTCTTTTTAGCAATTCGTATTTTTAGCAAATTTATAATTTTTTTTTATTAATTTTTAATTTAAAAAAATAGATACGAAAACAGTCTATTTTAAAACTGTAACGATATATTTTTTTTTAATTTTAATTTTTCTTGAGATCCGTTCCATTTAATTTCATTAATAACAACTATAATTTGTTATTATCATTTACTATAATATTAAAATTATATGTAAAACATAATATGTCTTACATATTTGAAGACTTTAATCGGATCATAGCATCTTTAAATAATAAATGGGTAAAATTGAGTTCCTGAAAATTCTAACTAGGGCGTAATATCAATGTCTTCCACGAATTAATAGTATTCTTCTTCTCCCCTTTCCCTCTCTAATGTGAGACCATAAATTATGCATTGTGGCTTCAGGAGAAATCGAGTGTCTCTTGTAAGATAAGCAGGTCCACATTTTTCCGTGTGATGCTCCCAGGTCCAGTGTGCCACAGGGTCCAACGTGAAAGCCAGACTTTACTTTTGTTTTATAGCAGCGGTGTCCATTTGGGCTGGTCTGCTGTTTACCAAGTAGGTGTTTCCCAGTTGGTGCAGACAATGGCGATAGGAGAGGTCATCTCGGGCACCCGATCCAAGTGGGCCCGCATGCTTTCTTAGGTTATGTATTATATGGGTGGGGTTCTGATATCTGGGGAGAAAGAATTCGGCTTTTGTCAGTCCGGGCGAAATTGCCAGTGGCTCGCAAGAACCCAAGGCCGGAAAAAAATGTAATCTTGCGGCCGGGTCACCCTCTCCCAAGGACAGTTGGCCCCTTTCGACTGGGGAGCTGCTCTGGCACTAAGGGCATGGCTGACAGCGAGTGAATGTGCACATTTTGAAGGACATCAGACATAATAACTGGGCAGGCCAAATATGCAGCCAGCTGCCCGTAGCCTTAATCTGGCCAGGGATCGGATACCCCTGGACATCCAATGAGGTGTGCATGCTGATTAGCAGCGGTCACTTGCAAGCCAACAGCTGATTAAAGCGATAGACACGCCTTCGATCAGTCCAGTCAAGGCTACGACGCAATCAATCGTCAATAATAGTTTTACTTGTTTTTACCAAAAAAAAATCTTCCAATTATATATATATTGAAAGCTTTCATTTTGATAGAATTCTACCATCAAAATAAAATAAAAAAAAATCCTGACCTATATTTGATATAAAATCTTTCAAAATTTCATTCATTTAGTAACATAATGAAAGTTGTGGAAAGGATGTACCTAAAGCGTTAAAACTAATAGTATAGAAAAGGTGCAATTAATAGCTCATTCTAGAAAGAAATCAATTTTTTTTCCTTTTTCTTTCTTTAATTTTATTTTTTCGATATCTCATTCTTACCAATAATTTTGAAAGCTGTTGAAGAAATTCTTCAATTGCTAAAAAAGCCTAAGTTTTATTTAAGTGTTTACTTAAGTTTTAAGTTATAAGGTGATAAACTTGTTAGTAATATTTACATATAAAATATGGAGACGCGAAAATTTAATAACTTACATTTTATTAAAAAAAAAAAAAAAAAACTATTTCTAATAGTTTCTTTTTTTTTTTTAATTTATCAATTATAGGGAATTGAAAAGGAAGTGGTAAACCCTACTCCCCCACCCCCGTTTTCGTTTTTTCAAAATTGACAATCCCAGCTCAACAGATATGTTGCTATTAGTAGTTCAAAGGGTTAAACTCTACTGAAATTAAATAATATATATTAGAAAATAACATTTTATAATATATGACAAATTGCCTTTCAATGATTGTTGATGGAAGGTGATATTTCTATTTGATTCCATTGTATTTGAAATATATAGAGCATTTGAAGCGACTACAGTAAGGCAGTCATATCATTCATATAAATTACTCCACACTAAATTAACTCATTTGATAAACCCTAATGAGCAGCACTGGGCGACCTAACATTAGATGCAGGCAATGCAATCGCGATTTCCAATGCTAAATAGGTCTAGAAAAACAAAGGACTTCAGAGGGAGGTTTTTTTTCTTAATGTTATTTTATTTGAATGGAAGCGATAATAAAGAATAACGCAGTTGCTTATTTAATTTGATAATAAAGCTAAAATATTCTTCAGCTAACATATGGGCAATAATAATAATAATAATAATAATAATAATAATAATAATAATAATAATAATAATA
>JAFIDM010012231.1:83547928-83561341 GCA_023159025.1 Thereuonema tuberculata
ATTATTATTATTATTATTATTATTATTATTATTATTATTATTATTATCATCTTAATCGTGAAATACTTTGTAATGAGCAGTCGCTATCAGCTTTCAGAATCTAGTAGGTCACATTGTTTCATTAACTTCTTTCAAGAACTTTCCGCTTTAATTTCTTTGTTGTTTTATCATTGTCTAGAGATTGAAACCTCGATTGGAGACTGTGCTTGGACACACGAATGAGGTCCACCTAGCTAAACTTTCTATAAATAAAAAAAGGGGAGGGGGGACTTCGCAATTGGCACCAGCACACAAGTTTGTGTGTTATAAATATAGAAATATGTGTCAGATTTCCACTGGTGGCTCCCACAAGTTGGCAGTTCTACAAACAACTTTGGAAATGTCAGAAGTGACCATTGGTTTCTGCACAGTCTGCCTTAGTAGGCTACCGAGCTTCGTTCACTGCTTTGTGTAAAAAAAAACTCAGCACTGAGTTTTCCTGGTTCGGGTTTTTATCCAATTTGCATTATTGTCTGCTAGTGGGGGAGGTCATTGTTGCCAGGCAAAACGAAAAAAAAATGAAGGAATCAAATCTTAAAACGAAAGAGCGACTGCTGCAATTTCAAAACGCCACCGAGAAGGAAATGAAAAGTTGTAAGGGTGAAAAGGACCATTGTGCAAGGTTTAATTTCTTTATAAATGAAAGTCGAAACTGGTTTCCCCTCTTTATTTCCGTACTCTCTGAACGACATTAGCGCTACATTTATATCTAGGATTCTTTATTCAGAACCCAAAATGAATTTACAACTTGCATTTTTTTATTTTATTTTTTTTAACTAAAGCCAAATCAAGCAAAACAAAGCAAATTGTAAGAATGAATGGATTTCCGTAAGAAATTTCAAAACTGATTTTTCCCTTATTCAGCAAGATTTATTTCAAAGTAGTTTATTTACTAAATAAATAAATAATAAAAAAAATGATTGTCAGCATTAATGTTTCATATTGCTGGCCAACTACGAGAGTAGCACATTTAGAAAAAAAAAGATTTTTTGACTTGTTGCCACCATTCAATAGTATTTTAAGAACATTTCATTGAAAGGCAAGTTACTGACCTAAAATATATGGAAACATCACATCGCCAGGACTATAAAGTATCGTATTAATTTAACCCACTTTGTGTGATGCAAAAAAATTTCGTGTTAAATCATTATTTTTAAAGAGTTAAAATTCATAAAAGAAGTAATAGTTATGATTACATAAAAAAAAAGTTTAGAAGTGTAATAATAATAAAAATAATAATAATAATGAAATCAATATAACCCTACATATGTGAAAATTAAAAGTTAAGGACATTTCGTAAAATTAATAAGTAATTATTTAATAATTATTTTTTTTTGATAACTTTACCTGTAAACTATAACTGATAGTTTGAATCATGTATTTTAAAAGCAAAGAAATCGCCTTACTTTCAATTGTAATATATTAATTTTTCTATTAATTACAACAGATTAAAAATCCTTCAGATTTCGTGCTAAATCAATATTTTCACAGAGTTCAAATTCATAAAAAAAGTAATAGTTATGATTACATAAAAAAAAAAAAAAGTTTAGTAGTAGTAAAGCTTAATTAATAACAAAGTAACAGAAGCAATCTATTAAAACAATATAAAAGATCCATTTTATAGGATCTTTATAGGAAATATAAAGTTATATAGGAAATAAAAGTTTTTTTTTAAGAAATATAGAAACTTAAAATTTTACGTAATTTCTTTTTCTTTTTAACATTATGAATTGAAAAATTATTTCAATATTGTATTAAATAATCAATAATGAAATAATTTCATTGAAATATTAAGAAAACATTAATCAGAAACCTTAGAAGTCTATGAGAGAAACTAGTTTTATTCGAAGTCCTAGAATACTTCTTTCCTGTGCCTCTTGAGGTGTGAGATGATCGTTAAGTAAATATTACCTATGGACTGAAGACTCTTATCTCTTGAAACTAAACTTCACCTGTTCATGGACCTACACTTCCTTTTTTCCCACAAAGATTTATCAGTGAAGGAGCCATGGCTTGTATTGCAAGTCCAAAAGATTTATTTACACAGCGTTTTATTGAGAGCGATTCCCTTCGCCCAATCTATGATAACATAAACATTTTTGTCCACTAATGGTATTTAAAAATACCATGTCGGATACTGCCAACTTATTAATTTAATTTTATAGTAATATTATTGACTAATCTAGTTATTAATTATTGAAAAATTTACTTATTATAATAAATAATTTAACTTTTCGATAACAAATTACTATAGTTGACAATGATTGTTACTGGAATTATACTATGTAACTACTTCGTAATTATACTTCTGCAAAATGCAAAAAAAAAAAAAAGTTAAATTATATGATTATTAAAAAAAAAAAAAGAATAGTTAGAAACTTTTTCGCATTTTTCCAATTGACTGGTAATTTTCTATAATTATTTTTCAACCTTCGGTTTTAGTCATGTTCCTTTATTTTTTTTTAATATTATGATTTCAACACATCGGTTGTTTTTTTATTTTTTTTCTTCTATAATTATGCTTAGATAGTTACAATAATCATTACAAGGTTTTGTTATTACATGGACAGAAGTTAAATTCATATCACAGAAATAAAATCATTATTAGAATATAATGTTGAATGTTGAAGTTGATTTCAGGCTTTTTAGAACGAAATAATCCTACTTCCTGTTTGAAAATGTTGCAATACATCATGAGTAAACATATGTTGCTGTCAATGGTACAAGGGCTGCAATGCGATAAGGAGGAACTAAAAAAGACCCAACTAAAAACCTAACAGTCGTGGAATCCCTTAACTAATTAATCACTATAAAACAAAATACAAGTGCTTCACTGCCTGCTCACAGATGACTTACTTTTATTTTATTGTAAAGTTTAGGTTATTATAAGTTAAAAAAAATTAATAAAAAATAAACAATTCATCATTTTTATATTAGTGATATTCACTATTAGGGTTAAATTAAAACTTTTTTTTTTTTTTTTTTTCAATTTTTTTACATATTCCAATTCTCATACTTCTATACTTTGTACATATTTTGGGAGCTTTTTTTATCTTTTTTTTTTTGCTCGTACTTTAACTTTTGTTTATTTGTAAAGTCTCGTACCTTATTGTTTCTCTTGAATCTCATAAAGTCATCAAACCCCATAGATTTTCATAAAAATTCATCTATTAGCAGCGGAATTTATACTCGGAAAACGAAAACAAAAAATGCTCTTTTGAAAAGGTCACAAAAAAAAAAGTTCCTAATTTTTTTCACCAGATCTCTGTGAATTTTAGGATTTGTTGATAATTTTTTGTTATCTTGCTACAAACCAGTTCCGTGAAAATCAGCTTAGTAGAATTCGATTAATAGTATTGATATGAACAAACGGATAAAGCTAATTTTAATAAATACGCTTCCGCGACAAGCGCCTAAAAACACTTGGCAGCATTCTGAACCATAATCTTAACTAGAGTCCATTAACATTTATTATTTATTTGATATTTGATTTAATCTTTTCCTTATTTTTTTAATCTTATTTTAATATCTAAAGAATTCGAATTTCAAAAGAGCAGAAATTGAAGTAAATACCTTTGAATATATTAGAACAGAACATTATCTTTGACTAAGTTTATTTATTTCTCGTTTGGCTTTCGTAATGGGATAATTTCAGTTTCCTTACTTCCGAAGGAATTAGTTTGGTTGTTACGTTTTACGATGCTATGAATTTGAACAGCTAATTAATTAATTGCATTAATTACGGTGTAGTTACGTTTAATTAGATACTCTTGTTCTCCGAAGGATTCGAAGCCCTCAAGTGAATTTTATTGTGGTATGAACAACACAAGGAAGTCGTGCCCATTTTCAAGACTGCTAACTTAATTTTTATCCCCTCAAAAAAAAAAAAAAAAAAAAAACACATTCCCCCAATTTACAAGAATAGACGGATAATTGTGATGGAAGCCGAAGTCAGTGCTTCGATGTCAACAATTCGTAGAATACGTATCGTTCAAAATTTAAAATGAAATTTTTAGGATATACAGAAATGGAACCCAGGAAATGATAATCCGAAATTATGAAATATTTGAGGTGGTTATGGATGTCTACTATAATGTCTACTTCCGAAGGAATTAATTACAGTGACGAAAAACGAATGGAATATTTTATTCCTGTTTTCCTTTTTCTATAAAGATGGTTCCATCCTATTTACACAGTCCAGACGAAAATCCATTTTTTTTTTAATTTATTAAAATAAGCTAGTTACAAGCCAATTTCACAACGTTGTTAATTCTCTAACAATATGCACAGAAATGATCATTTTATTTGTTACATCAACGTAATGACAATGTATTAAAAATAAACCAATATGTTTTATAATAGATGTGCTCCCAATTATATAATGTATTATTAGAACTCTAACAATGCTCCAGAACTACAGTACTGAGTTGCAACATTCCATTGTAATATGCTAAAGTTAATAAGTTTAAAGTATTTTAATTGACACTGGTAAGAACAAAGCAAAAAAATTGCCTCGAATGTTGTTGTTTTTTTTTTTCCCCTAATATTTCATATTTCGTTTTAAGGTCTTAGGTTTCAATAATCAGACACATTTTTCTTTGGATTAAAAAAAAAAATTAAGAAAAGTTAATAGTAAGCCAGCAATTGATATGATTGCCATTATAAAACTGGAATTATGTTTTTTAAAGGAAATAAATTAAAAAAAAATTTACAATCTATCAAAAATAAACTAAAATTTGCATCTATCTTTTTTTAATTATCTTTCAGTTTCTTATTATTTAAATGACAGATATAGTTTTGCTATAATCTATTAAAAAAAATCAATATGATGAATAGTATCCCATTAAGTTGAACCATAAAAAGGTGTCTGAATATAGGGATCATCTTTCTGGCTAATTGTTGTTTATCCTCAATAAAAATTCTTCAATTATTTAATGTTCTTTCTTTAACGTTCATTATTATGAAAGTAGCCATCCCATTTAGGTTTAACTATATCCTTCAAATATCTTCATTATTACACTCAAAGTGCTTTTATTTTGTTCTATTGAGATATCTTTTTCCATATTGAAAGTAACTGATCGTTGTGTGATTCAACGGTTCTTTGTTGCTGAGCTCAAAAGCCAAAGTAAATTGTTTCTCTCACCGCTTCTAATCAAGGCTACATTGGGGGAGGCAGTAATTTGGGACGACTCGAATCAAATTTGCCGGTAACCCCACGATCGCCCCCGACCAAACTCGAAGGCTGAAATTTTACAGTGGTGTTTTCAACATTGACGCGTCTCTGTATTGGCTCAATTATTGGGTGCTTGGATGCCATTCAAGAGCCAATTTTGGATCACAAATGGACCGTCTTCTCGGCAGAGGTCAGCAGGGGCTACTCGAACCACTCGACAAAACATATTGTTTCCAGGAAGCTTCGAAATGAACTGGAAAAGGTGATTTCATGGAACACTTGATAATCAATCAAAAAAAAAAAAAAACTCATCACTTAGGGGACATCTAATATCATTCCCTCCCCCTATTTCATAATAATAATAATAATAATATTTAGTCTTATGAAGGAAGTAGAAGATATTACTCCCCATCGATTAAAAACTTTTTTTTTTTAAATCATGTTTTTAATTTTAATTCAGTAATGAAATTAGATTAATTGCTCAACAATAAACAACTCTTGAGGATTTTTAATTCTGAAAATTGATTTTAAGCTCAAAGAATATTGTATCAAACATTTCACTAAGACAAAAAAAAAAAAAAAAAATTACCAATCTTTTGAGGGAAAAAAAAATCTCAAGATAGAAAAAAAAAAGTTAACTGATAGAAATGAAAAAAGAAAGAAAGATGATACTAATTATATCATAATTTTTTTTTAGCTCGTAATTAAATTAAGTAATATTTAAAGGAGAAGAGGAACCGTAGCAGGGAAAAGTTCCGGAAGAACCGATTTGTTCTTCGCTTCTAACATTTTTGAAACCATGTATAGGATTTTTTTCCTGTTATTTACGGCTAATAATTAAGTGCGTTTCAATCAAAAGATATCAAGTAAGATTGGATACTTTTCAAAAAGCTGATTGTTGTAGTTTTTCTTACTTATTTGAAAACAGAAAATATAGCGACTAAATGTTTATGAGAAATATCATTTTGAAAACAGGACTTATATACAAAACATTTTATTACTGTAGGGGGTGTTTAATTGTTTAGTCTTCATATTAACATTATTTTCTTTTTCAATTATAAATTTACTTTTCATTTTATCAAGTATTGATTAATATTATTTAATATTTATTATCAAAAAGTACCCACAACCTTCCATCTTTACTCAAAGGCTTAATTTTTTATTTATTTTATTTTGTTATTTTTATCTTTGACGAGAAGGAAATTGATAGTTTTGTAATAGAGAATTCTCAAGAACTATTCAAGAATTGAAGGCGCTGGGGGTGGGAAAGTCAAGAAATCTTGTTTAATATGTATGATAACATTAATAATAGCATTGTGTGTGTATTTAACATTAACAGTAAAATTAATATAATCTCATTTTTATTTATTTTTATTATTCTTATTTGGACAGCCCTAAGAGTATATTTACAAAAACATTTTATTTATTAAAAAGTATTTATTTAAAAGTATTGCAGCTTTCATGGAAGGAAAGATAGTTAAACTTTCAAAAAATAGTGAAATAAAATCAAATCATTGTTAACAATGAAACAACTGTCATTTACATGTTGTGCATTTTTTTTTTAAGTTTGTCAATCGAAAAAAGTATTTTAAATGTTTGCATCTGGATATGACATATATCAGCTGGCAGCACAGATATTTGCAAGCTCCTTTGTTCATTCAGTCAATCGTTCTGAATCTAGAAGTTATAAAGGGATTTATTAAAGTATGTTACTCGAAATCATGAGAAAAAAAAAGTAATACCCTTCAACTGCAATCGATTATAAGTCCTTCTAATAGAATGAAAACGAAAAAAAAAAGAAGGACTGACTTATGGTAATAATAAATGGACCTCGTAATAATGGCGACGGCGGAGTGAATTAATTTGGTGTCCACTCCATCAGGCTGGATTCGGCGACGGTGATTTTTTATTCGGGGAGAGAAGGCAAAGCTATTGCCCTCGGAGTCAGTGTAATTTAATGGAATCATATTTAGGCTTACATTCGGTCCTCTTCGCAATGATATTAAGGGTCATCGCTACGATCATTTATTCCGACCAGATCCTAAGTGAGTTTCTCTCATTCTGTCTCTTCGTAGACGTTCACAGTGGCGTGTTAAGGGAGAAAGGACATAAGCCCCTCTCCCTTCCTCCTCCTCCGCAACATCAATGAAAAATAGATTTTCGAACTATGCCCGTAATTTCTATTGTACTGAGACTAATGGGGAACAGAAATAAAGTGATGTTTCCAGTCAAGGACTCGAAGATTCAAAATTCATTGTGATTCCATAAAGGCAAAGCATAGAATATTGTTAGTGATTTATTTAGCATGTTTTTCTAAAAATGTATAAAACTGTTATTTATTAAAGATTCTTGTAATGCGAATGCGCTAGAGACCAACAAATATTTATCTTGGAACTTTATTGGTAGGTGAATGCTTTTGAATGAGATTTTTTATTGATTTTTGATAAACGTGGGATCACAGCTGAGGATCTTTGCGCCAAAACATCAAACATCATTGTCTCAGTCTCCTAAAAACAGTTGATTATCACTAGTCTTAATTTATAGAGAAAAAAAATGAAGATTTTCTGTTAAGTTTCGACTTTTGAAAAATTATTTTGAAAAATTATCTTGAATTTCATCGTGTATAGATTCGAAAATTGGCACGGCAACTATATATTTTTTTAAAGCCTAACCTTCATTAACATCGTGTAGACGTAGAATAATTTCATTCGATATTTAGTATAGATGAATTCAACATAGAAATCATGAAAATTCCTTTCTATTTTTCTGTATTATATTACTGAATCCAGTAATATATCCAGTTACGGTTTATCGCATTAGGCTATAAGTGTGTCTGTATAGGAAAGCCGTAGTGACGAAGTTCTCTTTTGTCTATCGAAGTGTTCTATTTAGACGGAAGATGATCAAAAGCTGACACTTTTCTTGATGACGGAGGAGGGTGGGGTAAAGCAGGGGAGCAGCGCGCGAGGGTTGGGAATAAGAAGGGAGAGAAGAGAATGGAACGGGCTGTTCCAAACGCAGGTTGTTATTCCATCGTAAAAGAAGCCGAGAAATCCCCGTTACGATTCTCGAAAAATCTCATTATGACAAACACGGAAGTAAATCTAAAACGGTTTGCACCGAAGGGGAAGGGGGTAGGGTAAGAGGGAGGAGGTGTGTGTGTGAATGAATGCAACGACGCACAGCAGTACACATGCTCATGCGAATGAATAACAAGTTGTAATAGTTATTACTATTATCTACTACCGAGAAATAAAATTCGCATTTCAATTTTTTTATAGCTCAAGATAAAACAAAAAAAAAGAGAAAGATATACCGTAGCATAAGATAATGATAAAAAAAATAAGCCCCTTATTGGAATTCTATGAGTAATTGAATAATTTATTAATAATGAGCAACGTTTGGTTATACTTTTATCATAACACTTATATATAATTAGAGAACATTTTGCTTAGAGGTAAGAGAAGTAAGAACAAAAAGAAATATGTTACGTGAAACTTTTTTTTTTCCTTTTACACTGCACAAATATGATAAAAATCATACTTTTCTGAGGTTTTTTTTTTCAACTAACAGATGTTTATTTTTAAAATTACGCTTAATAAATATAGGTCCTATTTCCTTTTACGACTGGGGTTAACGCTAGAATAGAATCTGAGAATAAGTTTGATATTTCTTTAGGAATAGAAAATATATCTCTGGACTTCCTCTGGTTTAATTTAGTTAAATCTCCTTACATTTAATAACGTTAGTTGAAAGAGCCTCTTTTTTTTTTTTAACTAAAACTTTCGAAAAATGAGGGTAAATACTTTAAAATAGAAAGTTCATTAATTTCACTGACTAATTTTAAGCCAATTAAATTTTTTATCACTGAATTTTAGAAATAAACCTTGAATATAATTTTTTTTAATCAATCCGGTGAGTAGGCCTACTAGTCATACGAGTTCTGTCATACTCATAGATGGCCAAAGGCGAAGATAATGGATTATTATTGGAAGCGAACTCAACTAAAACTATTCTTTCCTGTTTTGGTGATGATCTTTACAGTGCCCTACAGGAAGGCGCCCTTTCAATTAGAATGCAGTTAAAGCATATTAGTTTAATCTGATTCACGTAAATTCTTTATCTCTCCTTCAAAAATTTACAAGCAAATATTTCACTGATCTGCGGAGCGGCTACAGTCGCTAAGCTGAGATCGGCAAGCGAAGTTTCTTTATGTTTGTCTACACTATTAGATTTTCAAAACAAACAAAAGCATAGGAGAAATTTTGCAGCAGTGATACAAAAAAAGAGAGGTCAATTTTGAAATGACGAAATGAAATGTACTTCTGCTTTTAAAAAAACAAAAAAACAAAACATGATACTTAAAAATTTTTAAATTTAGTTTTAAAATACTGAATTGAATAATTCAGTAAAGCTATACAATACTTCCTTGAAATGGTCATTGGCGCTATTAGTCAATTGCATTGACTAAAAAGGACTTGACTTGACATCATTAGGATTAAGACAATAAATTTCACTCTCAAATTCAAAACAAGAACTTTTTTTTTAATAAAATATCTGTTGTGCGCTCAGCCGAACGTAAGCGAAAGGAAAGCACAAATAAATTAGAACATAATATCAGAACTTTGGTTGTGCATGGCCTACCAATATTTCGTTCTCTTGTGTCATTTAAGTCCGCTCTTATTTTTTCTTAGCGCATTTTGTTAGGTTGAATATTGCATTGTTTTTCATTGTATATGAGATAAGAAAAGCAAATTCGTGTTTTTCATCATCAGAATACGAGAAGGAGTTGGTAATAAGAGGCTTGAGTCAATTATAAATATAATAATAATTATAATTAATTATATATATAAACTTTTGTTTCTGAAAGAAGTTGTAATGATTAATAAAGATTGTCAAATTTTCCTTTAAATTCAATTTTTTTTAAAGAATTTTTGACTCATTCGTGTCTTTGATAATAATAATAATAATAATAATAATAATAATAAATGCTTTTTGAAATGTTTATGCCGATTCTTGAAATTCATTTCCGTGCTGTAACAGTTCTTCCTTATTACCCTTTCTTTTATTTCCCGCTCTCTCCTAATTGTTATTTTCGAAGAATATTCAGTTCATGCGTAGAATCGTTAGTTAGATATTAAACAACATCTAGAGCGAATATTTCAAGTTAATTACAAGAAAGAGTCTCATGTTTTTGAAGAATTGTTATATTTGTTTATATGTAGACAAAATTAAAAAACATAAAGTTGGATGATGACGAATCTTAAAGCTATCTGATCAGTTGACTTAGTTTACCAAAAATAACAGTTCTCTATTGAGGAGGGGGGGGGGGGGAATTAGCATTTTACAATTTACTATTCATGTGAATTTCTGTTAGAAGAAATTTTTACAATTTAAAAAACACTAATTTTCAAGAAGATTAATTATTAAATTTTTGTTTTGTTTCCGGAAATGAAATACTTTTATAAAATTATTGATTTATTATTATTTATTTATTTATTTATTTTTTGAGAAAATAGGATTCTTTTGAGATTTGGTATAAGCTTACATTTCAATTAACAACCTTGATTATAAAAGATTTTATTAGAAATTATGTTTAAAATATAACTAATGACTCTTTTTATATTACAACGTATTGGTAGCATGAAATTTCGCTACTTCTCCTGTGGTTTATTTGCCTATTATTGCCTGTGTAGAAAAAGGAATAACTTTCTTAAGCATTGTAAAACATAGGAATGAAAACAAATTTTTCTTTCTTAGCCTAAAAGAATCAAGTTTAGGAAACTGTGATTTAAGAACCTTCAATTTCTTTCCTTTTAATTCCACTAAGGATATTTTATTGCATCACTTAAATTAAAAATAAATTTTATCAAAATGACTAATATTGGTTCGCCTTCTACTCCTCTAAGCGAAACCATGTCATTAAAAAGTTAGTCTTTCCTTGTATTTCGTCCTTGGCCCTGTTAAAAGGAAACATTGTCTTTGGCATGGTCAAATGTTCCTGACCACAATATTGAGAAACAACGGTGACCCTTGCTATGTTAGACAAAAGGTATTCTGTGCTCGTAAAGACGCAACTGAACTTCGCTCAAGACAACGTTATTTCCCCACCAGAAAGATTTTTTCTTTGCATTTGATTCTTTTGACTTAGGGATTTTTTTTTTAATATATGTAAAATTAATACTATAATTACAGAATAGTAAAGTTGAGTCATTATTTATCTCAGAGAAGCTGTTCAAATTTATTATCTTACTTTTCTGTATTTCTTTCATTTATTTGTATGTAATCTTTAAGAATGAAGTTTTTTTTTTTTCTTTTTCTTTCATTATCCAAATTTAAATTTTTTTTAAACTTATTACTAAATAGAAGGCCATCCCGGTAGGCTTCGATATATCCTGCTGTAGCTCACACAAACAGTTAAGTGCGCAGTTACACTTCATCCATAGGCCCTCTGACGGACTTAAACATAACAAATATACTCACTAGCAGAAACTGTGACCGGTTTAAGAAATTCATTAAAGAATATCTAACAGTAACAACAACAACAATGCAGTAATAATAATAATAATAATAATAATTTACAAAAATTAAACATCTACTACATAAGCTAAAAATCAGTTTGTTTTTTTTGCATTAGTATGTCACAATTGCAATCTTGAAACATTAGTTTTTTTGTTTTTTTTCCTACTGTATTCGAAGTAATTTAAAATAAAATCCCCATATTTACTGAAAATGTTTAATGTTTATTTGTCGTTTAACATTACGTGACAAATTTCTTTTACCTGCTAGTATTACAGAAAAAAAAATCCAGAAACACTTCATAATTTATACACATAAATAAGCTCTGATTCTTTATTGTATTTGGAATTACCAATTAAGAAAAGTGAACAATAACCTCAATCTCATATGTATGCTTCCTGTTGATATGAAAAATGGGAAAACGTAGCTATTCTGGCATGAAAAGTTGTGAAACTCCCGTTATCGAAGTTTTTAATTTGTTATTGCTGAAGTAATTCAATTGATTTTCATTTCAGTTATTTTGAAAAAAAAAAAAAAAAAAAAAAAAAAACAAACGAACAAAAAAAAAAAAAGTTGAATTCCATGAAATATTTAGAACGATCTCAGCTTTTTATTTTTTTTCCCCTCTCTCTCTTGGGAACATAATTTTTGATAATAAACAAAACACTTAAAAACCTCAGTCGATAATCAGATTTTATAGTCTATACATATATATTTTTTTATTTGTGACGATTTGGTTTGTTGAGTTTGGTAAAATATTTTTGACACAGTTTTGAAGAGCAATTTTTTTTCTTCCTCCTCTATTTTTTTTGAAAAACTTTGTTGGACCAATTAGGCTTTAAGAAGACCTTGATCGTGCCTGGTTTCTCTAATATTTTTGTGTCCTTAGTCACTGGTTTTTGTCATAGTCCACTTGGTGTGTTTTTCCAGACCCAATCATGCCACCTTCTGGTAGTGTCTTTGCTCCCAATTTCTCAGGCAAGCAGAAATAATTGTCGTCAATGAGAAGTAGAATCCGTCTTTTTCTAAACTAGAAGGTTAACGAGACTTCTGTTTCCTTGACTTGCAGATTTTAGTATCCGTCTTTCCTGTTCTTTTACTCTTCATTCATCTATTTCTCTCTGTTTTTTTTCCTGTTTAAGTACCTGCTGTTCGTATTCAGAAGGTTGTAACTCCCATCAGATATTTGACTAGTTATGACTCTTATGTGAAGTTTTCTTTTTCCCCTGTTCGAGCAAGCGTACAGCATGTATATTCTATGTCCTCAATCTGCCGATGAGCATCAAGTGTTTCGATTCTCCCATGAATTGGTTTTCTTGAAACTTGGTATAGCAAGTTATGAAAAATATTTTCAATATTTCATCGAAACCATTAAAGGCTCTTCTGTTCTTTCTAAAACATCCCTCTTATAAAGAAGACTATTAATGGATAGTCATTCGTGATTTTGATATTTTGTTATATTCATTGATATGCAAGACTTAAAGCATATTCGAAGTGTTAAACATATAAATGTCTATTTGACTTTATATATATATAGAATAGGCGAAACTCAAAGCAACCTCTTCGAGTTTAGCAAAGCAAAGATTTTAATTAATCATTTGCAATTTAGAAATTTAGTAAGTATAGAATGTAAGAATAGAAACAGTGATTTGTTTTTTGGTATTAGCGTTTTCAAATCCAAA
>JAFIDM010012231.1:83566341-83599154 GCA_023159025.1 Thereuonema tuberculata
GGTCTATCTATTGTCGTTCTCCCTCACTCGCGGTTTTGTAACCCCAATAAATCTGATTCTACTAAGTGAAGAGCTCCTACATCGATAGAGCTGCTTTTAGCTGTCAGCAGAGCTTTGATTAGGTCAGAGCACTGATAATACCCTTTTTTTATTATTATTTTGCTGAGGCAATCAATGTAGCCTCCACTGAAATATGCGTTGAGCTGAAAACGAAAATACTGTCCATTAATGAGTCCAGCTTGTGGTGAGAGGTCGCAGATCCATCATTATGTCATTCACTTGTCCAGGAATATTAGAGACGAAGCAGAAATTTCGGGATGAGACAAATTATATGCTCTCATCGTTTTGATGCTTTCAGAAAAAGACGATGATGATTTCGTGCAACGGTTTAAATGGTCAAGGCCATAAAATAGACAGATGTCATCGTGCCTAATGCTCTGTCTAACAAAATATCCATACATTATGGAGAATTGAAAGGGAAAAAATTAGTTTTCATCCAGTGGATGATCGTGACACAAAACATTATGGTCGATACGGTAATCCGCTCATAGGGGAAAAAAAAAAGAGTAAGGAGCTTTGAATGTAAATCGACTTGAAATACTTAAGGTTTAAGAATATTGATTACTTTTTTTTTTTTTTTTAAAGAGATTGCTCTCTGCTTTGAAGGTGAACAATGCATGGAAAGCAATGGTTAAGTTTTTATTTTTTCCCAACAAATATTTCAGTGAAAATAATTGAGAAAGGAAAATTGATTATAATAGAATAACTGAAGGTAGTTATTAATGGTTCCAAGTAGAACAATATAAGAATAAGCAACTCTGAATATGACTTGATTGATTCTGCATTATTTTTGATGCCACGTCCTTTCTATCTTTCTTTTAGCTGTTTGTTTTTTGTTTTTTTTTTTGTTTTTTATAAGGAGCTTCTAAAATTAGACTATTAATTTGAATAGATATTTAATTTATTATTTATTTGTAATTTTATTTTATTTACTTTTCTTTTCTTTCTTTTTATTTTTGTACATCAGAAAATTGCAAGGAATTAATTACTAGAAGGCATAATAATGAAACATTCCATTGGTACTTTTAATTTGTGGTCCTTACTTTATTTTGTAGAGTTTTTTTAAAGATTTTTATTCTTGTAATTTCATAAATAACTTAAAATTTAAATCAAACTTTTTGACAGAAACTCGACTTTATACCGAACTTCTTAGAGCAGAAGAAGTTTTTACTCTTCTTTTTAGATGTTTTGTTTATATGGATATTAAAAGTAACTCATTTAGATCACTGTTTATCTGTTTTAATGCCGCAGTTAAAATAAAGAACAGCAAGTTATTTACTTATTTATTTTGCTGGATTTTACGTGCTCGAAGCATTACATATGTTTTTCATGAATTTAAAATAAACTGTTTTATTATATAAAATATGGCGTATGTTAATTTTTTCAAGTCATGCTTTATTCAGCTGCACCAAAAGAAACACTTGAATGTGCTTATTGTAGCTATATATTGGCAATTAAAATTCTATTGAATTAAAAACTATACATAGATATAGCCTATACTGATACTTGTTAAGATCCCGTTGATTCTTCATCAACTTAACCACTTTCAGTAGAATCAGTTTCATTGTATATGTAAAGATTTTAATATGGAGTCATCTATTCATTAATTTTCAAATAGATTGAAAAGAAAGAGTACAGAATAAATTACAAACTTCCAAAGAGATTGTGGGGATGGGGAAAGACTGACGTTTGTATTGCTGAGTTTCTTCACGAATCTTCAGATTTGTTAAGGATTCTTTGTTTTCGATAGGCTAAAAGAAAAATTTTGAAAATTATACTTTATTTTTGTTTTTTACCCCTACCAAAATAAAAATAAAAAAAGAATCTGTTTTTCTAACCAACAGATAAATTAAAAAAAAAAAAATACATAAATAAAAAAAATTGAACATATATTATCTGCTCTTATATTAAAACTATACGCATATCTATACATATATATTCCAGAGATAACTCAAAATAATGAAATTCCTTAAGGCACATAAAATTATTTTATCCGAATGGATAAAAAATAAATATATATACATATTTGTATATATTCAGGATTACCTAGTATACTTTTTTTATACTAGGAGAATAAAGAGAATTTTATAATCACATATAATTAAAAGAGATTCGTTCTAATTGAAGATTTTTTATTTAAAAATATTTATTATTAGACTTCAAAAGAATGAAGTAAAATTTTAAATAGTCTTATGTTTTGTTAGTTGTTGTTTTCTATTTCACTAGTTTCTCTTTAGATAGTTTTCAAATAGTTGAATCTGGAACCTTGCAGATCGACAAAAATCTTTAAGCCTAATCCCTGGTCGGATAAGTACTGGGGTTCACCATTAACATTGCACCAAACCTCATCACCTCTTGCTTGGTAAGAATGCTTCATTAACTTGGAGCTTTTCAAGGGTTCTTGTTTGGAGACAATATGGCGTACGAGAAAGCACGGGCGAGCACATTGTCCCGTTAATGTTTGGCATGCTGCGCTTCGGCTTTTTGTTTCAACTTCGGGCCCTCATTCATTTGGCCTGCTCTGTCACTGGTTCCTTCTCTCTCTCTCTCTCCACTTGGCAGGATTATTTTTCACCAGCGTAATCATACAGAGTTAGCAATTAGGTTTTTGCTTCTTTTAACATTCTCTTTAAAACAAGTCCGTTCGCTTGCAGTGGAGATTTATCGACACCCTCAAACCCACACCCCCATCCACTAAAATAGGGTGGTATGAAACTGGGAAAAGAAAAGGGAATATGCTAAAGCCACGGAAATGCATTTGTACCGGTACCTTTAAATAATTTTATAAGACTTTCATTTTAGTTTAATCTTAACAAACAATCAAACAAAAACAAAAATCAGGGAAGAAAAAATAGCTTCACATTAGAGTCGATGATTTCCTGCAGAACTTTTCTTTGCCAAAAAAGAAAAAGAGAATCTTTTACAAATATCTTATTCTATTACTTTATCTTTTATTTTGAATTAGAATGAATTTAATTGGAATTGAGTTTAATTGGATTGAAACTATTCAAAATACAGCTTAATTTCAAAATAACATCTAAATAAGTACTTCTACTACTTATGAATTTTCCACAATTCCTTAATAGATTTAACTTGATTTAGTTAATACAGAAAGCAAAAGGGTTATTTTTATACGAATGAATCGAAATTCTCGAAATTACGAAAGTGAAACCTATTTGCAGAAGGATGTTTTCTTTTTATTGGTAATTCAGTATAATGAAACAAGACGAAGAATACAATACAAAAACAACAAAAACTAATGAAATTTGTTTTGTTTAAGAAAATGTCTTTCTTTTTCTTTTTTTTTTTTTTTTTTTAAGTAATAATATTAAGCAAGTAATAGAACTAAGAGTGGTATGCTTACACATTGTTATACAAATAATTTCTATATTGTTATATGTTTACATACCATTATTTAGCTTAAACTTTAAGATATCCAATACTTAATATCTATTTACAATCAGAAATCTATAGTTTATCTTTTTTTAATTTCTTTTTTAAATTTATAGTTAGCGATGAAATTTCATTACTATTTTATCCAATAACAATAACAAAAATAATAATAACAATAATAATAATAATAATAATAATAATAATTGTTAGCATAAATTAATATATAAATGTATCGAAAAATAGGTGAAGCCAAATAAAAAGTGTCTTTTGAGTGTCTTCTGTTTTCTTAATGTACTGCAATCCGCTTTTCTTTTCACATACTTATTACTGTATTCATTACTGTTTACATGCCAAAATCTTGGCAAAACAATCAAACAAAAAAAAAAAAAAAAATCAGGAAAAAAAAATAGCTTGCACATTAGAGTCGATAGTTTCCTGCAAAACTTTTCTTTGGCAAGAAAGAAAAACATTCTTTACAAATATCCTATTCTACTATTGTATCTTCTGTTTTGAATTGACTGTGTTTTATGTGCTTGCAGTGTTATCAATTTAAATATATATATATGTGTGTGTGTGTGTGTGTGTGTGTGTGTGTGTCAAAAACAACTAGTGTCAAAATATATTAAACTATTACTATTTTTTATGAAACCAATATTATGTGATTGTATTCTCTTGTCGAATTTTTCTGTTGGCTCTTAGGCTTAAGTTAAAAGAGTCTGCATCAAAATGACAAGCAGACGTTATTTGTGCAAGAGAAATCAATTTAAATAAGGAAAATACCGTTGAAATGCTGTGATTTCTGGTGAGCAATTACTGTGATCCCCTATTAATCATTAGGAAGTTAATCAGATGAATCGAGTGGTTTCTTTATAAAGCTGAGGTGAGTTGATCTCCTTATCGATTCCCTCTTTTATGAACAGCACTAGGTTTATCCAAGCAGGGATCGTATCCCAGTGCTTATTTGTTACTACAAGTTGTATTATTTGTTTCAATAATCAGCAGCTGAGCAGACAATCGTTTTACTGAGATGGAGGGAGCTGATAGTTACCTTGAGTAACCGCTATTCCCTTTTTAAAAGAACCGACAAAAGGGTTAAGGTTGATCTCGAAAATCGATAATCCTAATTGGATTTATATACTTCTCCCTTCTCTTGCTCTCTATGTTTATTTCGTCGCTTGTTTCGAAGATCCTACTTTCCAAAAATATCGGTGGTTTTCATTTTGGTAGCAGAGCGTTTAAGGAATCTTTCAATGGATATTTCGTGGATTCTTTAGAAAAATAATCGTAACTCGATCTAAAAGATTGGAGAGGGACTATAGGCATGGATTGACGGATTTTCAAAAATCTCCCGACTCTCTTGAGAACAGTGTCCACAGATAACATATTAACTTTCTATGAACCCTACCGTGCAGTATTGAAATGTATTATTGCTCAATAGTAAGCCTGATTGTTGAATCTTCTAAAGTGATCTAGAATCTAAACAGTTTTACCACTTCAAGTTATCTACACGTCGACTTAACAACTTCTAACATTATAAAAAAATAACCAGGGTATTCAATAAACTTAATCGTAGTTTCAACATTTACCTAATATAAATTGTTTTTATTGTTATTGACATTCAAACCACACTTTGCGTTTGTATTGGGATAATTGTTTTCTGAACTTGAATTTACTGTAAAAAAACTTTCTTTTACCTTAGATTTTATTGCTTCTGATAAGAATCAGTTATTTGATGTTTTTCTTCTCTAGCATTCTAAATTTAAAGTCAAACTTTCCAGAATATATATAATAGATTCCTTATATCTATCTATCTACCGGTATATAATCTTTTTAATTGATTCTGATTTTCGAATCCTTCTGATTTTTTTTTCTTATCCGTTCCTTTCTTTCCTTGGTTATTTTTTTATGGTTCCTGTCGTTTCACAGTTTAGCTGTATTGCTGTGGTTGTTCACTGATTTGAACTGTATAAAAATGAACTCAGTCGAACTCTTAGGACTTGAAGTGGGATATTGTCATATGAACCTCTGATTAAGAAATAGCATAGTTTCTCCAAACTCGGTAATTTATTAGCCCTTTTTTTTTCGATTGGGTAAACTGTAAAAAAAAAATCTGAGTCAAATTTGATTATCTGGAACATTATTTTTTTTGTTTTTATCTCATTTAAAATTGGCTTAAAACCATTCTTAAGGCCGTTTGTTTCCTATCTTTGTTACTTTCTTTTCTAAGATTTAATTACATATCTTCCGGCAAAAGTAATCATCACATTACAAGTGTTGGGGAAGAGAAGTGAACTTTTGGGATGGTCATCATTACACCTGAACTGAAGAAGAGAAGAGGAGAATTATAAATAGTGGGAGAGAAAGAGATGGAGAGAGCGGGAAATAGAAAGGGAATCATCTGAAGTGTCGAAGTATTTGGAACTTATTTTGGTCTATATTTTGGTTTGTGAGTCATGGCCTGAGCCCAGCTGCTGTCGGAACGGGGTGCATGTCTGGAACCCTGTCAGCGTTTGAAAGGCAGCTCCAAAGGCAAGGCAGGGGTGAACATACACGAGGGAAAGGGTCAGGAGAGAAAACCAGACAAAATGTCTGGCTTGGGTTTTGTGGGGCCGGCCTCTCCCAGTCCCAGCTGCGGAACACCCAAAGCCAGCAGGAGACGTTTCGATACTACCGCATCAGGGTTATCTTCATCTCCTCATGGCCAAGGAGCCGGCCGCGAGCTCTTTCCCTACCCCTACCCCCTTTTCACTATTTTTTTTCGGCTTGGAAACCCAGCATCCTGATAAAACTGTAACCGGTCAGTATCTGCGTGTGTGTGTGTGTGTATGTGTCGGCCTTTCGTAACAAGTCTGTTAGCGAAGAATAAAAGCTGCTCGATTGCTCTTATCTTTCTCATCAGTGTTTACCATTTAAAAATGCTGTCTTCAATAGTTGCAGAATCTAAAAGAGACGAAGTAAAAAAAAAAGAAAAAAAAAAAAAAAAAGGTTGAGAAGTTTCAGTTAAATTTCAGGCATTTTATCGTACACTTCAATCTCATGTGACTATCAAGTACTTTATTAACCTAAGTCCTACAGGTTTTGACCAAAAACAAATTGAGCTTCTAAACCTACATACAGTAAATATATATATTTACTTTTTTAATTTTTTTTTCAGCTATTGCATTTATTATCTCAAAAGTAGAAATTTCTTGCAATTTGAGAATACGGTAACTATTTTACAATTTCAAGGGAACCCTCATTTCTTAAACTTTAACAGTTCCAATAGATTGAAAAGAACAGAAATCTAATTAACTTTTGATTGCTTCACGTGGAACCCTAGAAAAATAGCCTTAACAGTTTGTTTTTGTCAATTCTGTTTGAAGCATTGTTTGCTTCTAAGATTCTGCAATTACTTAAAACAAAAGTAACTTCAGTACAACTTAATACAATTACTTGGAATGTAATATGTTGTTATTTCATAATTTATTTTAGTTCTAAATAGGATCTTACAAACTTAATCCAGTATTCATAAAGAAACAATAAAGTAGTCTTTACAATTTTTTTAACATTGCAAATTACACTTAAATGACCCTTCTTGACAACACTTAGAAGATTCTTGTTGCGTCTTTTTAGATTCATCGTGGTGACTTAGAAACCTATGCATGAATACCTTTTAGTTGATTGGAATCGATTTAGGATTTATTTGATTTCATGTTTACAATATCTAGTTTAGCTGATATAAATCTTATAAATATAAACTTTTTCTTGAAATTTTTCCTAAATTTCACCGGATTTCTAAGATTTAAGGTTATCTCAAAATCTCCTATAATTCCCTCTCCCTTACTTACAGAGAAAGTTATTTTATTGGATTTTGTAGTTTTTAATATACTATTATCAGAGTAAGATGACAAATATGTGATGAATTATTACCGTGAAGTTTTTACTACAGATCTTGTGGTACTTGGATAAATTTTTAAAATCGAATAAAATTTCAAAAAAATTAGCATCTTATTTTAAAATATATTATAAATTGTTTCCTTTATAAAATTGATTGATATTTCCTAATGAATGATTTTCTATTGATGCATCCGAATTAAGTAATTAATTTACACCTAGATAAAATTATTGTCTTTCAAATTAAAAAAAAAAAACTATTTTACTACAATAATTTCTGAAAGTATTAAAAAAAATTCTAAATTTTTCTCATTTTTAATTTCAAAATTAAATTAAGTATTTTAAAACGAATGTTAATAGGAATTTATATGTTAATCTAGATATAATCTATCTTCAATCTTTATATCCTTAAGGTGAGAAATTAGCTATAAACGCGGAATAAAATATAAATATCTAAATCGAGATATATTTATATTTAAATAATAGATTAGGCCTACATAATTTAAAACTGTCAATTTTCAAAATAATATAAATATAAGATTTATTGTAATATCGACTTTCAATGTATTTTGTTTTGTTTTTCGATTTTTTTTTTCGAATCGTTACTTTATGATGAAAGTTATTAATTCTAGAATATGATTAACCGTGTTCTAGAATTAATAACTATCATTTGCATTCATGAAGTACTTAATTCAATTTTATTTTATTTTTTTAGCATTGAATAAATGTAAACAAAATTTAGCAATGTAAAAGATATAGGCCTATTCTACATTATTTTGGGTTACGACGTAAGTTAAGGTTTAAATAAAATATTTATATAAATATTCATTATTATCTTGTTCGATATTTCTTTCCAAAACCGGAAATATCTTGATTGTTTCCAAAATACTTGTTAATATTTGAACAACCTGACATAAGAATTTTCTGCGTTTCTATTCAATAACGTAGCCAGGATCTAATTATCTTTTGATAATTATTTAAAAAGTGGAACATTGAATTCAATACGCTAATATATATTAGGTACACAAAACACTTACCTTTAATCAAAGTAAATGAAAAAAAATTATATTTATTTAATAAGTTTTTTTTTTTCTTAACAATTGGATTTGTTTTGTTAAGCACACTCACAAGCTTTCAGATTTGTAGAATATTTTGATATTATTTGCTTTATTTGGACAACTTTTGTTTGATCACTTTATTAATTTATTTTTTTCCCGAAACTTCCAGTCTACAAAGAACTGTTATACATAATAAAAAGAAATCATTAATAAGACAGAGCGAGAAAAAAGTTAATAAAAGAAATTGTCTACAGTGAAAGCTCATCACCAATAATAATAATAATAATAATAATAATAATAATAATTATTATTATTATTATTATTATTACAAAAAGGTAAAAATGAATTTCAGAAAAAATAATTGAAAAACTTCTTATGTACTTTTTAATATTTTTTTTTAGCCAATTCACATAAACGAATCAATAAACATTGACAATTCTTGTTTTGAAAGGAACTAATAAACTGCGTAACTGTTTTGTTTTCTGAAATTCTTTAATTTTTAGCGGAAATGAACAATTCATGTATTTTATCGGATGTACAAGATTTATTCTCTATTTCTTTCACATTTGTTATATTTTTTCCTTATATAGTGCGTAATTATTATTTTTTTTTTTTAATGGAAACCTAATTAAAATTGTTTAATAGGACAAAAAAAAAATTACGATTTTTGTTGTTACATTGATGAAATAGTCAATGCTATTCAGTTTAACATAATTAAAAAAGCAGCTATTTATTTATTTATTTATTTATTTATTTATTTTAGAATAAATTGATATTTAGAGATTTATAACCATTCAAATATTGTTAGTATCGATTAACACAAGGTGTATTTCGTAAACATTCATACATAGAGTATTGAATTGCATATTTTTTAATTTATATATGATTTTTATCTAAAGTATTCATAAAAGAAGAATAAAAAAAAAATGATAGATTACAGCATCTTGTAATTTTTACTTATTCTTATCTATTTCATCTTAATGAACATTTAGAATCTCACCGATCTTTTTCCTTTTATCTTTTACTGGCTGTTGTATTGAAGTCATAAAGCAATGATTTGCTTGGAGTAAAAGCAGACAGAAATAAGACAGCCTTGCTCCGGTGCAAAGGCTACCGGTCAGTCCGGAGTCCATTTGAACGCAATTTCAAATGCGGTTGCAAGTGTAACTAACCACAGGTGAAAAATACGGAACAATAGAAGGCTCGGACAATGGCTAGCTTTAGGTACTATCACAGGTGAGTGGTGATAGTTATCTTTTGTGCTTGGCCACTGCCCATAGCCATTGTTTTTTTTTTTGTAACATCAGACAGGAGGAGGCGAAGGAGCTCGCTGATTGATTGCGATAAACAAGGAATCTTCTCGAATGGCCAGGGAGAGAAAAAGTGCTGCCGAAGCCGCAGCAACAATAGCTAGTCATCCAAGTATGTCTCTATATCAGCTTCGCTTCAAGTCCTTCCCACCTTTTTACATGGATGCTGCGAGAGAAAATGGTGCAAATGTGCCCAACCATGACTTACACCACTTCCCTGCCATTAGCAGAGCTGGCTGGGAAAAATGAACAGTTTAGGTCAAGAAGGCATCATTATCAAGGGTTGGTCAGTAGAGCAGCAACTGGCTTCTACAAGACTCCTTTTCGGACTGAGTATCCTGCTAGGATGGGAATGTCTACTGGATTTTCTCCGGTTTCTGCAAATAAAAATTGAACAGAAGAAGATTGCACAAATGAAGAGGGTCACCAAAGGTTACACGAAATTGAGAAAGACTAAAAAAGAACAGGAAAACTTATGTTCCTTCTTGTTTTTTTCTTTTTTCTTCTAAGGTTTACTTCTTATTTTTCGTGATTCACCATAAGGAAAAGTACAAGATACTGATGGTACGACTCGACACAACTTAAAATATTAGACATAAGTTTCAAAACTTCTTTAAGAATTTAGAAATAGCAACAATTACTGCTTTAGGAAAATTATTCCCTAAGTAAAATATTTTTGTGTAGTTTTCAGATTTGGTTCATTGCAGTTTAATATTCTTTAATTTACAAGTTAGTTAAAGATAAAAAAAAAAAAGTGTTTTTAAAAGCATTCTCGATAAGGAAGATGCAGATAGTATTTTAAGGAAGTTTCTTTGATAAGAATCTTTTTACTGGTATCAAGTAAAGATACTACATTTGGTTTTTTTTTTTATTGCTCTTAAAATATAACGAGACTTTCCGCTTCATGCATTGTTAATTACACTTCTAGATGCTCTTGCTGTTAAGAACAAGGACCGAATCTTAAAGCAAATGCTAATTAAGAAAACCAATCCAAATAAATAATAAATAGGGAAACAATTGCACAGAAACTTGGCTCTTTGATGAGGTCATTCCTGCTTTGGAGAACACTCTATTCTCAAATATCACGAGAAGGAAACACCTGTGGCGATTTGTGCTCCTTGTCTCTCGCAGGTGTGGGCTAATGCCAGATCCAGTAAGTCGCCAAATTCTCTCGTAATTGAACCTGCAGTAATAATCACCGCTGTCACCAGACCACCATGATGCATTGTTACCACAGAGTAATATTGCTTGCGTGGCTGGAGAGTGAGGGGGGGGGGGGCGAAACACTTTGGACATTTCCAGCTGTCTGGAACTTGATTTAGAGGAAATAACTCAGAAATATGGCGTCGTTGTAATGAGAGGAAAAGCGCGTTGTACAATATCGTACACCTACTCTAAAATTTGAAACTTTTTTTTTTCTCTCTCTCTCCCTTTTGTTTGCTTTTTAAAATACTGATGTAAGAAAATTCAAATGTACAAAAAAAAAGTGGATCAATATTAATTGGATCATATTAGATGAAAATTAGTGAGAGTAAAGGATATTATAACATTGAAAATCAATAGCCTACTAACATCATAAATGAACTATTGGTCGAAAGTAAAATTGAATCTTTCAAAAATTCTTCTTACCTTCTTATTTATTCAGATATTATATAAATTAAATACAAATTTTCGGAAGGAAAAACCTCGCCTTTTTTTTTCAAGTAATCCATTTTTTAACTAATAATAATAATGGGATAACATAAATTAAAATTAAAACTATTAAAATCATCATATTACACAATTCTGTTATTGACACAACAAAGCCAATTGTTAAAGCTAGTTTTAATTTCGTAGTTAGGCTTTTTTTTTTCTCAAAAATAATTTAAGGTGTAATTTTAAAATCATATGATTTAGGACTCTGTGTGAAATGATGTTGTACTACATGAAAATGTGGTATACATGAATGCCACTGCTTACTATTACCTTTCCTTTCAGTGTTTTTGTCTGATCTAAGAATTGGCTGCTCTGAGCAAACGACTTGAATGACAGTGTTATTGATGATAAGGATGACTAAGGATAATCTGGGATAATAAAGGGTTAATAAAGACCCTCTATATTAATCACATGTAATCACCAGGCCTGTGCCCAATTCAAAATCAGAAAAATATGGAAACAAAAACATTTCTTTTTTTTTCTTTTTAAATTGTGATGATGATCATAATTCCACACTTCTTTATTCGTTCGTTTTTAGAACGGAATTATTAAACTAGAAGACCCGGACCATTTTGAGGGATTTAAATCTCATCTCTTTCAAGAGTAAAATTTATGGACAGATGATGTTTTTTGTGCAGGCAATTACATGAAGATCTTAGTGAACCAGAGCCCGTAATCATTCTCTCTCGTCCAAGATTAATGCTACACTGACTATGGATTGGCGCAATGGTACAGCAGCTTCAAAAGAAATTGGCTCCGTTTGCCTTCCACCCTGATAATGACTGATATAGTTCTTATTTTGATGAGGTGATGACATTGGCACTAGAATGTCCTAATTGGATGTAAGCGCTCGCGAATCGATTCACAATTTGAGCCGAAATATCAACGTAATTGAATACTTAATTGTAAGAAATTTTTCCATTATTGATAAAGGTAAAAGTCAAAGCGGTGATTTTCAGCTTATATTGGCTAACTCCTTAATAAAGGCTGGTGGAAATGAACTGACTGAGATCATCCTCAGCGATTTTAAACGGGAATTGCTCTGCTTCTTGAGACCGAGGTGATGCGATTAATACAAATCTTCATCACGAGAAAATTGGAAAGAGTTTCAACTATAAAACAAGACGCAATAAAGTTGAAGTTAAGAAACAAAGGGTTCGTCTAATACTTTCATCTTTGATGACATTTAGATATTAAAGAATTTTATATCTTTTTTTTAATAATTATATTTGTTGTTAAAATAATCACTAATTGATAATATAATTGATAAATAATAAAATTGATAAAATAATTTGTTGTTAACAAATTAAATAAAGATTTTAAATCGCTCTAAATTGTATTTATAGTCTCTATAAATTTATACATCTTTCATTTTCTTCCATTTATTTCTTCGATATAAAAAACAGCCTTTTTAAAGGATTTTTTTTTTATTTGTAATTTGTATAAATTCATCTTATAAAGCTACAATTTCTTTTAAGAACAATATATTCAGGGTGAGGAATAAATATGAATTTAACTAAATTTATAATCTTACTAAGCCATTTTTACTATGAAATTTTCTTTGATTTCATTCGCTTTCTAGACTTTGCATTTCTTTCACTGCAGCTATAACAAATTATCAAATATTTCATTTTTTTTTTTTATCTTATGTTTGAATGGGTGCTATTTTGAAGATAACTCCCCAGATTACTAACTCCCTTGTTGAGTTGGATGCTTAAAGTCTTTGCTCTCCGTTATACAGCCTAAAAAAAACCTAGCTCAATATTGACAAAATATTCTAAAGAGGACCTACGAATTACCTAAACTCCGACTGAGTCCGTCTTTGGCGACCAAATATCATTCCATTGCTTATCTTGACTTGTGTTAAAAAACAAACGATGTCTAAAACGGTGTTCGAACCCGACGCATTCTATTCTGGCTCTGCAAGAAATCCTGTCTTAGTCTTATAATTATTATCAGCACGAAAAGACGTGGTAGGACATAACATAGTTAACTTATATAAACCAATATTTCAGGAAAAAAAGATGATAATATCTTCGATCAAAATTGTTTGCATCTATTCCTCAACGTTTTTTACACTTCTCTTCATTTGAAAGAAACAAAATGTGCTCATTATATGGATGGATTAATTATAGTTTGTTATGAGTTGTCTTTTATTCAAATAATGAAATGCTTTCATTTTTAAAAGCTATAGTCAATTAGTTTCAAGATAATATAGGCTCTCTTTATAATATCTCTTTATAACTAGACTTATTTATTTATTTATTTATTTATTTATTTATTTATTTATTTAAATTAAAAGATGATAATGCGTATCAACCATTATTACTCAATTTAAAAACTAAATGGAGGCCAGGTTAAATAGAATTGTAAAAAGATAGGTGCGGGGGTGGGGGTGGGGGAAAAAGAGAGAGAGAAAAAAAAGGAGGCAGTCGTCAGGTATAAAGTAGCCGCGTGTATTATTTAATTCAGTTTCTGAACTCTCGCTGCTGTGGGACTAAACGTTTCATCAGATCACGAAGTCTCGGTTTTACGATTTGAAAATTTTATGCGATGAGGGGGAGAGAAGGAGAGAGTTGAACTGAAAGAAAAGAAGAGCAGACAGTAAAAATAAAACCATCTATTAAAAAGCCGTATCGCTTTTAAGATCCGAGAAAATAGGTCTAATTATAGCTTTTCAATGTCAAGGGTAATTGTAAGAGACTTGGGCTGCTTTACACAGTACTCAGTTGACGTGGCATTGCTACCAAAACGTAAATAGAAGCTCCCACTACATTAATGAAATATTAGGATTCTTGCAGCAAAAATTACGATACAGTTATTACTATAAATAATAATGATCGTGAATTATTTTATTAGTTTTTTTTTTTTAAAGTTTCATTCAAAAAATTACTTAACAATGAATTCTATAGTTATTTAGTATTTAATTATTTATTAAAAAAATTAAATAATGATAAATAAATACATTTTTTTCATTCAATGTCATTTTTCTATTTTATTGGTATTAAAAAATATTTCGAATAAAATTTTTCAATTACTTTTAATAATTAATTTTACTTTTTTTTTAATTTTCAATTAATAATTAATTAAAAAATAATTAAAATTAATTTTTAGTCTTTTAATAAACGATTTAGGTAAATCCTTTGGTGAGCTTTGAACAGCATAATATGTGTTGTTGATTAACAATGCATCATTACATTAAAAGAAATAGGTTAATAATAAAAAATAAAATATGCGGTTAATTTAAGGCTATTAATGATAATAAATAAATAAGATAATAAGTAACTTCCTCAGCTGAAGATTTTGCCAATTTTCTGAAAGTTCAGAAAGAATTATGCTGTTTTATCAAAAAAAAAGGAAATTATAAAATAAATTAAAATAAAAAAATAGATAAAGAGAATTATATGTATTCCGGGAACATATGATAAGCAAGGATAATAAAATAAAAACCTTTCAGCATAATTATTAAGGTTTGCTTCAGGAGACAATCCTAACTAATTGCAATACATTTTTTTTACATAAAAATTAATTTTTTTAATATAATGAAATGTTCCTCTTCATTTAACTAGACTCGAGTATTAGCGAACCACATTTATTTATTTACTTATTTATTTATTTTATTTGATAAATTAATGCTTAAAGCAAACCGCTATGCAGTTTTCATTTGTTATCATAAATTGGTGATTCATGATGACATTCACATTGTTTTTGGTCAGTCGGTCCTTCGATCCCCTACTTTTATTGTTACTTATTTCGTATCATCTTTGTTGCCAAGAAACAGACTTCAAGAACAAAGCTTTTTTTCTCCTTGTTTTAATTCGGCGTAATCGTCATTAACAATCTAAAATCAATGTGTACTTTTAATCATTCATTGTTTTTAACTGTATCAAATTAACTAATCCAACAGTTCAGTATCTTGTTAGTTTCTTACGATAGACCAAAAGTTCCTTTTCGTTTTATAATATTTGATTCGTGTCCAAACTTTCTATGTAAGTAATTTTATAATGGAAATAAAGAATACTCAGAATTCATTTCAAAATTATTCATGAAAGCTTCCTAGATTCGAATTTAATATCATTTCTTGTGTTGGAATTAAAAATAATGTCATATCATGTTTTCCCTTTACGTGCTTTTTAGAAACTGAGGATCATTTTTGTTTATTCTGAAGTTTCTGTAAATTTCATTTTGGTCCTGATTTCTGATCCCAGTCAGTCTGTCTATGACTTGACTTTTAATGTAAGAACTTAAAAAGGCTTTTTAAGAAACATCAGAGGAAACAGAATCGGGAATTCTGGTAACTAATGCATTGATAGGAAACAGTTTTATGATTTCTCTGAAAAAGAGGATGTTAAAAATTGAAGTTGACAAATAAGGATTTTAAACCAAAAGGAACTTATTGTTATCTGTTTGAATAAGAGTTATCTTATATTTATTTAGAAGTTTTTCTTCTCTCCCCTCCCACCTTGTAATCTTTCATGATTAATTGGAACCATTAAACAGAAATTGAGTCAACATAAAAAAAAGAAGAAGCAATGCACTTATGCAGTTTAAGTACTTTAATTCCTATTAATTCCTATTATAATCAACTAGCTTGTATCCCGTCCAAAAACTGAGAAATTGAAGTAGACTGCTCATATAAAGCTTTCACTGAGTTCTTAAGGAGAGTCGTGCAAATTTAATTCAAATCAAAATAGATGTCATTTTATTTTTATTAGAGAAACCTTCAGTCCGTTCACAGCTGAGAGCATGTCATTAAAACTGAAATTCTTAAACTGAAACTTTGTTTTTACTTCGATTAGAAAAACAAAAAAACAAAATGATACCTTGTATTTTTCTTAATTTCTTTAAAACGTTTAATTTAATGAAGTAACAGTATAATATGTTATTCCTCTGGAAGCACATGATATACTTGTAAAATAAATTAAATTTAATATTGAGGCTTCATCAGTTAAATCCTAAATCTCAGAATTTTTTTATTTGTTAGACTAAGCATATTTGCAGTGATCAGATTGTAACCATTTCACATATGATCCGTATTCATCAATGCATCACGAAAAGAACCAACATAAATAGAATTCTGTTTCGAATACATTAACGCATTAATCAAAAAAAAAAAAAAAAAATCCTCTTGATAATGGAAGGATTCAAGTGTACATAACTTTCTAAATGTTCAAGTGTACATGCAGAATGAAAATGGATAATGGAAGTATTAAGGTATGTTGACAACTCTTGAGTGCACCAGATTAATTTGTGCTCAATGGATTTTATTCCAAATCTATTTTTATTAGTAGACTACTTATATTTAAGATAAAAAAAAATATCACATATCTCTGGAGAAAAACATGTTGCGCTAATAAGTATTCATATTAAATAATCAGCTAAGAGAACAGATACCACTCTCACATTGATTTAAGGTTCATTGACAGAGAGGTCACAAGTCGAGATTTTCGGTTTGTAAATATTTATATTAATTATAGTAGAAGAGCTTTTCTGCCCAACTTTGTTGTTACGCAGAGAAGCCATCCGTCATTTTGAGATTTTCAGGAGACTTTGTAAAGGATAATTGGAATACTTCGAAATTTAAATTTTCAATTTTTGGGTGTAGTTCCTATTTTAAATTAAGAGGTGAAAGAATATACTACACTTAATTTTTTTCGTTTTTGTTTTATTTTATTTTTTTTGGATATTTCTTATTAAAATTAATGACCTTCGGTTATCATTCCAATGATCTCACCGGTATTTTCCATTAAAAATATTGTAAATTAAATTTTAATGATAAATTCTTTTTTAAGGATTTCCTATCAGTATTGCCTCATTGCTGCTACACGCAGCAATGGGATTTTAAAAACAAATCTTTATTTTTTTATTTAATTTTTATTTTTTAGGATAGGATCTAAAGTATTTTTTTTTTGTAAGCTTTTTTCCGATGGAGAACAATAGTCCCATATGCTTTTCTATGTCTTTTTCTGAGGATCAATAATTTGGAAATCAACCATACCCTCAATACCAGTGAGATTTCCACAAATTTTCTAATTATTTCTGGTATTTTTAAGTGATAAATAAGCTTCTTTGTTTCTGAAGAAGCCCAAATGAGGACACCAGAATGCTTTCTTAAAGTAGACGTACAAGAGATGAATGAAAGTTGAAGACGACACTCGTCTACTTGGCCTTAAAAAAATGTTGTCTATGTGGAAGTTGGTTGACTCAATCAAAGAAAACAAAAAGTAAATAAGCAAACTGAAACACGAGAAACCCTGGAAATTAATTACAAAGGTAGTGGAAAGTCTTTTCTTTACTTCAGAACTTATTCATTTTTAAAAAAACTTTGTCGCTTTCAACTAGGTAGGACCTAATTGTACTTTTGCATGTTTTCTTTTTTTTTTAGAGCTTTGCTGAAAATCGTGTTTATGAGGAGTTATTTTTGAGATGATTTAAAAGTTGTAAATTTGCATGACAGCTGGTCTGATTTACATGTTAAAGATAAACTTTTAATCTGATCTTGTAAGTTTCAGTTACGAACTATTTCAATACCGTTTCTATAAGAACAACAAAAAAACAAAAACCAATTAAGTATATAAAAAGTAAGTACATAAAATATTGACCGATTTCAGAAAATATTGTGAAACGGTATAATATAGCTGATAACTGGACATAAGTATTTATATCCGTATAACCCTTTTATATGTTTAAAAAGATTGCTAAGTGGTTATAATTGAAACGTTTCCTTAGTCAGAGGTCCAAAATGCTTCATTTAATACCATTTCATTTCATTTCATTTAATGCTAACATTTAATAATCTGTTTACTTTTAAAAGGTATGCCCGGTAGCCGAGTGGTCAGGGCGCTTGGCTGTGGGTTGGAGGTGGCGGGTTCAATTCCCGGCCTCGGCGGAGGGCGGGGATTTTTCCACGCTCCTTTCACCTCCAAACGGGTCCAAGGGTCTACCCAGCCCTCTATAGTAGGACTACCGGGTTTCTTTCCAGGGTGTTAAAGGCGGGCGGGCGTCGGGCTAACCACCCGGCCCCAAATTCGTCCCGTTGGTCATGAAACGCTGGGACCCTGACCTCACCGCGCCTCGTAGGCCTATTGTGGCGGGAAACTTTAACTACTTTAAAAGGTGAGAGGAGGATGAAAGTGCTGCATATAAAATGTGCTCTTCAAGTTGTCAGCAACATATTAGAAACTTGGAAACTTCTGTCATACTAATAAAATAATATAAAATCTATTGGGATTTTTTTCCTATAAATAAAGTTGCAAATTTATAATTTAAAGACACGAAGTTTATTAAAGCGAAGCAGCTTTATCATTATATCATTATATAACTTACTCGAAAATGATATTCATTATCTTAGAATGGAGTAAGACATTCCATATTCTAATTACAACAATGATTTTTTTTTTTTTTTTGAGAAAGAACTAAAGTGTGTGATATTAAGTGATTTTATTTGTGTTTGTTTTAGTAAAGGTGTTTTGTCCATCACAGACTTTAGACAAGTTTTTTAGACAAGATCTGCCCATTCCTCTTGTAGAGTCGAATCCTGTTTTTATTTGTTGTCCGTCGTTTGTTCTGCTGCGAGGTCTTAATAATCAGTTGAGACTTATTTTATCGGTTGCTTTCTTTTTTTTTTTGAAGGAAGGATATTGAAATACACCTTCAGGCAAATCAGACGTTCGTTTAGAGAAATAAATCTTTTATTGGTATTTTTTTTTAAGCTGTTATTTGTCCGGCGTTGTTAATGACTTGTGATAAAGAACTGCACAGAAGTGAATAGAAGAAGGAAAAAAAAAAATAAGTGAAAAAAGATAGAGATAGTCACGTAGACAGAAAGATAAGAAGACTGACAGCAAGATAGATACACAGAGCAAAGATGAGGGTCGTGTTTCATCTGTTATCGATCGTCCAAGTAATATCGGAGATTTTTATTCGTTCAATCCATTAAGCATTTAATTTATCACGTCTTTTTTTTCCGACTTTTTCGCCGTCGGTGGCATGTCCCCCGTTGATGGGGCGTTGTTGTGACCACTAGAATTGGTATGTGATATTGATTGATGCCTTATGAGGGTGTTAGTGCTGTCACCACGAGGTATTGTCCAGTTGCTCGAGACAATATTGCCAATGAACACCATCACAGGTCATTCTGACTGGGTTGTCGTTACTCACCACTAGGGTTACGTCTTCATCCCCCCTTCGTCTTCCTCCTTCTGTCCTTCGATATAGAAAGTAGTTTTTCTTCGTTCTCTTCCCTCGGCTTCTGAAGCAAAGTTTGTAAGTATTGATATTGACCCTGCGGCAACAAAGTAAACAATGAAAGTCCATCAGATTACGAGCGGGAACTGACAATAAAAAAAGAAGGACTTTTCGACTATCATGTCTTCTTTTTATTTTTTTTTCTTGCCCTGTTTGTCCTCTAAGATTTAATAATAAAAGTCACAATAAATATCCCTTGGCCATTAAATTATTGAATCAGGCAGTAAAACCATCATCAACAAGAAATGATTTCCTTTCAGACTTGAGACGAATTTTTAAAAACCTTTATTAAGTGCTTCGGTTTAAAAACCAAGTTTGAACTTTTCCTTCTTCGTTTCTAATAAATATCTTGTTCTTTTATTTATTTGTTGGGGATATCATAATAAAAGTAAGATTTCCAGAATTAATAATTAAATAACATTATTTACTTCAGAAAGAAACTAAGATTACTGTTCCTACTTTTACTAATTAATAATGTTAATTTATTAACTGAATTGTCATTGAATGAATGTAGTAGGACTTTAATTTATTAAAGACATTGAATAAAAATTTCCTAGACTCAACATATAATGAGATGTTAACAACTTAAATTAACATGCATTTTTCATGCATTCCATTAAAACTGTAAGTTCTCATCAGGATACTTTTTCTTAATAACAAATACAATATCAAAAGTATGAATTATCGAGTTCAGTATTTCTTTTAATTGCTTGTAAATTAGCAAATAGTTCACGGAGATATTAATTAGTGGCCATATTTGTTTTTATTTTGTTAGTGGGTTGAAATTACAGATTATAGAATTATGTGTAATATTTCTTAATAATAAAAATTACATATAATTCTATAATTTATTAATAATAAATATTCTCCAGTTGTTTCAATCTCTCAAGAAAATTTAGGAAAGAAAATCAAAAAATAGGACTGAAATGTCAAAAAGGAAAATGAAGTTTTATTTAAGCTGCAAATAACCTCTAATTGGTTAATGGATCTTTCCCTTTCTCTTCTGCTTTATTTCTTTTTTGTAAAATGAAAAAAAAAGAAAAAAGAAAGAAAATACTCTGTCGTGTATTAACTGATTATTCAAATGCCAGGGTGGCCTTTTGATATAAAATGTCATTTAGTCTGTGTATACATTGGGAGGGAAATTGGTGGACTCATTGAGTTAGAAGTGGCTGTTTTGCCTCGGGACTGTCCTGTTGTTTAGCTGCCGAGGGTTCAATCCATATGCACCACCTGCAGCTATGTAATTTATGATGATTTTTGTTATTGATGGGGGTGTACATGTGGTGTCCAGTCAGTGGCCCATCCTTGGCAACAGTGACAGATCGCAGGTGTTAAACACCTCATTTCCCGTCATCTCCATGATTAGAATTCTATTAGTGAAAAGGCCGGCTTTTTTTTACTTTTAAATATTAATAGTTTTATCTTAGCCTACAGCTTTCCCATTGCGTTTTTTGCAAGATATATTTTTGTTTTTAACTAAATAATTTAGACTATCGTTCATTGTTAATAACATGAGAAGTCAAAAACGTCTTGGATTGGATTGAAGTATTTAAAAAAACACTCAGTTATTTAAAAAATATATATGTACAGAATAATACAAAGCAAATTGCAAATCAGCATCACGTAATATATTTTTTTTTATAAAGATAAAAATTTCACTTTAATAAAGGTTTACATTTTAGAATATTGTTTTTGTTTTGTTTTTTTAAAAAACTAGGAATAATCTCAACAATGAAAACATATAATGCTCTTACTTCGAAAATAGATAGTATATTAATGGATGACAGCTAGTTTAATTTATTTTAATTTAGTGGTAATAATTAAGTATTAAATACTTAAAGCATTTAATAATTTTAATTATAAAACAAATAGCGTAATTTGCTTTAAATATATCTTTGAATATTTAACTATCTTTACTGATTGTAAGGCCTTTCTTAAATAATCAAAATGGCGCTTCAGAGTTCGCCATTTTGAATTTCATCTTTCTCAGTTTAACTTATTAAACTTACAGTTAGCTCATTATTGTCTATTGTTGCTTTAAGTCTTGAGAAGGAGATACAATTGCTCAACATTTTACATTAGGTTTCTCAAATAGACATGATATAAAAGTGAGGATTAATAAAAGATAATACAAAAATGTCACAAAATAAAAAAATAATAAATAAAATATAGAAAGTCACAGAATTAAATCCCCGTAAAATCTGTGATGGTTTATAAAGGAAAATTAAAGAATAAATTTTAAGAAGAACGGTTATATTTATTTCAACGGCTGACAAATGAGTAACTCTACCTTGTGAAAAGTAACCAATCTTCAAAACAGCTTCTTAAAATTGTTTTAAAATTGCTGATTCAGAATTTTACAAATTTACATTTTATTGTTTTTATTTTGGATCTTCTAATTCTTTACCCCCTTTTGTTGTCTTAAATATTATTTAACATAAATATTTATTTTGTTAAATACCCTTTACAAATGTATATTACAGTAACGTAAAAATCTTTTTAAAAAAATATCTTTCACCATTAATGACTTTCTTAAAAATATATTATTTAGAAGTATATTGTTTACGACTTAAGATTATTATTAAAAATAAATTTTTCGTAAAATGCGATTATCAAATTTTATTCCATTTTCCCTCTTTGATAGTTTAAATGAGAAATGTGTGGTAAAAAAGAAAAGTTTACTTTTAATCTATGCCTGACGAGGATTCAAAATGGCGACTGTAACAACGCCCTGAAATGTTTTAATGTACTGTCTGCCAGTTACTCATATTATCAGCTTTAAATATGTACTTTTGTATTTATATTTATTTATTTATATTAAAGAAAAAAATCTAAATTCAACTTATGATTAATTCAATCCAAAATTAGACAATAATTGAAACAAAAATCTTTATCAGTATTTAATAAAAAGTTCTTTTAACTTCGGTTATTGATTCGTTGTTTTATCTTTGGTACTTTTCTTTAGAATAGCGATTACAGATAAAATAATATTTGCTTCCTGTTATCCTCATTTGTTTTTCTTTATCTGCATTGATATTTAAAAAGCCGCTTTAAATATTCTATTTATTTCTTCAAATTTTAATTTTGTGCATTTGATCAGCAGATTTAACTTTGTCTTTGGTTAACATAACTAAAATTAAATAAGTTATTAATTCTTAACCTGTCGATTTTGTTTATTAATAAAAATATGGATAGAATAATTAAAAAATGCAAATTTTGAAAAAGCAGCAACAAGGAATTTGTATTTTTTTTAATTTTTTATTATATTAATAAGAAATATATATTTTTTAAATTTTATTTGCAAATAAAATAATAAGCAATGATTTCTAAGTATTTCAAAATAGTTATTAAATTTGGGCATACATAACCGAAGTCAATTACCTCAATCAATTAAGAATTTTCAAAAATAAGTTTTTAAAAAAAATATAAGATTTTATAGATTGAAACAAAACAAATATTTTACCGATTATTTAATGATTATTATTTATAATGAAGATGTTTCTTCATAGAAATTGGTTATAAAGTACTGTTGGAAAATGGCATTTCTTCTATAATAGCAGAAAGCCTGATGTTCCAAAATCATTTTTAAGACTATAATGAATTAACAACACGTTTATAATTACTAAGAATAATTAGGATTAATTTTAAAAATATATCAAAATATAAAGAAAGAAAGTATATAATAAAATAAGAATAATTATAAAATAATCAATAGTTAATCTTACATTATTAGATCGTTTAAAGTCGGAAAATTAATTAGTTCAAATTGTGCTTTTAAAATTTAGAGTCATTTTACGATTAATAGTAAAAACTGTAGGTCGTAAAAGTTAGAAGAATAGCTGATGCGTAATGAAAACAACTGCCAGCCCTCTCTGAGAGAGAAGCAGCCATTGTGTAATATTCTTCCAACCCCTTGCGTCCACTCATGAGGCTGACCATAAGCAGCCATTGCACACAGTCCGTTGCGACATGGTTATGGCCTAATCAATATTTAATTAGGAGTTACAACGGCCCAAGCAAAAAGGTACGTGGCCGTGATGTATACGAGCGACTACAGCCACAAATTGTTCTCATATCGCGAGCCAGTGTCACGTTAGATGGGGCCAAAAGTCGTAACGAAATTGCCCCTAATCAATGCCGCCCTAGCCAAAAAGCACTGCTGACCATTGATTGAGGCAGCAGACGCGCTAGAGGCGGGCCGCGGTCAGCGCATTTTGAAGTTGTGCCAAAATCGTAACTTCCTCTCTATTTTTTTTTCTTTTGCTTTTTAAGAAGGGAATCTTTCATTGTATTGGACTTAATAAGAAAATTTTCTTAAATAATCGACTGACGAGATTGAAGAGGAATGCATCTAGCTACTTCACCGAAGTAAATGACTAACATAAATAGTGTTGTGATTGCAACACTTTCAAACGAATAATCAACATTAGTTACAACACTGCTACAATGCATGTACTTTTCAAAGTTCATGAAGACATATAAAAAAATATAAAAATATACCGGTATACATATTTTTTTATTTTGCTGCTTTGTATTACAATGTGTAAGTTTTGTTCATTTTTATGGTAAAGGGTTCGATGTAGATTCGTTACGAAAGAGGAAAAGATGAATACAATTTCTTCCTTCTTCTACAAGAATATTTTACCTCTCGTGTACTAATTTGTTTTTAATTTCTGGATTAGAAGTCGATAATATTTAAACAATATACATGTATTTATAAGTGACTGTTTCACTCTTAGATAACTATATTACTTTCTTCGATATTGGCAAGCTGAAAAGTATAATAATTAAGCGATAATTACAAGTAGCTGATTGTTGCTAAAACTAGATCAGTTTGAGATCCTTTTTTTTTGTATTTGTGATTCAGACAAGATCATTATTTTCAACTCTTATTGTAGCTTTAACAACGCAATAAGCTTTTAGAAGCTAATATATGCCCTTTTGTTCTTAAGAAGCTGTTACACATATGTACAAAACAGTATTTTAAGGTTTTAAGGTGTGAATTTACGTTGTTTTAATGATAGTCTGACACTTTACAAATACTCGAAGATCCATTTTTATAATATGAAAAGAATTCCTATTATGATAAATATTAGCCGATCGGTTGTGTGTTCGATTATCGGGAAATACGTGTGTGTTTCTTCTATCGTTCATTTGTCAGCGATGGAGTCTGTCTCAAATCGTGTTTAAAGGTTTACAAGACAAATGATGGTTTCTAAATGATTTGCTTTTGAATTTTTAAGTGTAAAGACCACTTTAAAATGCATTTAGGTATATTTTAATATATATTAATTAGGAAATAGATATTGAATTTCCCCGTATTGATGTTAACTGTTCCTTTCATGTTTATTATATAAGGAGTTAAAATTCTCAATTTTAAAATTTAAATAACGAAATAAGTTATCTAAAATCAATCAGAATTCTTTTTTTCATTAAGTGTTTCTTTTTTATCATCTGTTTAAGCAACTTTTTAAGAATAAGGTAATTCGGTGCCAATAATTGAAAACAACAATTATAATTGATAATTTTAATAATTAAAAAGAAAATAATTCGGCTCCGTATTTAAGTAATTAAGGACACATAATTGATAACTTTAATCATATAATTTAATATTTATATTTAATTTGCCCTACAGGAGAGTTAAAATTCATTAATGCGGAATTTTATTATAAGAAAGTATTAAGTTGCAGATCTAAGTCGTCCAAATCTTTTTTATTATGTCATAAGTTACACTTCGAAATCTGTAATAAGTTGAATGAATAATGTTTGTTAGTAATAAGAAATAGGAAATGTAGGATCAATTTGAAGGAATGTACCCACACTGCTTTGCGAATTGCATCCCTTACATTTCGTTGTAGAGGAAGAATCAATGCTTTTGCTTTGACTTCTTGATTTATTTAAGTAAATTGAGGAAATTTATTCACCATTTAAATTATTATTCTTACTAAAAAAACTTTGCTTTTTCTAAAAAGAAAGAAATTATATTTTTGACTTTATTTTTATTTATTTTTTTTCATTGTCTCTTTATTTACTGGTTTTGTCTTATAAAAGTTTTATATGTCTGATATTTGTATGTTTTTATATTTTATTCATTCGCTAAAACAATAATTTTAAAAATAAACCAAGGAATTCTAATTAACACTTTGTATTCCATTTCTATCTTGTTTTTTATGAAATGTATTTTTTAACTATTCTCAGTCATTCTTTAACGTAAATTGTTGTTAACAAAGTTTGATCAAAATCATGCTTTGAAATCACTTTTTTACTTAAATGATTTAAAAGATTACAGCTAGTTTTTAGCTTTCCCTAAATGAAATGTTTTTTTATTTATTATTTTTTTTCTTTTACATTAAAGAGTAATTTTCTAATGCCTGGTTAACTGTAATTGTTCCAAGGAAAATTAATGGCTAAAAATGGAAAGGAAATAAAAAAAATTACAAAACCTCATTGGTTTATTTTTAACGGGCAAAATAGGTAACGATTTAGATGACTCAGAATTACAATATACAATATTATTTGATTACATCAGTATTAAGCTTTATGGTGTTATTACCTTTGACAAATATTAAGTTTTAACATTTCATTTCTATATAAGCAAAATTTGCACAAAGTGTCATAATCAAGGAGATATGAAAAATTACATTGCAAGACTATAATTTCAAAATATTAAAATAGCGATAACTAAGAAAAAAATAAAACTACTATTTCAAGAGCATTGAAAATTTAAAATAAGCAAATTTGCTTGATAAGAAATGAGATATTATTATTCTGAAAAATAACTAAATGAATGCCTTTAGGAAAAAGTTTCTTGAATTTCTTCGTCATATTTGATAATCCTTCGTTATAAACTGTAATTTGCGAAACTGAAAACCAAATGAAGCGATCAAAACGAAACCGAAACTCCCACAAATCTCAAAAGCAGTGAAATGACGCACATGCGCAGAGGATTTTGATGTTCAATTGCTTGGCATCGGGGAGAACGGATTTCCATACAATTGACGCTAATATATCTATATTACAAAAGAAATAGTTATAAAATCCATATAGAATCCGTATACAGAAAATGATTTATTTAAAGGACGTGCATCACAAAACATAAACATTTAGATTATGAACCACATCAATTAGAATAGTATAGACGTTTACATTATTTTCTTATCCTACTATCATTTTTTAAAAAGTATTTGACTTTTTAATATAATGCTGAGTTTATATTGAAAAAAAAAACACATTTTTTTTTTACTTTGGTGCGATTTGAAGACGCTTATGTTCTTTCTTTCTTTTTATTTTAGTATTTTTTTTTCTCTCTTATCAGAAAATTCTGCATTTCTTTGAAAAATTTAAAGGTTATTTTTCTTATTTTAGATTAATTTAGATTCTATAAGTTTTGAAAACAAACGAAGCATTGTGATAGAGAATTATCCATTTGTTCCTTTCCCTCTTAAATGAAAAATAAACAAATAATTTCTGAAGTGTTACTTGGCTGTTATGCTTACGTTATAATTTACATTAGTGGAGTATGTTGAGCAGATGCAGTGAGCACAGGAGATAAATCTTGCTTATAGCTTTAAAGCCGTATTGCCCTTCTCTGGGAGGCCATGAACTTACACCGTGTTGTCATTTCTTCATATGGTATGAAGTCCTAAATTCCTTCACTGTGACCAAAATGGGGATAGTGTCTCGGAGAAACTTCAGGCCGGTAATTACACACTCTCCCATCTATTTCACTTAAACAAAAGCCAAGCCTGTAAATTCTTAGATGTATTTTTGTCCTTCGCTGCTTATGAAACGGAACAGTAAATTTTTATTAGGTCAACCAAGCTAGAATGGCAGAGCAGGCGATATATGGGTGTTGGGTGCCTACTATTGCCCCTGTCACCTAATCTGGCCAAAACATTACATCAAATTCCTCGTTCCCTAAAGTATCACATCGAAAAGGTGGTGACAGGAATGGGGCGACATTTCTCAAGATCACCTTTCGGAAAGAGAGAGAGGTGGTCTTGCTTGCCTGCCTTCCTTCCCCTCGTCCATGGTGGTATGGCCTACTACATGAATAGGGTCAGTCTAGACGCTTGCCCTGCCCAGTCAGGACTATGGGGACGAAGCAAGAAGTGCTGGACCACATCCCCACTAAGGACACTCACTGAAAAAAGCAAAGGAAAAAAGAAGGAACTGGTTTTTAAGCAGAGGTTAGATATCCATAAACAGGACTTAATTTCGAACTTAAAGGGATGCAAATAAGGCCAGCCAGACGGACACTGGAGGGGCTCCCTTGCATGGGAAGGAATGTCTACCCTTTCAGGCCGCTCTGCCCAAGTACATTCGAAAAAAAAAAGTTCTCAGACACCTGAAGGCTACTAAAAAAGGAATATAAAAAGCCACCACGGAAAAAAAAATTCCATGACTGCATGCATTGTAGTACATGTAGCATGCTTCCTTGCCTTTATGTGTACCGGAAGTATATAGAATTTATAAGCATTATAATAGTATGTATTAAAATAAACTATTTGAAAAAAAAAATCTCTTGTTTATCGTCTTCATCTTAAAAAACGCTATTGCTTGAAGCAAACAAACAAATCTTAAATAAACACAATATTGAAACCATGTAAATGAATTTTACTTCTTTACTTCATCTAATATGACTTCTATATATTAAATGCCCAAGTTGACGTGTGATTACTGAGCTTTACTTTTAGCAGCAAATTTAAAAATTTGTAAAGAATATTAAATATGCATGCAAATACAACTCTACAGTAATAAATATTCATAATAGCTTTTTTAGAGATGTGTATAAAGTAAATTTTACTTACGCAAAAAAAATTAGGCATTTTTTTTTCCCTGTCAAAAAAATGTAAAGGAAACTTCTGAACTTTTCAATTAAAACATCAACGAAGGGATACGTATCGATTATTAAGACTGGTTCCTTACGAAAAAATAAGTTACATAAATAAAAACGTATACTATAAAAGTCAGCAAGAAATATCGAGAAATAGAAAGTAAATCTAACTCTTTCAAAAAATATTCGGACATATTTAATATAGGGAAATACTTTTGGCAAGGCAGTGTATACAGAAAGGATGCACTTTAAATCGTGCAGGAACGTTATATTCAGGCTATTCTATCATTAGAAAAGCCATACATATCTGTAGTGGTGAAGAATTATCATATAATTTGATTTTAATATTAATTAGGTCTGCAAAAAAAATAGGAAAACAGAAATTGTACTTTTACTTTAAAATCATGAACAATATACTTCTTAAAGCAGTAACCTAAAAAAAAACCCTGTTAAATTGACGGAATGATTAAATAAATGATGTTCTCATTTTGTTTTCTTTCTATTAGTGTTTAAAGTGATTTTACTCTGTTAAAAACACAATAAGTGACTTTGTATTCATTCCTGCAGGTGGTCTTTGAATAATTTTTCATTTAACAATTAAGATGGAGATATTGTACAATTTAAGACATGCTATTTAGGACAAATCGTTTCTTCTTTTTCTTATTTTACTAAGCTATAGATTTGCTTGGCTTATTTCCAGACAAGTTATTTAAATGATGTCACATATCCTTCCGCCTCGTAACTTTTAACTGCTCTAAAATTTGGAGAAATCAAATTGAAAATTTGAAAGAAAAGCAAATGAGTTTGTTTTTCATTAAAATGTAAACAAAACATTTACGGATAATAGGAACTATTGCAAGTTTTAAATAGGAACTACTTTTTTTTTGCAGCATCATCGCTGCAAATTTAATTCATAAACGACTTTAGAGCCTTATCTATTTGCTACCTCTATTTATTGATTTCTCTTCATCTTTAAAAATTATATAGTCATAATATATGTCATAATGTATAGTCATACATATGAAATACTGTATAAGAAAATGAAAAGAAAAATTACTGTAGAAAAGTGCACTTGCCATTTTATACATATATATATGTATATTTTTATACATATATATATGTGTGTGCAGATATTTCATAAGTTATCTCGGGAAGATGTATTAGTTGTTGCAAATCGAATTTTTAAAATTCGTGTTTTTAATTTAAAATTAGTTTTTCAGATTCTCCCTTAATTTTAGAAAATTAGTTGTAGATAGTTCCATATCTTATAACTTGCTTTTGCTGTTTGATCCTTTTCATATTAGAAATTGTGAGATTCTAAGATCTTAGGAATTCCCCGTATAGTTTCACACATCATTGCTAGACGGCTAAAACTGGCAATGGCGTACACTTCCTTTCGGTTGGGCGCCGCAATAATGAATGGTGTTAATTACAATTCATTGTTAATACGATTTAATTTAATTTTAATTTTTAAATTTTTTGTTGGTGGAAAAGGTGTCAAAATTTCTGATTTGCCCAAAGCAAATCACGATTTGATCTAAAGGGTCTTAACAAAATTAACAAATTTATAATAAAAGTAATTACTTCTTATAGAGTGCACAAGGGGTTGCAAGAATTTTCCACTTCGTTAAAAGATTATTAGTCTATGTAAACTTTAATATTTAAAATAAGTTTGCTTAATAACATGTTACTTCAAATAATAAGATATATCGTTAAGTCATTGAGAAATCAATTTCCAAACTCTTTACTCCTCCCCATGCTACTAACAGCAGATCCTGGTAAAGAACTTCGATGCCGAGATCGATTCCAGCAATGGGTCAGAGATTTTTCCCAAATTATCTCTTCTGTGATCAACGATTCACTAAACTTTCAGGAAAGAAACCTATCTTGTCAAAGAAATACCAAGTTTCTTTCCCGATGGTTAGACACGGTCATAAAAATTTAGTAAGTGGTACCAAAACTTGTTTACATGTAATGTCGATTATATTGTTTACGATATTTATTTTGAACTTATTTAAAAATCACGAGATACGACCATCTTATGACCTATGCAGTCTTAGAAAAGTTGTTTTATTTCTGAAGTCACATATTTAAATATGATAAAACCAATGTCAGCCATAAAGGAATAACAGCGATATTAAACGAAATAACGAAGTACCTTTTGATTCGAATTTATGAAATATCACAAGTCTTAGACATTGTTGAAATATAAACGAGAATCGTGTACATTTTAGCTCACTTGACAAACTGTTCAGCTATTGAACCTTACGAACCAATAGCTGAACCTTACGAACCAGGAATGGTGGTAAACCGCATAATCAGAAGAATAGGATCCATAATAATAGCATTCCAAAAAGCATATATTTTCATTATTATTATTAATTTCGTAGAGAAAAGCTATTCTGATCAATTTCCATTAGAGATCATTTAGTATTTTTAGCGGATAATCGGTTTATTATCCCATAAATGAATGTTTGAGAACTTTATTAACATTTAAAACTTGTTGACTTTTTTTACATAAAACATTACTTTGAGATGCATTTGTGTATGTACCTTATAAGATTGTAATTTCCAAGATTTTGTAAGCATAAATTAATGTTTACTAAACAAAACTAATTCATCCTTATGGAAGACACAACAGATAGTTTTGGGGACGTAAGCTACTTGAGAAAGATTCTTCGAAAGTTCCTATGAGTAGTTATAGGCCTAACTTGATAACTTCGTTTGGTCATTTTTGATGTAATATTTTCATTATTCATCAAAGCTACAGTTCTGACAGTAAGAAAGAAGCGCATTCAGCTGTTAGTTCATTCACGATGTTCATATGGTGAGTCCGAAATATTGCAAGTATTATCTTGCAGCACTTTGAACTGAACATAGGAACACTATGAATGAACTGACATTAGAAGGTAATTTTCTTTTCTTTCCTCGATGGTCAGAACTAGAGGAAAAAAAGTGTTTAACGTATCGGAGATGTTCTCACGTAGGGACATGCGAAGGAGGCTTTGAATTTTCTTATTTGTATTTCAATAAAAAAGAAAAAAGGTGGGGTAGTTTGAGGACCCATACCCATGGTTGACATCCCTTCTTATAGAATTAAAAAAAAAAGTTTATTATCTATACTGGGAATTAGGTCACTTCTTTTTGCCAAGAAGGCTGTGTCTGCTTACTGAAAAGACCCCTGGGTTTCTGTCCCCTCCCCTCCGAATCCTACGAAAACCCCCTCCCCCGTCTTACTGTCTGGTTATGAGCTTGTCACTAAAGGGAAAGGAAGTCCAGCCCGTCTGGAAAGGGGAGAAACTGTGTGGCCAGTCTTAGGTATTTTTTTTTTATTTCCTGTACAACATTACCAATCAGAATCTACAGCAAAGAAAGTAAATATATTAAGAATAGAATGCAGTATTTTACTTCATCAGGGCTTGGCTAGGTGAAGACTTATATACTACTTAAACTATTTCTTACAGATATGCTTTATTATTATTATTATTATTATTATTATTATTATTATACTCAAATATTAGGCCAACATTTTCATAATCTGCTGGTTTGCAGAAAAAAGAGCTTACTTTGTCTCACTCAAATGCATAGACTGTTTTCCTCATTCCCATTTGTAAGGCGTATCTGCTACGCGACAACTCGAATTAATCAAGAACTCTCGATATGAATTATACTAAAGACGAAACAGCTGTCCAGGGGCCTTGAAATGATTCATTTGCTCTTTATTGAATCAGAAGAAAATATTGTAGCGAATGGAACTTTATAAAAAAAAATATCTGGTTCGCAAGAAAATATCCGAAAACCAGGAATAAATTAAAATTATTTAAAACGATCTTTTAACAGCAGTCTTTATTATAAAAATTAGTTAGTTGTTTTTGAATTGATTTCTCATCTGACTTTTCATTTAAAATAAATGGCATAAATTGTCTAATATACGGAAGATCTCTAAATGAAAAATCTCATTGTGTATTTATATTTATTTTCTTAAGTGGGAGAGAGCAGATGGTGGAAGCCGATTACAAATTGGAAAATTGTGATTACGCACAGTTTACACCGCCTTCATCACTTAAATAATGTTCGGAAATAAATTAATTCAGCAGCGATTCTGTTGCTTTCTGGGTTTATGTGATTTACAGCAAATGACTGCAATCGAATAAATTCTCTGGAAATTTCAGATAATAAATATAAAATTTGGTTATTTGATTAGGAAAATAGAAAAAGGATTTTCAGCTTAGACTATTTTTAAACTTTTTTTTTTTTTTTTTTTTGCCGAGAGTTTCTTAGAGAAGCGATAAACGCTATTAGAGCCGTTAATGAAGATCACATGTTTATGTTTGCAGT